>OX579646.1:4594607-5169869 GCA_951230895.1 Carpatolechia fugitivella
ATAAACTCTTTTATAGATATTATTCACTTTTTCACTGCGAGAATAACGCGGCCGCCATGATGGTACGTAACAAAGCGCTTCCAGCGCCTCTATCGGTTAATAATTTTATGATTGTGATCAAATAATCTTGATCATTTCATGAAGTAGCTGCGTTTTTAGTTAAACATATCGACAAACGATTTCTTATCGTTGATCTGGCCAAGGCACATCATGATGTGGCCAATGTACAGTGAAAATTTCATGAAATGCGAATCGAAAGTTTCATGATGTGGGCAATTCTACGATATGGCCACGACATAATATAGATAAACAACAACCAGACAAAAGGCAAACACAAATACTCATCACACGAATGTTTGCTCTGGGCGGGATTCGAACCCGCGATCCTGTGCGTCGGAGGCAGATACACTACTACCTGGGCTACGAGCCGTCCGTAATCCGTGGAAATAAGGTCCGGCGTGGTCGTAGAACTATTTGTATGGTAGCTTCCACACTCGATCCAAGCGCGAAGGGTCTCCGTTTCAGCTTGGCCAAAACTGCTTTTGTATGTGTATCTGTCAATCTGTTTGTTCCAGTCTACAGGTCGCGTTTCTCAACCGATTCTCTTGAAATTTTGTGTTCGATAAATTAATAGTTTTTTTTTGTCGAGTCAGTTTTTGGAAATTATAAAAAAGGACGGAGTTATGAGGGTTGAAAACGTAAAAAAACATAAACCAGTCATTTAAAATATATATATATATATACTTGCGAGGCATACAGCTTACAGATCCACTAGTGTAAGGTAAATCCACAATCCATCCAGCTTTTTCTACTGTTTCGTTTCGTTCCATAGGTGGTTCCAGGTATATCTTGGTGGTCTTAATTTACCGATATTCCAAAAATATTATGGTTTACAATTTAAGTTGATGGGCTAGGCAATGCACGTCAAATTGTAAATGTAATTACAATTGCAAGTTTTATTGAAAAGGTCCAGGTTTATTTTAGAACTACCGTAATTAAATTTTTGGGTCTATAGGTGTTCTGACACCCGCTACTGCCCTACGCACCCGTTAAGAAGCCATTGCTGAACCAATTCCATAATAAAAACCCCTAATCAAGTCTGTGCCAGTGAACACGTTACATTGACGGTAACGTTACACCGTCCGGTAACCCTACCGGGGGAAAGCCGGCCTCGGTCACCGCAACTTTGGAATACCTCGTCGATACTGTTATTATCTATCGTAACACGATTCATCATCAACAGCTCATATACGTCTCCACCGAGGGGCTCGAGCCTACCCTGAATTAGGGCGATTAGGCCTTACTCGATTACGCTGGTCCAGTGCGGGTTGGTCGACTTCACACACAACATTTGAATTTCTTCGCAGGAGTGTGCAGGTTTCATCACGATGTTTTCCTTCACCGTAAGAGCGTCAAACGTACATATGAATTCGAAATTAGAAAACACATTGGTGGGGATCGAACCCGCGTCTCCCGGACGGGAGGTAGCGGCCCTAGCCACTAGACCGCCAACGCTCTTACACGATTACTATTTCTAGGAAACCTTCATTTACTAAAAATATTATAAAAAAATAACAAATTAAGGACGTTTATGAATTATAAATAGTTTGAAATTTTTAATTATTAGTATTTCGATATTTAGTTTCAAGACTACAGGATCTACTTTTACTTACTTTTTTTTTATCTCGACAGAGTAGTGGAATGTAGTGGAACCAACAACGGTCCGAAAGATATTTTTTAAACTGCTATTTCTTCATAATTTTATCTCTCGTGTAGCAATCCGTTGCACTCATTCTCTATGACAATGTTAATATTTAGTTAATTACATACATTGCATGTAGAGTAACAAATCATTAGAATAGTATGTTGTAAAAAGCCAAGTGCGTAGGTATTTAAATACTCTTAAAAATATAAAGAATGTTAGTATTATAAACCAACTGCATTCCTATTACAGATAAGTATGTTCAAACCACGGATTGCTCTAAATCCGACCTTACAAATACTGTGGATCAACACTTTATATTTATAGTATAGGTTGTGATGTTTGATGTAACTAGGATGTAGGTTTTTTATTACATAGGTAATTGGTATGTTCTGTCCACTAAAACTGCATGCTCTTTTCTGCACGTTAAACTTGACACGGATGAACGAAGAGTTTTTTTTTCAAATTTTACAATGTTCGCATTGGTGAAGCTTCCGGAAGGCTAGACGGGGCAGTGCCCTGGGGTCCCCAAGCTCAGGGGGCCCCTCGGACTCTGACTTACATACTATAAATTGAACTAGTGAAAATTTCTTCCACATTCGGAATACGAATAAACCAGATTCCAGGAATGGCAACTTATTTGAAAAAATACAAGGGAATTCCCAACAAGTCCCGAACAGCGCGTTTCAATAGCAAGCGCTTCAAGCAAGGGACCTATGTGAAACGCGGCGCGCTTCAACAGCGTGACTATAAAACGCTACTAGTGAAAATTATGGCTGGTTTATGGCTGGTTTACACGTATTAAGTTGTCAAGTAGCAACTAAATTTTAACTAAATTTTAAGCGACTAAATTTTAAGTAATGGCTGGTTTACACGTATAAAGTTGTTTAGTAGTTAACTAAAATTTAACTTAATTTTAAGAAACTTAATGCGTGTAAACAGCCAATTTAGTAGTAAGTTGCAAGTTAAAATTTAGTGTGCAAGTAAACAAGTAGATTAGAACTTTTTCTATTTTTCGGATAAGTTGGTGGGCGTGGCCTGTCACTTGACACGTTTGGAAAGGCGCGATTTAGTTAATTTTAAGTTAAATGCGAAGTGCGAAGTTAAGTGCGAGTGTTTTATGTTTATTTTTTGGATATATTTTAATATATATTATTATATAGGTATAAAATCATTAATGGTAGAAAAACATTAATGATTAATATATTATTAATATTCAATATTAATCATTAAAAATAACAATAATATAATATAAAAAATAAATAATAAAAATAAATGATATAATATTAATTATATAAACATAAATATTTTATAATACTTTATTATTTTATTTATTATATTTATTACAGATTTGAATTCGCTGTTGATCGTCCATCTTGGGCTAACTAAAGAGCTTAACTACTAAAATGACGTGTAAACACTTACTTAAAATTTAGTCACTTAAAATTTAGTTAAAATTTAGTTGCTACTTGACAACTTAATACGTGTAAACCAGCCATTACAAGCGCGTGCGTCTGGACGACGGCGACTATGAAACCAGCATTGAGGTGTAGTACATTATACTTCAATGGAAACCAGCCTTATATTGCACGCCGCCAAGCGGTGGTACTTATAGTAGAGTAATTTTAAAACCAATACTATACGCTCACTTTCAATAAGTCATTATTTATCTTGTCGCACACGGAAAATCGTGGAAATAAACATAATAGTGGAAAGGGCAAAAAATAAACTAGGGCCCCAACTTATCGTGGAAATAAGTTGGGGCACTAGTTTATTTTTTGCCCCAGGGCCTTTGGTTACCTAGCTGCACCACTGAATGTTCGGCCATCAATCACCAATATTCAGCTTCCTTCCACTGATTGGCTCTCGAGATCTCTTCTTGGAAGTGTCAAAATTGATGTAATTGTGTCAATTGGTTCCTCGTCACGCACCGGAAGACGACTCTTTGGATATCATGAGACTGATAACTGAGTCCCGAATTCAAACTGCGGTTGTACTCTTAAATCGTATGTTGAAGCAATTTGATTTTATTCGATATTAAGTATTCTTTACTTGCTATCAGTTCGGTCGGAGTACACGTCTTTAATTGGGGTAATTAGAAATAAAGTAAAAATTAATACTCCACTGTATAGATAAGTTGTGTCCTTGAAACGATGAAGTATTTTAAAACAGACGCTATGAAAGAGGCTTACTATAAGTTAAATGACTATTTAATTTAAGTGTTCGGATACTCCAACATGGCGTAGGACTCATTAAAAATATTGATTCATATTTATATTATATTGTCATTTTTATTTAAAACTAGTGGCTCTGTAACCTGTAGACCTCGCGAGTATAAATCGGATATTGAAATGTCTAATTTATGATTTTTTTTACGTTTCCAACCCTCATAAGTCTGTCATTTTTTTAAATTTGCAAGCACTGACGCGAAAAAAAAATAATAATATATCGAACCTGCTCACAAAATTTCACAAGAATCGGTTGAGAAACGCGTCCTGTAGATGAGAATAAGCAGATCGACGACTGGTGGACAGATGGACAGACATACAAAAGCAATTTTGGCCAAGTTGAAACGGAGACGCTTCGCTCAGTCAAAAAGAAATGTACAGAAGATACGAGTCCTGTGGAGTTTCTTCCGGCCGTTCTTCCCCACAGTGAGCGTACACGTGGCAACACTTCTTCTGGCCTTGGTTGACGTCGAAAAATTATTATGTTAAATCTTACTTCGAATAAAGACATTTTTATCTTTATCTTTGAAGAAGAGAACAATAGACATCCTTAATTTATCGATTATCTTTATCAGCCGGAAGACTTTTCTTACTGTCAGTTGATAGAGTACAGTATACGTCTCCACCGAGGGGCTCGAGCCTACCCTGAATTAAGGTGACCAGGCCTTAGTCGACCACGCTGCCCTAGTGCCAGTTAGTCGACACTTACTTCTTACTTGTGTTAATAATTTTATAGTAAAGTGGAACTGTTATTTGAAAGCACTATTTATTACACAAGTTAGCTTCAACGAGAGCATTCATGGGTACAAAATATTTCTCAATGGAATCATTGAGTATATCAGAGAACGTGTTTCATTCATAATTTTTGATGATATTTCTTTTATTATTTACAATTTAAATATAATTAGACGATTACCATAAAACCGTTTTATCTCATTTTACATACCTTATTAAATATATTTTCAATACCTTGCTCGAAAATTGAACTTACGAAGGCAGTAAACTGTGCGGTAAATGCGTTTTACCGCACTAGTGCGATTTTATTACAATTTTTTTTATTCCTACGGACTTCAAAATTGTTATTCAGTCAGGATCATTTTGAGAATAAAAAATATTTAAATCGATTCTCACAAAGAGAAAAGTATTTTATATTTTTTTATTTCAACAAATTGTATCAAAAATATTATCATCTAGTATTTTTTTTTATTTCACTGTACATTTTATACATAAATAGAAAAGAAAGAAGTAATATTAGTAAGTATATTAGTAATATTTTAATTATAAAAATAAAATTATATCGATTTAACAAAGAATCAATTCATAGAGGCTGAATGTTCGCCAGAGCCTTTTCTCCGTAATTATGCTTATAAAAAAGAAACATACTATCGTTTTGTGGTTGGCGCCAAGTTTGTAAAATTTTCATTTAAAATTGAATGTTGTTTTATGAGTGATGTGTTGATATTTTATGATAAATGTGAATAGTAAGGATACTCAAACTGCGCGCGATATTATAAAGGTTTGTTTTTACATGATCAATTTTACCTGTTAGCTTTTGTAGGGTACTATTTAGGATACTATGTACCTTTCTTAACCATTTCAATTTAATTATTTATTATCAGTTTTCTCACAAGTGTATTGAAAAACGTCGTACAACACACGGATCTTAGGTTTTATAACAAACTCGTGACATTATAAACCCTCGCCTGCGGCTCGAGCTTACAAAAGTCACCTCGTTTGTAATATGTCACCTACGATCCTTGTATCGTAATGTACTATTTTGTAAATACCTCTGTATAACATTCTATCATCAAGACGAATATTAATAAATTAACCAAAGATCCACGAAGAAATAAAATAAAATATTATTTAAAGATGAGTGAAAAAAAAATTGTGTGTGAAGTCGCAACCAAATGAATGAATGAATGTGATCGACTAAGGCCCGATCGCCTTAATTTTGGGTAGGCTCAAGTGCCTCTGTGGGGACGTAATAGGGTATTTGATTGTTCCTAAATTTACCATATTTTATGAATCCATTTAAAAATATAGATTGGTAGCGAACGATTTGCGAAGAAAAAAACAGAATCGGTTAGAAAACAAATTTACAGTGATTTTTTAAAGTTTCAATATGTCTGTCTCTTTCAAAAACGAGTTTTTGTATGGAGGTTATTATATGGCGCTACTTGCTTGTGACGTCACAAGCAAGTAGGTGCCTCTCTGTCTACTCTTGAATTTCAAACCTTTATAACTCGGTACATTTTAAAGATAGAGCAAAAAATATTTTACTGTTCTATAGCAGAAACTAATAAGTTTGGATTAAAAAAATAAAAAAGCAGTCAAATACCCTATATATTGAGCTGATAACAAACAAAACGCCAAAAAAAAATATTTCTATGAGGTCGCCTGGAAGAAATTTCTTCTCTACGTAGCAGTAAGGCCGTGTGATTGTACACTTGCTCTACGAGTACCTTTCATTATGTACCTACCTATGTCGTAATTCCGTGCATATATTAAACTACGATTCATTGATTAATTCTTTCACAGAACCAAATGACGTGACACCACACCATGAAGGATCTAGTAGCTTCGAAGTTGCCCACGCGCAATGTCCTGACCGGTGGTGCCGTGGTGAACTGGGAGGATGACGAGCTGGCGAACATGGGCGACACTCCTGAGAACCTCACGCTGTCCTGGAAGGACCTTTCCGTGTATAGGAAGAGAAAACACCAGACCAGTATATGGCGGTCGCCGACCTATGAAGAGGTTAAGGTTTTGAATGGGGGTAAGCTACGACGCCTGCTATGCACCTACGACGTCGTACGACGCGCACGGCAGTCTAAGCACGCTTCACCTACGTAGGTGAAGCGTGCTTAGACTGCCGTGCGCGTAAACCCGCCTCGTAGGTGCAAAATTTCCTATGTGACTGCGCGGCTCCTAGGTGCGCTGTTACCAAACGCATATGCAGCCACCTACCTTGGGATGGCTGTATTATTCCGTTTTTCTTTTTAGCAGCCATCTTCACTCAAAGAATCTTTCTTCCAAAGAATTTGTTTGCGTGAATTTCAACGTGTAGATTAAACGCGGTCATCGGCCATCGACAGTACAATCCACAAGATATGAGGATTTCTTATAATTAAAATCAACTTATATACCATACTAGCGATCCGCCCGCGGCTACGCTCGCGTTGTGAAAGATTTTTCCCGTGGGAATAAAACTTTTCCCGGTAAAAAGTATCTTAAATCCGTTGAGTACTTTAAGCGTGAAGGAGGAACAAACATCTAAATATATTTTCACATTATAATTTTATTATAAATAGCGTTCCGCCTGGGGCTACGCTCGCGTTAAATAATATATCTTATGTGTTAATCCAGGTTACAAACTATCTCCATTCAAAATTTCATCCAAATCCGTTGAGTACTTTAAGCGTAAAGGCGGAACAAACATCCAAAATGTATATTTTCACATTTATAATATTAGTGTGATGTGATATACGAGGCTGATTGATAAGTTTCCGAAACGACAAAGAAAAACTTTTCGTAACGGAATCTATTTAAAATAAATTTATTTCTCAACGTAGTTTCCTTCTACCTCGATGCATTTAGTCCAGCGCTTCTCCAATGCCGTTACACCAGTTTGATAAAATGTTTTCTCCAACCCCTCAAAATACTCGTCCACGGCAACAATGACTTCTTCATTTGATGAAAATCTCTGGCCACCTAACCATTTCTTCAGGTTTGGGAATAAGTGGAAGTCACACGGGGCCAGATCCGGGGAATAGGGTGGATGCGGTAGCAATTCGAACCGCAATTGGAGTTTGGCGACTGCAACCATTGACGTGTGTGCAGGTGCGTCGTCATGGTGGAACAAAACTTTTTTCTTGGCCAAATGTGTTTGTTTTTTCTGGATTTCTTCACTTAATTTTTGCAGCAAGCTTGCGTAGTACTCTCCATTTATTGTTTTTCCTTTTTGCAGATAATCCACTAAAATAATCCCTCGAGCATCCCAAAAAACAGTCGCCATCACTTTGCCGGCCGACAAAACCGTTTTTGCTTTCTTCGGCGCAGGTCTTCCGCTCTCAGTCCACTGCTTAGATTGTTCTTTTGTCTCGGGAGTATAATGATGTATCCAGGTTTCATCGACTGTTACATAACGCCGCGAAAACTCGTTAGGATCTCGGTTAAACAGCGCCAAACACTCCGATGAATCGTCCACTCGACGTTTCTTTTGGTCAACAGTGAGCAAACGCGGCACCCATCGCGCGCAAAGCTTTTTCATTCCCAAATGTTGGTGCAAAATATTAAAAACGCGTTCAGATGAAATGCTCACCATCTCTGCTATCTCTCGCAACTTCAAGCGCCGATCATTCAATACAATTTTGTGAATTTTTTTGATCATGTCCGGATTCGTGACTTCATTTGGACGGCTAGACCTGTGGGCGTCTTCGCAGCTCTGTCTTCCACGTTTAAAATCAGTTACCCAGTGCGGTACTCAATGCGGGAGCAGAATTACCTAAAACACTGTCTAGCTTGGTTTTAATCTGGGTTGCTGTTTTCTGTTTTAAAACGTAAAACTTTATCACCGCACGAATTTCGTTTCTTTCCATTGTTAAGAAAATTTACGACAGAGAAAGTTCTACGTCCTATCAAACAAATTCCACCAGTTCGATTAAATTCAAATTTGGCGTTTTATTTTCAAAAAGATGCCAAAATATAATGTAATATTTTTTTTTGCGTATCATTTTTTTAAGTTCGTCGTTTCGGCCAGTTATCAATCAGCCCAGGTATATAATATAAATATAGGTAATATATATAGTAAGGAAAGGATACATGTCCAAACTTGGAGTTGTTCCCCAATTCTCAAACGATGGAACTCGTGATATGCCCAGCACGCCCGAATAATTGCACGCAGGTAAATTTTTAATGTTAACTACTAGCAAAATTTTAGGCAGAGACAATCTAGATGTACGGTAGACAGCTCATCAAGCTATACATTTTTGTTGCAAACTAGTTGTTCAAACCAACGCGCAAGATACCCCAGTGTATAGCTTGATGTGCTGTTCACTGTACTAGCAAAACGCAAAGAAAAAGATAATAATTTCAGGATTTTTAAAAAATATTTTTTATACCTACCTATGCTTACGTTACAAAACCAATAGTGCGGCCGCTGAGAGATTGGTCATTTGGAATCTGTTAAAATTTTAGAAAATTAAGATCGGCACTGGATATTAAGGAAACGTCAAATTCTCTCAGCAGCAGCAATTTACCTACTGTCCAACCAAACAGCGTAGTCGGTATCCTAGCGTTTTGGCACAAAATTAATATAGCGCTACGTAGTTTTAGTGCGTGCCAGTTTTAGTTTGGGGTTGGTATTGGTATTACTGCATTCACTATTTAATATTTCTCTCTGTATTTGCACTCCTTAGCCGTAGTTCGTAGCGTAAAATTTTGCTACGACTGCTACGCCGCCGTAGCATAGTTTTGCAGTACAATTATTTATTCCAGATAACAGTGTACGAGTACTATGGTTTCTCATTGAGACATCTTGAATTTTATTTCTCCTTTAAAGTCGGTATTTCGTTCTATGCCAATGAACAAAAAAGCTTTGTAGTTTTTAATACATTAAGACTCTTTTAGGTCGTTTTGATAAGAAGCTATTAAATTAAGATATAATAAAAATATGTGGGCGTACAGTCAGTCTCCATTTGGTAGTGTATCTACTCCACCAATTAGATCTGTCCGGTTGCTTCCGTTTAACGTATAAAATTATATGTAGCTGACTGTACGTAGTACGGTATTAGAGTTAGTTTAGTCAGAATCCATTCAACTTCATCGAACAATACATCCTTATATGTGTTGTATAATTAGTTTTGTCGGTATATTTAAAGTAAAAAAGCGGTCTTCTTCTCCTTTTAAATATTATTAGTATTGAACTCTGCCCTTCAAGCGGATCGAGTGAATGTAGTAAACGTAACGTTATTTTTCAAAGTACGGAGTTATAATTTTTAAATTAGTAGGTGGTGGTGGTGGAGCTCTAAATTCATATAGAAACACAACAACACACAACACAACACAACACAACTCCATCACATATAAATTGTCTCGAATTACAAATATAGTGTAAAACATAGATATTATAAAATTAAATACCAAATTAAAATAAACACGAAACTAATAAGATTTCCTCATTTTGTACAAGGTTACAACTTGATGGCATTGCATCGTCTCAGTCGGTTGCCCTTACACCTTACCTTTATATTATAACGGTCCTCTGAGTTTTGATGAAGATTTAACAAGATTATTCTTACTATGGTCGGCGCGACGACGTGGGCACATTGGAAACTTAATCTTATGCGTGATTGAATTCTCGTTTAACAAATCAATTTAGAAGTACATCATTCGTTTGTCAGTGCATTGTCATTGCTTTGCAGTGGTCTGTAGGAAACAGTTAGTGGTATTCGACAAGTAGATCTGATGCACCTTTTCTGTGCTTTAATAACTCGATGTATATTGGTACTATTGCCCCATAGTAACAAACAATATCTAAGGGTTGAGGCTATAAAACCATGGTAAGCAGTGAGAGCAGTATTAAACGATGCTGTTTTTGTTAACCGACTTATAATATAACTATTTACTTTATTACACACCATTTCAACTTGTTCCTTCCAGTTACAGTTTTTGTCAAGGTTAATCCCTAGAAACTTCTTACTTACTTCATTAATTGTTACATTGTTATTAATTACACTTATGTTTAAAGGTATACTGTTATAATTCGTAAATTGCATTATGCTAGTCTTACTTAAATTTATTTTTAGATTAGTTTTGTCTAGCCATTTTACTACTTTGTCAATTGAGTTATTTATATCATTTTCCAAGTTATTTATACCATATTTAGAGTCAAATGTCATATCATAACAAGAGCTATGTAATCAGCAAATAAGAAATAATCACAAAATTTTGAATCAATAGTATTCATTATGTCATTTATATATAAAATAAACAGAAGGGGCCCTAAAACACTTCCCTGAAGAACTTCAGACTTGTTGACTCTATAATTTGATCTATAGTATGTTAAAGTTTCTTTATTATCAATGCCAGCTATTTCTACACATTGTTTCCTATTCTGCAAGTAACTGGTAAGCCAATCTAAAGCCTTACCTCTAAAACCATAGTTGTCTAGTTTATCCAAAAGTACCCGATGAGAGGCGAAAGCAAAGGCTTTAGTCATATCAAAAAACACTACGAAAGTTCTCTTTTTACTACTAAATTATAACATGCCAAGGTTGTCGATATACCACTCTGAGATTGAAAATAAACTGGATCTATAATGCGTTGATACCGCTAAAGGCTTCGCCTATAATTAATTCGTATCTAAAATCTCGAGCTTCTAATTATATACCGTTAAGTCTAATCAACTCATCAGTTGAAGGCCACCTAAAGTTTCTGGGAAAATGGGTATGTATTGAAACGACTGAATCAATAAAGATTTAAAATAGCATATATTAAGATAAGTAATTAAGTGTTTGCCAATTAAGATTTACCTGTTGCTTTTAATACTAGCTCTTCCTCCGCACCTATACCCGCGATATTTATTTTTTACCTGCGGAAATTACACTTTTTCTTGCGGTAAAAAGTAGCCTATAGGCAAAGTGGTAACTTTTCATGGAAAAATCTCGTTGATTCGTGAAAGAAGTACAAATAAACACGCATTTTCACATTTATAATATAAGTAATTATTATTTCTAAACATAATATGATGCGTGAACTTTTGTGTGTTTTGGAACACAACAAAACTATTAGCTCTGTGAGCTGTTGACCTCGCGAGTTATAATAGTTATTTTTTTTTTTCGAAATGGCTGATATATGATTTTTTATACGTTTTTAGCTCCCATATCTCCGTATTTTTTTTTAGTTTCAAAAACAAATATATATATATATATTTATCAAACCTGCTCACAAAATTTCACGAGAATCGGTTGAGAATCGCGACCTGTAGAGGAGAACAAACAGATAGGTAGATGGACATATAAAAGCAATTTTGGCAAAGCTGAAACGGATCTTGATTGAGGCTTGCTCGGTCAATCAAGGTTACATTGCTTACACAGACCCTTCAATCATGCATATTTTTTTTACAGTCCTAATCGCAATTTTTTTCCCAAAGTGGTAATATACCAGGCGCGACTTGAATATTAAAAATAAACATCTTACGTTTCGTTCTAAACAAAAATTAACAAATTAATTTGAGTTATTGATATAGGCTTCTACAATAAATCAAAATGTAGTCTCTCCAAATGATCAGGCCTAGTCAAAAACACATTGGTCCATTGAATTCTGATAATAAAAACTGTTTTTTTAAAGGATGACTAAAAAAACTGTTTGGTATATTAGTAACTTCGATCACGTCCCTTCTGTGATCGAAGGTTGGTAATCTTTCGACGAGAAGGCAGCAATCCTCGCCTTTCTAAACACCACAGAACTTAACTCTGATGATCGTGATGATGGTGATGGCGACTCCTAAACCTCAATATTCCTTCCAGTAAGCGGTATGGCCCAATCCGGAAACCTGGTAGCGCTGATGGGATCCAGTGGCGCTGGCAAGACTACCCTCCTAGCAGCAATAAGCAGGAGGGATAAAAGTGCGATGACCGGGTACATCATGCTGAACGGTAGACTGGCAGGGGCTGATCTCATTGCGAAGATATCAGGGTTCGTGCCGCAGCATGATCTGGCTATTGAGGATCTTTCCGTCGCTGAACATATGGAATTTATGGTAAGTTTTCTTGCTGAAAGTGTTGGACAAACTAAAAAAAAAAACGAATTACAGAATTACATCATGCTTAAAATTTATGATGGGTGTCGTCAATGAGTATCTAGCCTAATGTGTTTTCACCAATGAGTTACACTTACTTTTTTACCTTTTTACTTAACCATGATATTCAGTTTAGTTCATTTATTTGTAAATAATATTTTTTATACGTTTTTTTATTTTCTTTTCTTATCTTATCTTATTTAGCCTAGACGGCAAAAGGCCTCCCTCTTCTTCCATCCTTCCCTATCCTGGGCTTCCTCATCCCAACTCCTTAAAAAAGAGTCAATATCATCCCGCCATCTCCTACGAGGCCGTCCACGTCTCCGCCTATCTCTTTGTGGGCTCCAGATGGTCGTTTGTTTTGCCCACATTTTATTTTAAGTACAAGAAATGCAGACCTCTCTCACAACACACCATCTGATCATTAAGCAATCAAAGGTTGTATTATGGGTGTCAGACAGTTGAAATACTTACAAATAATATAACGTAGAAATTAAAATGTAATAAAAAACAGACACAAAGCAAACACAAGAGCTCATCACACAAATGACCCTGGGCGGGATGCGAACCATCATCATCGCACGCAATGCTGTAGATCCGACATTTTTATCCTAATACTTGCACCAAATATGTTACACCATTTCTTGTACAATGACCTATCTCACCATTTAAAGATTAGGTAATACATTATTTATTGTACACAAGTTTAAAATACAGTTACTGTTTATTATTAAAACCAGTTATCAACCTTTATAAATCTTAGATTTTGTGTAGAAACAACAGTAAAAATGAAAAAAATGATGATGTTGTGTGATTGTGGAAATGAAATATTGCCAGACAAATCGCCGGACCGGTTTGAACCCAATGTAATAAATGGCTGACATAATAAAGCGATGTTGAATAGCTTTAAGCTCCACAAACTACTGCGTTGATTTCAATTCAGACATAATGTTTATCTTATCTACTTACCTATAATTTAGATGCGACCCGCCATTTAATGTATCTTTAAATAAATCCTCCAAAATTAATTCAAAATGTTTGAAATCTGACGTTTATGTTATAAACACATTTTTATCTAGACATCTTTCACATAAACTGAACTTTGTCTAGGATAATATTTTATTATTTGTGAAAAACGGCATCGCAAAATGGAGCTTGGGAAAACCCAGAATATAGTTAGTTATCATCAAACGGCATTTACACCTTAGCCATAGAATAAATAAATAATACTAATAATAGTTACAATAATATTATAACTTAATACATCTCATGCATCCTATAGAAATAAGTCTTGTCATGAATAACCCGATTTAAATTACATGCCCGCAGCTATATTTGCTTTTAGTCCACCCTCCTGTCACATCACGTCAACAGTCAAAGAACGAGGGTTTTTTGTTGAGCTTTGTGCCACGAGACTTCTTCAATCTCATCCATCCTGCTCAATCATCCAACTGCTTTCAATACCGCTGGAGGCGTAACTTCTTCAACTTTCTATAAATGGAAGCTAACATTGTAAAACATTTTGACGTTTAAATGGAAATACTCGAGGTAGGCGTGCTCAAACCAAACACGTTAAGATTCACTTGGTAGTTATAGAAGCGCTAGTAAATTATGCAAATGTTTTCGAGAAAACATTTTGTGGTGTCGAAAAGTTGTTGGACTTGATTTTTGTATGCGGTCAAATTTTTATGCTAAGTAAACTTAGTCGGCGCCGATTGAATGTGTTTCTCAACGACTTATAGACTTGCTCTTATTTCTAATTATTTCACTTCGATTATTATTATATAGCATATAGCATAAGCTTTGACTAAGCATTCATCACTTGGCTTAAATTAGTTTTAGGAATCTCATACTCATAGATTTTATAATTTACACATAGATTTTAAATTCTACATTATCTTCAGTACTTAAACAGCAGCAAGTCTAAATTTGACAAATTCTTAACCTAAATGCAGCCTCTTTTCTTTCTTTCTTTTCTTGCTATATTATATTGGATGTTAAAACAGTATCGTTCAATCAATCAATCAATCAATCAGCCTATTGCAGTCCACTGCTGGACGTAGGCCTCCCCAAGGGTACGCCAAAGCGCACGATCACCCGCTTTCCTCATCCAGCCACCACCAGCGACCTTCTTCAGGTCATCAGTCCACCTGGCAGGGGGGCGTCCCACACTACGTTTCCCGAGACGCGGTCTCCATTCGAGAACCCGTCTGCTCCAACGCTCATCGGTTCTGCGACAGACGTGGCCAGCCCACTGCCACTTCAGCTTGCTACATTTCTGGACAATATCCACCACCTTGGTCCTCTGCCGGATGATTTCGTTTCGGATTTTAACCCAGTTTAAAACAGTATCGTTATTTAATTTAAATTTTTAACAGTCTGACACATCCATAAAATTATTAACAACGTTTCACTGTTTGCATGTCATGACAAATTATCTTTCATATTATATGCGTTAGTCCGTGTTGATCGTTGGTCCTAACTACTTTGAAAAAAGGCAATCTTCTATTAGACAAAAAGATCAAGGCCGATGTTTCGAGTCTTTCCGGCTCTTGATTTAGACATCACGCGAAGAATATTATTTTTACTATATAATAATACGAGTATATAGTATCTGATCGGGCCGTCTTACAATCTAAATGATAATAATAAAAAGAATCTGCCAACTTAAAACTTACAGACTTTAGCACAATCCGACGAAATCCTGTTTTTCTTTTTTCAATGTTCCTCGTATGAAATAATTCACGTAAACAAAAACTCAAAATCGCCTGTGTTCAATTTTATTTATTTATTTATTATTGGTGACACTTCACAGCACATAATACATTAAAATTATAAATAGCCAATAACGAAGATCACATATTACATTTTATCAAGGGTAGGGAGAAAGTTTTTTTTTTTAACCAATACTAAAAAAGGGGGTCCTTTATAAAATTGATTCTATATAAAATGATAGTAATATATACATAGTAATATGTTTCGGGGTGTGGGGGGTAAGTATAAAGGTGTATGTGCTGTGTATGTGGAGGGTATTGTGTAGTGAGTGTAAGGATGGAAGAGAGGCCTGAAATAAGCCTACTATCTATCACACTATTTTAAAAAAGGAATTTTAATCTCCTTCACCTTCATTGTTCTTTTTCCCACCAGGCTAGACTAATGATGGACAAGAGATCGAACAAAAGTGCTCGAGCAAGGCGCATACAGCAGCTTTTAGGAGAACTAGGAGTCAATAATTGCACCAAGACCAAATTAAAGGCACTCTCGGGAGGAGAAAGAAAGAGGGTCTCACTGGCTGTACAGGTAAGGAAAAAATACTTTAAAAAGTAAACTAGCTTAGGTTTTTTAGGAACATCTTTTCAGTACACCTCTCGCTGATTCTGTAATATTTCAATTTATATATGTTTATCCAGTATTTGTACTTACCAAATGAGAGAGATGGATCCCGTGTTCTCTTTCTTCCGACATTTTCTTATTGGTAGAGATCTCCATGATTTTTATTAATAGACGTCTGTTTCGAATTTCGATACTAACATTGTGAATTTTTGACAATGTTCTAAAAAATCAATTTGAAATATTTCAAAGCGCAAATTCTAAACAACGAACAAAAACGTACAAACAACGTACTGTATTAAATCTTCTTTTCCAGCTGTTAAATGATCCTCCCATCTTGTTCTGTGACGAGCCGACGACAGGTTTGGACAGCTGGGCAGCCAGCGCGGTTTGCGCTCGGCTCCGGAAGCTGGCAATCGGTGGAAAACTGGTGATCTGCTCCGTACACCAACCAGCTTCTGGCGTCTTCGAACTGTTCCACCAAGTAGTATTCCTCGCCAGTGGACGAGTAGCGTTCAGCGGAACCCTGACGCAAGCTGGAGATTTCTTTGCTTCGTAAGTATAAAATAGCAAGAGCGAATGGAAATATTGGAAAGGGAAGGCCACGATATACCACGATAAGATCGGGGATGTTCTGGAAAAAGGCCAGGTCAGGAGTAACCTAAACCGGTCAGCATGCATGAAGAGATTGATGATTGATAAATTATTTATTGCACTAAAAAGTGTGTACTAAGGCGAACTTAACCAAATTTATTGATGAATGTGGATGAAGCGAAAGATGGATGTCTGAATTAAAGCAAGTGGAAGGAAGTGGTCTCTGCCTACCCCTCCGGGAAGGAAGCATTACTTTATGTATGTTTTATAATAAGTATAATAGATAAGTATTTATTAAGGTACCAAATAAAAAAAAAACACATTAAAACTATATTATGTAGGTACACTTTTAGGTTTTCGAGGTTGTTAATAACACACAAAAAAAGAAAAAAAAACCCTTGCGCTTAAGCTTATTTTAAATCAAAATCGTGGTAATAACCCAGTAGATATGTGTGCTAATACAAAAATAATATTAAAAATCACAAATAAAAGATATTCTCTAGCGCGTCTCCCCGCGGCAGAGTTCCCACAAGACTGGCAGCATTCCCTCTCTGTATCGCTATTCTCTGGGCAAAGTAGCTACCAGCTCTTCACCCGATACCTCGCAGAGACGTGCAGAGATATCAGTCAGAAACATTTTAGCCTCAGGGCCCCACGGACTCAGTGTCTCAACTGCAAAGGGCGCGAAAAAGTAATTTCTAAGGAAATCCTGATATTTTCGACGATAAGTATAATTCTCCGAGAATCTTTGATATCTAGCTGATTGATAAGTTTCCGAAACGACAAAGAAAAACTTTAAAAATCTATTTAAAATAAATTTATTTCTCAACGTAGTTTCCTTCTACCTCGATACATTTAGTCCAGCGCTTCTCCAATGCCGTTACACCAGTTTGATAAAATGTTTTCTCCAACCCCTCAAAATACTCGTCCACGGCAACAATGACTTCTTCATTTGATGGAAATCTCTGGCCACCTAACCATTTCTTCAGGTTTGGGAATAAGTGGAAGTCACACGGGGTCAGATCCGGGGAATAGGGTGGATGCGGTAGCAATTCGAACCGCAATTCATGGAGTTTGGCGACTGCAACCATTGACGTGTGTGCAGGTGCGTTGTCATGGTGGAACAAAACTTTTTTCTTGGCCAAATGTGGTCGTTTTTTCTGGATTTCTTCACTTAATTTTTGCAGCAAGCTTGCGTAGTACTCTCCATTTATTGTTTTTCCTTTTTGCAGATAATCCACTAAAATAATCCCTCGAGCATCCCAAAAAACAGTCGCCATCACTTTGCCGGCCGACAAAACCGTTTTTGCTTTCTTCGGCGCAGGTCTTCCGCTCTCAGTCCACTGCTTAGATTGTTCTTTTGTCTCGGGAGTATAATGATCTATCCAGGTTTCATCGACTGTTACATAACGCCGCGAAAACTCGTTAGGATCTCGGTTAAACAGCGCCAAACACTCCGATGAATCGTCCACTCGACGTTGCTTTTGGTCAACAGTGAGCAAACGCGGCACCCATCGCGCGCAAAGCTTTTTCATTCCCAAATGTTGGTGCAAAATATTAAAAACGCGTTCAGATGAAATGCTCACCATCTCTGCTATCTCTCGCAACTTCAAGCGCCGATCATTCAATACAATTTTGTGAATTTTTTTGATCATGTCCGGATTTGTGACTTCATTTGGACGGCCAGACCTGTGGGCGTCTTCGCAGCTCTGTCTTCCACGTTTAAAATCAGTTACCCAGGTGTGAATTGTACTCAATGCAGGAGCAGAATTACCTAAAACACTGTCTAGCTTGGTTTTAATCTGGGTTGCTGTTTTCTGTTTTAAAACGTAAAACTTTATCACCGCACGAATTTCGTTTCTTTCCATTGTTAAGAAAATTTACGACAGAGAAAGTTCTACGTCCTATCAAACAAATTCCACCAGTTCAATTAAATTCAAATTTGGCGTTCTATTTTCAAAAAGATGCCAAAATATAATGTAATTTTTTTTTTTGCGTATCATTTTTTTAAGTTCGTCGTTTCGACCAGTTATCAATCAGCCCAGGTATGCTTTGTTATCCTTTTTTTGTTCTCTTGTCCAGGTCTTGAAAGTAAAGCTGCGCGATTTTCCTAAAAACAAATCGGTGAATTTCGTGATCATATAATAGGGGATCGGATTGTTGAATATTTTATGAATTATTTTAAAAATATAAATTAGTAGCAGACGATACGCGAAGAAAAAAATAGAATCGGTTGAAAAACGAATTTACAGTGATTTTTTTGAAGTTTCAATATGTCTGTCTCTTTCAAAAACGTTTTTTTGTATGGAGATTATATGGCGTTACTAACAAATGACGTCACAAGTGGGTATGTGCCTCTCTGTCTAATCTTGAATTTCAAACCTTTATAACTCGGTCAATTTTAAAGATAGAGCAAAAATTCTTTTAGTGTTCGATAGCAGAAACTAAGAAATTTGGATTTATAAAATAAAAAAAAAGTATTCCGATCCCCTATTATAATTAACATGTTTTTGAAAAGACTAATTGCTACTTAGGTAATAAAATTAAGAACTCACCTGTTTATGTTACAGATAAAAGTGTTCATTTAATGTTATAAGTGCTTTTAAGTTTACTTATTACAAAATCAAGAAAAAAATCCTAATACCATTTGTCTGGTCAATTTAACGCACCTGTGAGGTATGTTTATGACATAGAGTCGTAACTTCAGCTATATACGTATAACTGTTGCTAATATCTTTTTTTTTCTTCGTGTGGGTTGTAAGGTCTACAACCATCCTCACAAACTCTGGTGATAGAGCCGCCAAGGGCCACTAACAAGGCTCGTGTAACGAGTATTTTCTTAAATAAGTTAGCAGCCGGGACCTACGGCTTAACATCCGTTCTTAAACACAGAATCATCTTTCTTTTCGGACAACAGGTGATTAATCACTCACTGTCCAACAAAACTGGTGAAAATCTTACAAACAGATTTTAATTTGACAATGTCTCCACCGGAATTTGAACCCGGAACATCCGTTATAGGAGTCGGGCACGGAAGCTGTTAAGAAAATACTTTATCTATTTATTTTTTTGTAAGAGCTTTAAGCAATAAATCATATAATTCCTGTAAGTTACGTTAATATAATGCTATCCATTACAGAAGCCGCATGTAACTCAATTTAATGTAAATAATTGACAAAAAACCAGAAAGGTCAGTCACCTGAAATTATGCTCTAAACTCATAATACTAAAATTTACGAGTAATACCTATTAGTGTACTATTAGCGTCTAAATAGTAATACTAGGTATAAAAATAAATAATACTGCGTTCAAGGTCTTACAAAAAGTTTGCTATTATAGACAAGGAGCCGACAAAGGCATTAGACAATGTACAAGTAATACTTTCGCGTTGTGTAAGATTTTCTCTTGGGAATAAGGCTCACACTACAAACTATCTCTATTCCAAAATTTCATCCCAATCCGTTCAGTAGTTTTTGCGTGAAAGCGTAACAAACATCCATACATACAAACTTTCGCGTTTATAATATTAGATTTATAACAATTGTTATGAGAATTAGGAGCGATAGTTTTTTATCATTGTTCGTGGAATGTAGCTTTCTTTATCCAAGTATACTTTTAAAGTGGACAACAAGCCTAGCAGAATAAGACACATAGTTTAAGGTCAGGTAGGTTTTGTAAGGGTCGTTACCACTAAAAAAGAGGAGTTTCAGAAAAAATTAAACTAGTTACAGCCTTACAGGGTAGTTCAATCAATACACCAATCAAATCATTCACAATTTTCTATTATTTATTATACTTATTTTCGGTATAATAAATATAATATAAAATCCAATGAACGCTTTAATGATTCATTTGGATTGCGCTGCACTAAAATTAATAGTAACGTACTCGTATTTATATTGCACACTTTGTGTGTTGTTCCTTAGCTTGATCTTAGTCTATAATTTTGCCGTATAACTTTTGGTGTTTTTTTTATGACAATCCAGTTTGCTTCGACATTCCTCTAGTTCCGGGGTCAAAATGGTTTTTATCTATATTTTTAAATAGGATAGACTTAGATCAGTAATCTAAGATTTAGATGGGAATATATATTTTCCATTTTTAATCTGATATTATTGATGTCTGCGGAGGTAGTCGCTACACGAGGCATGTCAGTGAACTTTGGCGGTTCTATAACACTGACACTACACCAGAGTTTTTGAGGTCAGTTGTCGACTTTACAGCCCCGATGAAGACGAAGAATCTGGTGTTCACAAAAATGTAAAGTTTGTCATATTGCTAACTTGCTATCATTGGATACTTGAAGAAAATAACAACTAGGATAGGAACGAACGCTTTAATTTTACTTAAGCAGAAACTTGTATATAATTTAAAATTTTAATGTAAATGTCACAGAGTCCATGTAGTAAGTAAGTAAATACTAAAAAGTTAACAATACGATTTTCATTAATCGACCAATATACGAGCGCGGACAAGCATAATGCTTGATCAAAGCCTTACTATACACAAAAGAAGCCATTTCGGATTTTATGGTTGACATTATTATCCCTAAAGGCCAATTTATACTTGCCCAACTACAGTGGCGAGTTAACTTAATCCGTCATCTAAACCCTGCAAGTGGCAAGTAGCTGTCAAAATATACCAGGCTATCGGCGAGCTGTCAAAATAGAACGGAATTCTATTTTGTGTTTTGTTCCTACTGTCTACTTAACTGAGCAAATGGTACTTACTATTTGCCGAAGTGTAAATCAGCCCTAAGAAACTTTTTAAAGCTTTTCCATATTCTATACAGGTTAGGCTACAAATGCCCGATGGGATTCAACGCAGCTGAGTACTACGTGTCTCTCTTGGGTATCCAGGTCGACAAAGAAATGGAGAGCAGGGAGAGGATCAGGAAGATTTGTGACGAATACTCCAGGTCTGACATCGCTACAGACATTGAAAGTAAAGTTGGCGATATTCATGATGAAGCTGACTACTTCAATGGCACGCTTGATGAGAAGGTAGGAGATGCTGGATATCTAAACCATCATACGAACCTAGTCTAACGACATGGTTAATAGGGAAAATAAGAAAAACATTTATCGTAAATTACGTTCTTCCCTACATAAGATAAAAAAAACATTAAAGACACGCAAAAGTGAGTTATACTCGTACCTATTTAAAAAAATACAATGAAATTATGAAGTTTAAAAGAAATAAGTACCTAAATGAAGCACTTTTGAAATGCCTGGACAGCTCTACTATATTGCGCAAGTTAAGTTCTGTTTCTATAAGTTGTAAGTAAGTAAGTAAGTAACACTTTATTGCATAACACATATAGGACATATAAAGAAAACATTATACCTACCTACACGGAAAGGAGACACTGGCCTCGATTCGGGATGTCACGCTCTAATCCTTAATTTAAGTTAGTACGTCCTTTTTACCTTTTAAAGATTGAAAAGGGACAGGAGACAGCCATCCTAATATTAGAGCTGTCAAACATCGAATTTGAACCTTATGGCCATGTCGATTGCACAATTTTAGAGAGCACTAAAACATGCAACTTAAAAATCTTTTAAACTGACAGCTATGCCCTGATTTTAGGTCATAAAAACGAAAAGGATAGCTGGATTTTAAAATTAGAAATCGAGGCCACTACCTATTATTAGTATATTCAAGTTTTTTATCTCTGTGAAGTTAATGGATAGATAGCATCATACTGTATGCTTCATATTAGATTTCCGCCTGGCTTGTTAATTGGGTACCTACAACCTCTAGTAGGTTGTAGGTACCTCTAGTAGGTATAATGTCAAGTCTAATTAACTTTTATATAGTTTGATATGTTGTCATGTTAAAAAGTTCTATGTGAAATGATCAAATGATATTATATTAAAGAGTACATAACGACAATATTAAGGAGTGTTCTTTTGTTACAGAACCAATACTTCGAAAGATACTTAACTCTGTAAGTCTCAATGTATCTCATAATGAGCTTTATTTGTATTATTGATTTGATAGATTTAACATCGTAAATTTTTTTCAGAGTCAAAGTAAATTACTTCATTCAGTTCTATTGGCTGATGTGGAGGAATATACAAACAATTAAACACAATAGCACAATATGGATAGCGGAGTTTTTTCTTCTTATGGTAAGCCATAAAAATAGGATATATTTTATAAAAACCTCAGTAAAACTATTATGTTGCATTTAATTTACGACTCTTTCGACATTTTTATAGTCATTAGTAAAAACCTGTTCTTGTATAATAAACTAAAAACTTTACTACCTTTAATAATTATCTCGACACCTTGTTCCAAATTAATTTTAAATGTTACTTCTGTTTTTGCTTTATGAACTTTCCTAGTTCCTACCTTCATGTTCTTTCTCAGTAATTTGCTAGCTTTAGAACTACAAGGACTATCATATTTTTTTCATACAGTTCGTCGGCCTTATAATCTCCATCCCTTACGCGGGGCACTTCGAAGTTTTAGACCAGCGCGATATCCAGAACGTCCAAGGTCTTCTCTACCTCACCATCACGGAGACCATCTTCCTCTCTTGCTATGCAGTCTTCATCACATTTCCCAGCGAGGTCCCTATACTGCTCAGAGAGACTGCTAGTGGATTGTACTCACCACTTCCGTATTATTTGTCAAAGATGATCTTTTGGGTAAGTGAACAACTGTTCCTCTGTATATTTGTATTCTGATTAATATTAAAATGTTCACTGTTGACTTGAACAATTGGTTGGTTTTAGTTTGTTACTTCATGCCACCTGATTTTTGTTTTAAACTTGAGGGAATCTAGCTTAAAATGATATATTTTAGTTTGGATACTGCAATTAATAACGCAAAATTTCAAAGATTTACAATAGTAAAGGATGAGTAACAATAATTTAATTATGTTGAAGATAGGATTTATTGCACCGGCGGCGGCGGCGCCTATAAAATAGATAGGAATTTTCTTATATGACTATTGTCATATGTCTATCTTCAACATAATTAAATTATTGTTACTCTTCCTTTAATAATTCACTTCTTTGCAGATACCCAGAGCAGTAATAGAGCCAGTTCTCTTTGCGACTCTAGTATTCTTCGTAGCTGGTCTACATGGAGGGTTCATGGGTTGGCTCGGCTACAGTTTCGTTTGTGTGCTGTGTGCCAACTACGCAAACGCCTATGGTAAGAACATCATCAGTATTCAAATTTTCCTCTAATCGTTCAATAGTAACGTCTTATTAATTAAACATGTTTAACTAACTTCTTGGTTATTGGTATTTATGACTTCTTACGAAGCTTACGGATGGTAAAAGCCAATATATTGGTTTTCGGTGTTAAAAGCGCATGTTTCTTTCTAACTATTTTCTAAACAAATCAATCATATCGTCATCAATATATAAATGATATGTTTACGTATCTTTTAAATTAATTCTTTTCACTCTATTCACAACATGAACTTCATATTTAATAATATTACTTATAAGCTAGAGTTTTAGAATTTGGCCACACTTTTTTTGTGGCCATAGCATGATAATTCCATCTCATGATCACTCTCCATCATCATTAAAGTGGAAACTGTCAATCAAAAACTAACATGCATGATTGAGTTTTTCAATCTCGGATTTGACGTTCTTTCTAAGGTATGTTGTTTAGACTTTTTATAGGTAATACTAATTAATGCATGATACTAGGTAATTCGTATTGATGCATGATACAATTCTTAACGATATTTTATTCTTCTCTCTCTTTTGATTGCATGCAATAACTTAATGATCTAAATGAAATCTAAATATCGTACTTCTGGAGCATCATGATTGGCAAATTCAAAATTTTCAGGCTCATTCCTGTCTGCTGTATTCGACTCTATGGAGACTGCTGCTTTAGTATCTGTACCTTACGAATTAGTCGGGACCATGTTTTCTGGCATCTACCTCAACTTGGCAACCGTTCCTCCTTTCGTGTCATGGATCCGTTACATTTCCGGCTTTTACTATGGAACAGAAAGCATTTCTATCCTACAGTGGGATTCTATTGTAAACATCAGTTGTGCTGACGTTCCCGGGATGCCGTGTATAAGAACGGGACCAGAAGTCCTCGGAAGATTTGGCTACGTGGAAAGTCACTTCTGGAGAAACTGTTCATGTTTAGCTATCATGTATTTCGTGTTCCACTTCATAGCGTATGTTATGGTCGCGAAGAGAAGTAGGGGCACGCCAGTTTACTAAAGCATAATAAAAAAGATACAACTACTAAAATACTACAAGTGTTCGCTGTTTGCACATGTTATTGTTGGTTTTGTGACTTGAAATGAATTTGTTTAACAACAAGCCACATATAATGATAATAATTAGTTTTTTAAAGTATCAATTTTTATACGTAAAGATTGGGTGGATTCCTGTGAAAAACAGTAATTCAGTCCACTAATGAATATAAAACTACATATTTCAGTAACATACAAATATTGTTCTCTCTCTGCATGCTACCTTGTAATATTTTTTTATAAAGTAAATCAACTTTTTGTTATAGAACTGTTTTATTTCTCTGAATCCGTTATCAATCCTTAAGCTTTGTACTGAAGTCTGAAAAATACTTATTATATCTAATTGGAATTTGGTAAGTGTGGTTACATGTGTGTTGTTTTCCATATTTTTTGTTTATCATCAGTTTGTTTTAGTCCGTATCACATTGAGAATATATTCTTAATTTACAGGTTCAGTACTCTCCGCAGTTTTTGACTCGATGGAAACGGCAGCCCTAATCTCAGTGCCTTTCGACTTGATAGGCATAATGTTTTCCGGCATATATTTAAACCTGGGCAGCGCACAACCCTACTTGTCATGGCTGAAATACATCTCTGGGTTCTACTATGGCACTGAAAACATTTCTATACTACAATGGGATCTCGTCCAGACTATAAATTGTGTGGACGCTCCTGGGATTCCCTGCATCAGAACTGGTCCAGACGTTTTGGCTCGATTCGGGTATTCAGAAGAGAACTTTTGGAGGAATTGCGTTTGTTTAGTTGCTATGTATTTTATAGGTAATTTTATTGCATATGTAAGTGTAGTTAGAAGAAGTAAGGGTACTCCTGTGTATTAGATTACTTTTATTTTCGTTTTTTGTTGCCAGACTTTTACTTGAGCTATCAAACCAAAAAACTTTTTCTAAGAGACATTATTTACCTACCCGATCAATTTAACTTGTCGCCGCGTCCGTGTTTCTCTGGGTTGTGGCTGAAAATCAGCTATATCAGCTCTCCTGTCCTGAGTATGTATCGAAGCTGAGCTACGACCTTTTTGCACTGCTGCAGCACACATGCATAACCTGGTGTGTCAGATTATGTTATGATATTCATAGTAAAGACTAGTTTTAATTTTGTTATGTATGTGTCTGCAGTATCAAATAAACGCTTTATCTATCTATCTATCTATCTACCCACTATTATTTGGCTTTATTTTTTATAACAATTTTTGGTCTTCTAGAAGTATTTCATAATGTGTATAGTATAATGCATGAAGATATAAAACTTGTGTACTAGATGAAAGTATTTACGTTGAGTCATTGTGAAAAAAAAAACTTTTAGTTCCTGTTATAGCTAGTTCAAATGAGGCCTTGTCTAGTATTTTTAAATAAGTAATAAAAGATGACTGATATAGTGTTAAGATGCCCAAACTAATCATAGATGTATATTTCTCAAACTATTATTTTGAAATGAACAAAAGACTCTACTAACACTAACATCAAGTTGCTCGAAAAGTTGAAATAACTAATGTTCGGTTCAATTATAACTTTGACGTGCCTATAATTAACCTTTTGCTCAACAGCAATTGATGCATCTGTGCGTCTAACAAAAATGTGTAATATAATCAATACAAACTAGAAGGATCGATTATAGGAACCATAATATTTTTATACATTAGATATAATATCAATAAGATGAGAATTGCAAATAAAATCAAAGAAAATTTTTCGATATAACCTTAATTTATACATAAAAATAAATATTTTGCACTGTTCTAATAAGCATAGCCTTTCTTTTCCACACGCTTAAGTCCGTAATAGCCTAATAAAGACCAAAATAAGGTGACGCACAACAAGCCTAGGGTGTCTTGAATAATGAAGTTGCTAGAGTATCCGTTTTCAGCTAAAACTGAGGCGCCATCTTTAATGCACACCGTTGTCGAGTTGTACGGACAATCTGTAAGCAAACACGGTAAGATTTGCAGTAGTATTTCACATTTGTTAAAAAGTATAATATGGTTTTATAGCACCAAAATCAATGACGTCTATCTCAATCTCGTCACTTCATGACTACACTGTAGGTACATCCTGTGGGTACACCATAATAAGTTTTATCTGCTTGTCACCTTTTATATTATAAAATGTGACAAGCAGATAGAAACTCATTTTTCCCCTCAAATATATTTCTTAACAATCTTTTGATGTAATGCATTAGATGAACTCAGAAAAGACGAAAGTACACTACGAATGGCTCAGTGGTTACAGTAAAAGGCGCAGCAATAGAACAAGTGACTACAGCTATCTAGGCCAAAAAATCGTTCTCGGTAAGGATTCGCTAACAGCAGTTACGACAGAAGGATACATTGGGGAGCCTTCGGTAAACTCGATGATGTCTTCAAATCAAAGATACCACGATCGCTGAAAACCCGTGTATACAACCAGTGTGTGCTTCCGCTTGCGAAGCATGGACACTTACTGTTGGGTTGATCCAGGTAGCGCAAAGGGCTATGGCAAAATCAATGCTGGGCATCTCTCTTAGGGACAAGATAAGAAATGAGGATATTCGCCAACGCACCAAAATGATCAATGTAGGGAGAAAGGTTGCGCAATTGAAATGACAATGGGCCGGTTATATCTGCAGGAGAAAGGATCACAGATGGAGCAACAGAATCCTTTTCTGGCGACCCAGAACGGGAAGTCGAAGTGTGGGCAAACAATCTGTCAGATGGTTGGACGATATAAAAAAGACGACAAGGCCCACCTGGACCAGAATTGCCGCATCAAGGACACAATGGAGTACCATGAAAGAAGCATACGTCCAGCAGTAGACGCAAATATGCTGAGAAGAAGATTAGATTACGTAAATCAAAGACGAAGTAGAACAACTCATCAAAGTCATCGAATTGATAAGGAATTGATAAACTCACAGATCGCAGCCAGTTATCTTCCTGGTTATTTTTAACTTTCTTTTTATTCAAAGGTCTAGAGAGTCATTAGAAATGTAAACCTGTCAACCCGATTGAACAGAAACAAGTATTCTTTACGAGGTTGATATAATTTATAACGTGAAGATAAACTCTACTTGCGCAAGAGTTTCTGTGAACGTGTAAGTTATGCGGTTCATATACAGAGTCCTAGAGAATAATGTGAAGATTTTATTGTCCATGGTATTGCTTCAACAGTTTTTGTCCTGCTTTTTGTTTTATCTAGAACTATTCATTAATAAATACTATTTACTTTCCAATGTTTAAACCTATGCAAAAATTATCACAGTTGAAGACTCCATAAAGCATTTTAAGAGTTCTTAGGTAATCTCAGGCAGTCAATGAACTAATAGAACAGATCTATATTATTAGCAAGACCAGCATTTATTTTTGTGTTTATTTAGATAGAGATAGCAAGATCTAATGGATGTCATACTTATTCTGTCACCTAAGAGTAACTCATCATCATCATCGTGTGGGGCATGAGCTCAACAACCGACCT
The DNA here is from genome assembly GCA_951230895.1 of Carpatolechia fugitivella. NCBI lineage: Eukaryota > Metazoa > Arthropoda > Insecta > Lepidoptera > Gelechiidae > Carpatolechia > Carpatolechia fugitivella. The sequence goes on from OX579646.1 coordinate 4,622,977, forward strand.
CACAAACCCTGGTATCAGTGTTATAGAGCCGCCAAAGGCCACTGACTTGGCTCGTATAACGACTAGATAGTAGCCGGGACCAACGGCTTAACGTGCGTTCCGAAGCACGGAATCATCTTTCTTTTCGGACAATCAGGGGATTTAGCCTGCAATGTCCTAACCAAACTAGGGAAAGTCTCACAAAGAGATTTTTGCTTGACAGTGTCCCCACCGGGAATCGAACCCGGAGCCTCCGTAATGGGCGTCGAAATCTCGACCACTCGGCCACGGAGGCTGTTAAGAGTAACTTGCCATCGTTCAGCAAGCAACACAGAGGTAAGACCCTGCATCCAGCCAAGGTATACAAACGGCGCCATTGAACCCCCAAATTACCTTACCGTACCAAATAGGTCTATAAACATAATGGACAACCGGTTCTTTTATTTTATTCTATGGCCTGCTACGAGGCGATTTCTCGGAACTGTGTAGAAAACTAATATTTTGGAATCGTTAATTGATAATATTCTATAGAATTCATAGCATAGATATCTCGATTAGACCCGTTGAAATATCTAAAAATAGAGAGAAAAATGTTATGAATGTTATGGACCATCGATCGATTTACTATCTTAGTTTGTAGACAGAGTTTAGTTTAAAATTTTGATAGTTTTACCACAAAATAAATAATAGTGTTTAACTAAATTATACATTATGCCGACTCGGTTTTAAATTGCTAAATCCCCAACGGATTTTAAACCCAGAACCTCTGGATTAAGAGGCAAACGCACTGCATATTATAGGACCACTAATTGTTAAAAAAAAAAAAAAAATTAATGTAGGTACCACTTTACTTACCAATATGTTCAATCTGTTTCCAAAATATATTGCTCATAGCGTCCATAGCGTAGTAAAAATGGCTGATATATTTGAGTGGGTACAGCCAGGTGGGCAGAGAAGATATCCTTAGGAAAGCTCCAGACATGAGGAACAGTGGAAGATCAGCGCAAGGCATCACGTCGCCCATCACGCCCGTCGAGGTGAAGAGGGCAGCCATGCCTAGACCTAGATAGAGTACTCAAAAATATAACATTGAGTAGAGCTCTCATCGCTGAAAGAGTGAAGTGAGCTCAGCAGTCGGTTTGAAAAACATTCAGTATTCAAACACACAGCAAAAAAGATCTTAATTTTTCTCAGATTAGGATCTTAGGTTTGCCCAGTAATGGCCTATGATGAGCCACTTAAACCAGAATCTTCAGTCGCCTAGTTTATAGGAAGTTATTATGGAGTGGTTCGAAATTTTAAAGCTTGGAACAACACGACAAAATTATACTTTCTAAAACAATCTTGACAAATCTAAAGAAACATATTTCATACGATGGGAGGCCAGGCCAAGAAGGGCCGTGTCTATCTCAATCGCATACGAAAGTAACCTTTCGGCGAAGGCACCTCCAGTTCAATAGGATAATTATTCTAGCAAATGCAGACTAATTTACCACTTTTCAAAATTATTTAATTAAGAATCTTACCATAAGCTGTAGCTGCAACTGATGCCCACATTAAAGCGATAGCTAACTCAAGTGACGTCATCAAGTAGTTCGGTAGTTCAACTGACATAGTCGTTATGGCAACGAAAGAGATGGGCCATATGACGCAACGAGGAATCTGTGAACAAATTGCTTAGATATACATTATAGACGTACACTGGCCAGCGCCTTGAGTTACCACACTTTGACCTTGAGAGTGCCTTTATGCTTTAGCAGTAGGGGCGGTATTCGTGATGCAAGTGTGTAGCTCATATGCTGGTTACTGTACATCATGATAGCTCTCCGGTGTCTATTGAAATATAGTGATTGATTGACAAATTGAAGCCAATTAATCATGGTAGTCTATTGTTAGCTCAAGAGCCTCTTAAATGCCATCAGATAAAAACAAGTGTCCCAATAAGCTGTCATCATATCCGTAGGTTGGTAAAATTATGTATAAGCACGGCGTTTTATCTACTTTGTGGCACGTATAAGTAAATAATCTGCGACGGAATAGAGCTTCACCAAATTAAACTCGACAAATTGGGCAGGTAGTTTTTCTTCTACATCCATCTCTTTTATTTTATACTGGCTAGACTGAATAGCAAACATATCGAATTGAATTCTGCGATTCGGCTTTCATGAATCATGAGTACGGGGGCGGGCAGGGCAACATGCAAAGAATGCAAAGGTGACGAAAAGAATTTTCCATTAGAACTCAATCAGATTTGTGTAGGTAAGGTAAGGTTAGTTATTTCTAATGATCGAGATTTTGACTGATTAAGAGATTGTTGATCGTTAACTCAATATTTCAAAATTTCTCAGGCGATAGCTCAGCCATGAGACTGAACAACTTTTGTTCAACAACTTTTCTTTCAAAAGCCATTTTTTCATATCCATTGATTGACTCGGCTAATTAACCAAGGATAAAAACCTTTTTTTTAAATTAGGATAATATATTGAAAAGATGTTTAATTTCACGGACTGAGTTGCTAACACGTTGATAAAAAAGAAGACAAACTGACTTACCAAACATAAAAATTTTGCCACTAAATAGGCCGAGGTTCTGTATAGTCCAACCTCGCGCCTGAATATCGTGATTTCTTCTTCGAACATGTAGAGAGCGTGGTATGATAAACTGAAGCACACTTCACTGCATACCAGCCAAAGAAAACCTCTTATATCCTGGACTCCTCGCTGGGTCGTTGCTGATATTCCAATGTAGCATGTTGCTATTACTAGTGAGGACGTAGACTATAAAAATGGTACGATGGATTGAAGAAAACTAAAATTCAGTCATTCGGTGGAGTCTATTTCATAAAAAAAAACATACGAGAGAGAATCGTGAAGAAGATAGACATCAGGGCCCCATTTCACGAAGCAACAAGTTACAATTTGATATACATTGCGTAGCCAATTAACCTAAACTGTAAGCCATTATCGTTTTACCTAATCGTCTACGCAATGTATATTGAATTTTACTTGTAATTTGTAACTTGTAGCTTCGTGAAACAGCCCCCAGATAAATTGGTAGACTCTACATTTTCTAAATAAAGAATTACCTTTCTTCTTGTTTTCGATAAAAATTCTCAATAATTATTTTTATGACATTCAACATGGATAGTCCATGAAAGTATGTCTTGTTGTTTGATAAAAATGCTTTTATGGCAGCTTCTATTTACGTACTAGACACATGACGTAGATCAACTTGACCACTCAATTCGTAGTGCATAATTGATGACTGATGTCTTCGAAGTTGATTAATTTTTATTTCAATTATTGATCTTGGCCTATCACGATCCAAAGGCGTAACCAAATATTTTTTACTTCGTTTTCAATAGCTTTTATTGCCTGCTATTATAACTCCACTTGTATCACTTAACTTACCACGCTTACAATCAACTGGAACAAATTATTCCAGATATCTCGAGGTAGAATCAATGAACATCTCCACACCAATAGATATATTTGAATGAACCAGTTTCTTTGCGATCTAAAAACATACCATATTTGAAAAAAATACAAAGATTTCTTCTTAGTTTGCCATTTGCACGATTTAGTTTCGTACAAGTGTAAAAAACTATATATTATATTATATACAAAATGTGTTTCATTAAAAATATTATTTGATACCGTTTTGTTTTGCTAACACTAAAAAGTGACTATCAAACTTACGTATGTAAAACATTTGACTATATCAATAGTTTTGTTATTGTAAGTCAAATTGTTATGTTACTGTTAATAATTTAGTAAACACTAACTTTCTTGTCACAAAAAAAAACAGGGATGTAGAGAGCTAGATTTTTATATTTTTAACTCAGTGGAATTTAACGTTAATGAAGTTGCTACCTAGCAATAAGGCCTCCTATCACACTTATGTTGGTTTGTAATTATTTTTTTCAAAACTGTTTAAATACAAGAAGATTTAAACCTGTTCCAACTTATTTTTTCTCTGGTACCTATCTAGGTTCAATTCGGAATTTTATATGAATGCAAATAAGAAAAAAATAAGAATAAGAAAACATTTATTTACGGCACATAAAACAAAACACACATAGTTACAAACAAAAATAATAATAAATAAAATAACCGGCCAAGCACGTGTCGGGCCACGCAAAGTGTAGGGTTATGTAGTTGTCTAATACTACTAATTCATCAAAATATTCTTCTATGATATACAAGTACATTTTATAAGTTGGTCTATTATTCGATAGCCTACTTGATGTTGATACTGTTACGGCTAGGTGTGGTGGACTGTACCAGAGAACTGTCCAGAAAACGCCAGACGTCAGTGATCCTTGACAGCCGACCAGAAAGTTCGAGGCACCTGTCATTTCCCTTCAAAAAGTATTCGCTACTCGAAACAGTTGACTGTCAAAATTGGATGGAAGACCCTAGAATTTCTGTTCGAGAAAGGTCGCTACTCAAAAAGATTGAATAACGAAAAGAAGATCGAAATAGGAACATTCTCGAACTGTCATAGGGGTTTCCTCCGAGGTATATAAGGACCGTGACCACCTAGACGGGGAGTTCAGGGTGAGTTCAGTGCAGTAGACCAAGAGCCGAAGTAAATAAAAGTGCAAGTCTATGTGCCAGTGACAAAGTACAATGAAAGTGTTCATTTCGGTGTAGTGATGCCCGTGCGCGATCAAGAGAAACAAAGGATATATTTCCTCGTGAACAAATTTTAACCTCGCTCGCTCGTAACAATACTTTTCCTTTTAAATTCATCATAATACACTACTACTAGCGCGCTATCGCCCATCCACACATTACAAAAGAGAAACACTAATAAAGCGCAAAAATCAATAAAGCTCACGGCTAAGATTCCCAAATATTAGTTATATCTAAGTTACTCGTATATCTAAAAAAAAATCTTCATTGTATAGTAAGTAGGTACATAAGAAAAGTGGGGCAGGTGTCTCCCAGTAGGCTTATCACCTGTGTTAGGAGGCACCGCTCTTATTAAAAACTATACATTAGTGTATCTAAATATTAGATAGTTGATTCGATAGGAAGAAAACCCGGAGTTCCAATCGGAACAACTAGTTCTAGTTTGGTCGAAATGGAAAAACTGAATAATACATTAAGTGCATATTAATTTACTATGAGTGAATAAATAATTTGATAGCTCGTGAAATATAATATCTCTACATTGTTTATTACTGCTTCTTAGATTTTTATCTGTGGTAACATGCAGAGTTGTAATATTATTATCAACACCTCTTTTGTCTATTGCTTACTAGGTATGCTAATTAAACAAAATCCAATGTATAATGTTATAGCGTTAACGACCATATTTGATTTCTCGAATTGATACAAACTGTTAACTAACCGTTACCGTCCGTGTTATGTATGGACGCTAAAATTAAAACAAAACAACAATTTTATTTAAATGGTCAAAGAAAACTAGAACCTAAATAATATAGATTTGCAATAGTATGAAACATATTTTATTCTACTTTAAGTTGAGGTTTTGTATGACCTGAAAATTCTAATTTCTCAATAGAACATGGGGCCTTGGTGGGGCCATATTACTTATCTACATGCTAAACCTTAGCTACAGAAGCTGAACTCATTATCTGGTACTCTTTGCACTAATGTCTGCGACTGTGACCAGCGGTAAATACTTTTTCCTCCGAGGGTAAATATATCTCAGTTTTTGATGGACATTTGTAGGCGGTTGTAATTAATTAGGTACCTACTCACGTTCTGTATTTCTCCATTGGTTTAGACTCGAAACCTGTTTCGTGGGTCTTCGGCTGTCGTTCGAACATTTCCGTGATTTTATGCGCGTGAGCATCATTTGAATTAGATACCGCTTTAATATAAAACTCCGCTGGGTTATAGTTTTTGGGACAGAAAAGATTTTTGCTGGAAACATATAAAATATTTATAAAGAGATAGTTTAGATAGAAGAAGGTCGTATAACTAATTTATAGCTTTATTTAAAGTAACCAAATGAGTGGGGTATCGGATGAGTTTTTTTTCAATTAACCTATTAATAAAAGTGTTATGAGCCTTTCTGCCTTTAATATATTTAAACTTAACATTTCGAACAAGCATATTAGATTTTTTTCTCTTACCATTTTAACATATTAAACGGATTTCTTCCAAAATTTGACAATTACCTTTCGAACAGATGTTGGCATTCCTCATGATTTCCTTGAAATATCAGTCTTCCTTCTGCCATCAATATGATCGAAGTGAACTCTTTGAATAGATCTGACGACGGCTGATGCACCGAACATAAAATAACTTTTCCAGAATCCGCTATTCTCTTCAACACTCCTATGACTAGCGACGCGTTGTAACTATCCAATCCTGTTGTTGGTTCGTCACAAATCAGTATATCTGGACTTGATATAAGCTAAAAAAAATATCCGTGGATAAATACTAAATTTGTGCAAATTAAAACAAGAACATAAAACGAAAGTATTATTCAATAATAAAAACAAGTAAAACTCCTTTGCTGTAAAACTAACCTTAAATCTTGACATTATCTACCTGGAAAAGGATTTACATAAAACAGCTTACAGTAATTTTAAGCGTTGTTCCTAGCTTCATATGAAGTCACTTCATTGACATTTATATAAAACAATAGCTATGTAATCGAAATCGAACGGAGAAGAGAACAATTCTAAATATTTTTTTAGAAAAAGTGGATCTTACTATTCATATGATCATTAGCTAGGTAGTTAAATACTACTGTGAAATACTTACCGATGTAGTCAAAGACAGTAACCTTCTTTCTCCACCTGATAAAACACCTATCGTCGTATCCAATAAAGGTTCTAATTTCAGTTCATAAATCAAAGCATCCAATATTGACTTGTTCCTTGGTTTCTTGCTGCTGCCTAGTTTCATTTCTATCTGGAATAGAAATATCCTGTAGTCACTGAAATACATACTATACAATCTTCATTACGAACTGAGTGCAAATTCTCTTGGAACTGCGCTTTTATTTATGTCTTGACTTTATTACTTTCTAAATGTGACAAAGACTTTACGTTTCTCGTTTCATGTTCTCCTAATCCATTTAATCCGCCAGGAATCCTACTAACCATAAAAACCAAATGCTCCATTACTGTCAAACAGTCCATGAACACTTCAGCTTGCGGGACCACCTCAACGGCACCTTGCGAATCCTTTATGTCCATGCCCTTTACTGTCACCCTCCCTTCAGAAGGTAGGGAACATTTTCCAGCCAGTGTTATTAGAAATGTCGTCTTGCCTGCTCCGCTAGAAGCAAAAAATCAATTTGCTTTAGGTGCAATTTAATAAAAGGTCGAGAGAGTTGTCACCTGCATAAGTCTTTTGTACAAAAGTGGAGTCATATCAATTTTTTTAATAATGTCTTATATATAAAAAGTAAGTTTACTTTACAAATTTTTTTTAACAAAGAAGAAGAAAAGAAGAAAGAAAGAAAGAAGTTATTTTTTATATTCGTAAAAAAATGCTTCTATTAAAACACGACGGCGGCGACGACGACGACGCGACGTACAAGTATGAGTAACAGAATATCTTTAAAAATTGTTTACCTCGGTCCAAGCACAGCTACAAATTCTCCATGTTTTACGCATCCTGTAACTGAAATTTTCTTCTTTAAATTCTCTAACATAAAATTGATGAGTTATTAATGCAGGTAACAAAAAAAAATGTAAACTTTTTTTTCTTTAGACGTGTAAAAAAACATACAAGGCATTAAAACTGACAATATTAGATTTAAGTACCATCGTTCAGTATCATCGCCTTGGGCTTGGTGACTATTCTCCTCCACCACGACTTTTCTTCAGTAGTCCATACCTTTAGGTTTGTGAAGCGTATGACGGCATCAATGCATTCATCTGTTTCTGTCTCCTGGCGATAAGAAATTAAGCAATACAAATACCATATAAAAATATAAAATGAGGGCAGTAATAACTAGAGGAGGAGACACCTATTTTTACGACATTCATCAATTTCGTAAGTACGTGGTTTTCGGTTTTTCGGGGGGATATTTTCTTGAGACAAAAAAAAAATTGTAGGACACAACAGAATACTAAAAAAAACTATGTAGCTATTCTAACCATTCCAAATTAATTCACATGATAAAAGAATCACAAGTTGGATGGGCCCCATCTATGGCAATAGTAAGCTTCAGCTAAAGTCTTATTATTAATATTAAATTGATAGTAAAACAAAAACTTTTGTGATTTATAAAAATACTGTAAGCTTTTTTATCTAGTTAGTCTAACAAACGAAAATGTCTCCCACGGATAACATCCTCAATTGCCTCGAACAATAACTCCTACGTCAAAATGCCAGAGCACAAGAAACTTCAAGTACCCAGTATAAAAACAAAACAAGAAATAAAAATAAACAAGACACTGACCTGACGTATGTTTTATATATCCATACAGCTTACCATTTTCAATTTATTACAGCAAAAAACTTGCGTTGGAGGCTCGGGTTGGAGGCCATCAAAGAATTTATTTTTATACGCGTAACAAAGCTAACCTTTCATAGACCATGTTACAAATAACACAAAAAAATATAATACACATGGACGGCTTTATACAAAAAGCCACTGTCGTTGATGGTCAAACATGATAATTGTAATATTATTATTATTTAGAAGGTCACAAAAGGAGGCCTCCTCTTTATTATGTCTTTTTGTGCCATATAAGATAAATAATGAAACAAAGATAGTAGTTGTGGTATGGTTAGTTTCTGACTTGCACCATCATTTCCCGCATATTTGTGTTGCTATTTTCTTATCAAAATAGAGCTCCAAATCGAGTTTCATCGAAATCGGTCGATGGTAAAAAAATGTTGGCCGCCATCTTGAATTTTCGTTATCATTTTTGTAACAAAATCTATATAAATCTATATTTATAAATATACCACGAAAGATTTAAAAACTCCTTGCTGCGAAAGACTGGTATAGCTTACTCCTACAATGTCCTGTCCAAACTGGGAAAATCTTACAAAATAAATTTTAAAAACGTCCCCGAACCTTCGTAATGAGAGCCAATCGTACGACCGTTCGACCACGGAGGCTGTTGAAACTTCTTAAATAAATAGGACTGCCCCGATCCACAAAGTTCATAGAACTGTAGTTGATGGCATTTGACCCGATTTGACCTCTTAACAATATGTTGAAAGCATCCTGCTGACGCGTGACAGCTAGGGCCAAAGGTTAAGTTATATCACAAGGCAAGCTTTTTGGCCACATACATTTTTTTTAAATCGATTTTTATGGTATCTATGGTAAGAAATTATCATGTTACTATTCCGTCCACCCATGTTTTCCTCCGTCTCCGTTACAGTTTCCCTTTAATCTCAATGCCAAAATTCATCGAAAAGAAGGGAGGACAAACAAACACACTTTTAATTTAAATCGTTGTAAAGATTGGACGGTAAAGAGTCGTCAAGGCGTTTATTTAGTTTCCAACGTTCCTACCTCGGCTTCGGATATCCTTAGATAGGATTTTTTGCTGTTTTCAAAGCAACTTTCACCATCATGGTGATATCAGACGTGAACCCATTTGCTATAGAAAAAAAAGATGTCGGTTGTAACGGTTATTTGTTTGTCGAAATTATTCTTGCATTTAACTTCAACTAAAATTACACCATTATTAGTGAGACAGTTAAAACATACTTTGATGTGAAAGTAAAAAAGTAAGAGGAACACCTCAGGGATAAATCCATTAGATCCTATTCTACTGTTGTTTTCCATCTACACAGTTTGTGATATTTTTTATGATGTGCAACAAAATGTACGAACATAAACTCGCAAGTTTGTGTGTATGTTACAAAACTTTATCATCGAGTCGATTTAACCACCGTCTTCCGTGGAACTCCACTGTCTTCGCTGTCTTGGAGACGCGGGTTCGATCCCCACCACGTGTTTTAAAATTTCGAATTCATATGCTCGTTCATTCGACGCTCATACGGTGAAAGAAAACATATCGTGATGAAACCTGTACACTCCTGCGAAGAAATTCAAAGCTTGTGTGTGAAGTTGACCAACCCGCACTGGGCCAGGGTGGTCGACTAAGGCCTATTCACCCTAATTAAGGGTAAGCTCGAGCCCTTCGGTGGGGACGTATTGTTGATGATGATGATGATGATGATCCGTGGAACTACTAGTAGTACCATGGGTTGCAAATGGTAACAAACAGTGCTATAGTACTTATTATATTATAGAGTAACCACCACTTGGCCGCTATCTGCATATAATTACAACACAATACAATATAGTAACACAAATATTATGTAGTAGAGTACAGTGCTCCATAATTTATTAATTATGTTCGTTGGGTTGGTGACACACTCTGCTCATACGACTAATGCTCAGCGCCGCAAATGTATTTAGTCTGGCCTCTTCTATATCTAATCGTACACTTTATTAACAAAGTTTGCATTGGTTAGGAGTTTGCGAGCTGTGTGTGATCACCTGATTGGTCTGTGTTTCAGATGGCACGCAGAGCTGTTGGTTCCGACTATTATCTACAGAAATTGTTGTTACATGAGACATGACCCATACCGGAAGCCGTTGCCGGCTCAATAATCCTGACACTAGAGTCTAGAGGGATGGACATCGACCTCACAACCCACACTATAGGATGATGATTATCTTATCTTTTTAGATTACCAAGATGCACTGTTCTAAAAGCGCCTACCTACATCCTACTTATCAGTTTGACGTCACTATCATTCTTTAAATTGTAACGAGGCATTCGTCCTCTTTCCTGTTTTATGACTGGCAACCTTTCTTGCTGGCAGTTTTATCTTTCATTTTAAATTCATTTTCAAATTTAGATGTCTTACGTTTCGATTTTGTATTTTTTCTGCCATATTCTTCACTTCATGTCCTGATCACCAACAGTAGACTTACCCATGTTACTATTTCCTACGTTAGTTATATAATAAATCATCATTCGCTTGTCCTTATCCCATCATTTGGGGTCGGCGCAGTTATATAATAAATAATAATAATAAATAAATACATAAATACCTACGGACTGTGCCCTGGTTATTTGCCACACTTTATCCTCTACAACATTCTTCGTGTAGTGTTCAGCAGCTCCGTGGCGGCTGCTGCGCTACAAAATTAACCAAATCACGACCTTTGTATCATTAGACTCGCTCTACTAGATTCCTATGCTAATGATCGTAATGACTTTACTAAATAGTTTCTTTAGTTGTGGATGATTTTTTAATCACCTGCTTGTCACTTGACGAGCATTTGATTCAATTTGAAGTTCATTAGTGTGTGGGATTTATCTACGAGTATTTTTATTTGTTTTCTAAATAAATACAGTGCGTGATAGCACGCCACCGAAGCTTCCTTTATAAATAAAGTTATTGCTAAAATACAAAAATGAAGATACTTAGAAGTACATAGAATATTTCGATTATTCTCACAAAAAAAAGAAAAGATAATATAGAAAAACGTTTACAACATCGCATTGATTGTTAATGTTAATAATGTCATATTGGTATGTAGTAAAATCATTCTTAAATAAATGAGTAGGTTACTTGACATAGATTGTTCACTCGCTGTAAATAAACCATCGTAGGATAATCATCGTTATGTACCTATAGTACTAGACTTATCATCACAATCATCATCAATAGCTCATACAAGTCCCAACCGATGTGCTCAAGCTTTCCTTGACTTATGGCAACCAGGCTATGGTAAACCACGCTCTGGCCCAGTGTAGGTTGGTTGACTTCACACACTACACTACCTTTGAATTTCTTCGCAGGAGTGTGCAAATTTCCTCACTATGTTTTCCTTTACCGTACCAGCGTTGAATAAATGACCGGTATATTATGATTTGGTCCTTTTCTTACACCTAATAATAGGTCTTTACCTATGAAATTGCCGTTCTGCCGTACTGGCCGTATTTCAAGTCCAATTTTATTTTCGCTAGGAATTCTAATTTCAAATTATTTTTAAATAAAATATGGAATTCTTTTTTGAAAATTAGTCATTTGTTTAATTGAGCGTTCTGTTTTTATCGCATTTGTACGTTTTTCGTCATCATGATGGATACGTTAAAAAATCGAGTAATTATGGAGTATATAATGAGTACCGTCTTGGCAGCAAAGCGGCAGAAGCGGCACGCAACATCAACGACGTTTACGGAGCGAACACTACTAACGATAGCACCACCCGCCAGTTATTGGTTTGCCCGCTTCCGTTCTGGAAATATCGACCTAAGAAATGAACCCCGTGGTCGGTCGAAAACTTTAGTCGACAATGACGAATTAAAGGCGATTGTTGATTGGCGAAGACCTATATATACACTATATGAAAAATTACTCGGTTACATTACATCTTCATTTTTTTATAACCATGTGGTAGGGAAAAGGAGACAAACCACTATTATCATTCTCTAGCTAGGATACCACACAGACCATGTTATATTTTAACTCTAAATTCAGTCTCATTAAATTACATAATATAGTTACGGACTATAACAGCACATACTTATTTATAAAAGAATACTTACCATTTTTAGTAATAAACACAATACAAAACCACTTGTATGGTGATTTTGATAAACACTAAAGCGACATAGCACGAATCAAGTAATGTCTAGACTAAGTTGCAGCGATTCAGAACATGTTTCTTCTTATCTAAAGTGTGTGAGGTCTTACTCTACTGCTTTGTTTTCACAATTAATGTTGTTTTGATCATAATTACTGGAATTTTTCAAGGTGAGAATTAACATTGAATTAATAATTTCGTATTTTGTTCTATTTCTTCTTTACCCTCCGTATCATATTCTTTTTTATTATTATGATGGTCAACCCGAACTTTACTTTAAACCAGTTTCTAAAGACATAAAAATTAAAACAACTAAACCTATTCGAATCTTTGTTGCTACGAACGTAGCACTTTGCTACAACTTACCTAGCCATGCTACGCATTCAATTAATAATTTGCAGAAACTTTTATTACCACGCGATTCTGAAATAGGTAATATTTGATTCATGATTTTGCCATTTCATAAAAAAATCGTTACAGCATGTACAAAAAGAGAAGAGACAGTATAAGACCCTTTACATACATAAATAAAGCAATCATTGTTCAAACAGATATGGTGAAAAATGTCTCTTTTATTTATAGAGCTTAATATCTTTGTTGCAAGAACCTGAGATATGTTCCAGGCAGAGCTGTTTTTATTATTTATATAAAAAAGTGAAGAAATACCTTATGATCCACCTCAAAGATTTATTTTATGTTTTAGTAGGTAGCTTTGTTGCCTATTTCAAATTGAGCAATACTTTGATACTCTTGCGATTATTTTTTTTCTTAACTGAAGTAAGTAGAGATTCAGCAAAAAATATGTTTGTTTTGGTTAAGCGAAGTATGTAATAATTAAATTAAAACATACATATAGGCCCTAATATACTCATTAATTTTATTAAGATAAAAACTTCTATAGAGGTGCCAGAAGGCACTTATAAACTTCATGTACGAGTATTTATAAAGTCGAGCTCTGCTGGCTACAAACACGCTAACTTCCTAATAATAGCTAGCTAACCATCAATCAAATTGCCACATAGTTTTAACAAAAAACAAGGCGGTCGTAAAATGTTGGAGGCCGTATAAAAAGGAGCTTACTTCCAAAATCTGGTTTTCGAGGCCTATGTTGCGTAATCGAAAGAAATATTTGTGTAATTTTACCCAGATTTAGCGCTTCAGAATAGACATAATAAATATTGTTAGATATAATGTAAAGAACAACAACTTAGCTATTGTCTTGAGTAACGAAAATTTGGAATATATAAATGAAACAGTTTTCTTAGGGATCGCTATCGACGCAAGGTTACAACCAAATGGTTATCCGCAAGGCTCAGCTCGGCGGCATACGCAGTCAGAAAGATTCGTCAACTGACTGACGTTGCTACTGCCAAACTTGTATATTTATTAAGTTATTTTCATAGCATTATGTCCTACGGAATTTTATGTGGGGTAATTGTGTTACAGAGGGCGATACGTTTCTATAATATTTATGAATTCCCTATGAGAATTGTTTAAAGAAATTGATATCCTCACGGTATCCTTGCAGTACATATTTGAAAACGTCTTGTATGTCCTAAAGAACAAAACGCTATTTCCGAAGAATTCTGAAATGCATAATATAAATAGGACTAGAAATAAAAATTAAATACACACCCAAAATTAAGACTGTGTAAGCTTAAAAAATAATTCATCACTGTATTCGCTTCTTAAAATACCAGATAATATTGTAAATCTGTCCGATCGCCAATAATTTAAAACTAAAATTAAAAATATTGTTATGTACGATTATTTATATTTAAAAGAAAAGTACAAAAGATACGATTCCTGTGGAGTTTCTACTGGCTGTTCTTCTCCACAGCGAGCGTACACTGGTAGTGAACGTGCCATTCATGATAGCTTTGACGTCGAAAAATGATTTGTAAAAATCTTAATATAAAATTCGAATAAATATTTTTGATTTTTAGAGATAGGTTATAGAAGATATTCGGAGGAATAAACAATTATACTCTGAATGACTACTGGGTCACTACGTCGAGCCTAATGACGGTGAAGGGCGTTAAGGAAGGAGGGAAGCGCGCATTAGAATTCTTTGACGAAATTTTTTGTTTCATAAATGTCCGATAAAATTTTCCTTGTAGTTGATTCAATTTCATCCTGGGTGTGTGTGGTACCTACGACTACATCAACGGCCCGTTACAGTCCACTGCTGGACTATGAGCCTCCTCCACTTGAGTGGAGGGTTTTGCCATAATCTCCACGCTTGGCAGGCGGGTTGGAGATCGCAGATTAAAAGGTTACTGTATCAGAGAGCGCTGCTGCCCGTTCCCTGTAGGTCAATTCTACTAAATAACTGCAACTGCACGTTTACGCTTGTCATTTGAGTCGTGCAGGAGCAGTGCAGTTCAAACAGACGTATTCTACTAAAATTTCCTGCACTAAAACTACGAGTACACGACTACTGCACTGCTCCTGCACCGCAACTACACGAATCCTGCAATCAACCTGCAATATAACTAATACGGGTCATTTATCATACACATGAAATTGATCGCCTGGGTAGGTGATATTGAGGCGGAACAATGGATTGTTCCTCCTCATGTCCTACAAACTCCTCCTAAAAGAGACCAAACATTTTTCACAATGCAAAACCGTATATTACAAGTTAAACTGTGATGCAAAAGTTGCTCAAGTTTAATTTCAATAAAACTTCATAAAAACTGCAACAAAACTGCTGCCAATGCCATTCAAATGTCAAAAAAAATTAACAGAATACGATTATTTTGCAGTGAACGTGCAGCTGCAGTAACGTTTTTTTAGTGGAATAGCTATTCATTTGCTGCTGCGCTACTGCAACATTACTGCACTAGGACTGCTTAACAGAATACCGAAACGTCAAAATTTGCTCATTTTGACAAACGTCGCGTAGCAGTGCAGTTGCGGTTATTTAGTAGAATTGGCCTTCTGTTCAATGTGTGGTCCCTAATTCGCCTCTTACGACACCCACGGGAAGAGTAGGGGTTGGCGACAAATGTATTCTACTCTGCCGTCACCACACGGCATACGACTAGCACGAAGGGTTTTCTATCATGCTAAGTGAAGATTTTTTATGGGCAGGTATATTGTACAATAGCCAGCGCATTTAGCTGGACACTGACTTTAAGAGCTCCTTTATCCCAAAGTAGCAGGGGCGATATTTATAATGCAAGCGTCCAGTCGGATGTCCTGGCTTCTGTACTTATTACACTCACAGACAGGTAAAAGAAAAGCAATAATTTTCAGTAAATAGTTTATTTCACTTTTACAATATTTAACGTCTCTCACACTCGCATACAATAATGTAATACTTAACACAAAATTATATCATTATCATACATTACAATTACGTATTATGACTTCAGCCGTTGATGGCACTAAACCCTAGACTAAACCACTTCCTAGGAAGTCTACGAAAATAAACAAAAAAAAAATGTGTCACTTTTCACAAAGTAAAATAATATGTATACTTCAATACAATATTCGAACAGTAGCCAGAACCGTAAAACCAAATATAAAAAAAAAAAAAAGAATAAGCACTTTGGAATGTCATAAGAATGTCAACAACGAAATAACCGTCAATTAGAATGGATTTTAGTATAAGGATTTCAAATTCGGAAACTAATGTGATTAGTCGGAAAGTGACCTATAACGATCTCTATTTGTAGAACTACGACTCCGATTGGGCCGTCAGGAGGGCTGGCCTCTTGTGATTGGTCAGCATGCGCACGATTTGTTCCCGCCATTTCGTGCATTTTCGCCATTTGCAATCTTGTGGTCGAGCGCGATCCTCTCAGCATCCTTACTCTCGCTGCTTTGGAGTAGCTTGTCGTTTAGAAGAATCTGAAAAGATACAAAATCAAAGTTAAGCAGGGATTACACCTTGACTAATTAGAATAACAATACTGTGGGTCGCATATAGGACGGTAAATCTTGTAAAAATTGTAAATTTTCTATAAAACTTTTCATGTATTTTAACTGCAGAACAAAAACCCTTTTCAGATTTTTCCACTACGTAATAATCTTTAATGAATATAGTCGGTAAACAAAAGCAGCCTTCTTAGCATTTTTACCAACATCTTATCGCCACAAATATTCCGTTGAACGCCCACTTTATTAGGCAACAAGAGGAAATATCCAAAGAGTCTCGACTATTCCATAAATTTCGTGAATAAAACGAGATAAGGCCGGAATGGGAGCCTATTTCGGTGAATCTTGTTACCAAACAGGTTTGCGGCCCAGCACCATGCACCATTTATTTTCCAGTATAAACTGACACACGTCGCCATCGTTATTATTAGTATAGCAGCAAGGTCTACTTTTAAACTGGTTAGTAAGTCGTCGTTATGTTGACTGTACTCATAGAAAACCGTGAGTTGTCATGAATATTTTAACTAAAATTGGTTACTAGTTTAAAAATACTGCGGCCTTAATATTCGGCATTACGGACCCACCGTACCCCTGGCCATTCGGAGGTGGATGATGCGATGATGTACGAGTTGACGTTACCTCAGGATCGTAAATAACGTCAATTTTGGGCATACCTACATAGACTATCAGAATTTGATATGATGACTTGCCAGTTTTGATGTTAGGAAATTCAAGACTCTACATACGAGTATATACGATCGAGATCTTGTAATTTTTATCAATTTTCAAACTAAAATCCTTTGTCACACTGTGCACAGCGAGGTTTAAAATATCCATGTTAAATAAAATATCTGTCGACCTTCTGACCTTAAGGACCAGAAGTGACACAGATGTGTGAAGGTAATAATGAACAATTCGAATCCCGATAATACTCGTCATAGTCACTATTTATTTCCAAACGGTTGAGCAGAACTACAGTTGATATGATCCCACACTAAATCCACAAAATTTGGGTTAAGATTCGGCAAACGAACTTCGAGTTTCTTTCTTGACCCATGTTTAGTATTTCCGTTTGGATTGATATTGCAGAAACAGAAACATAACAGAAATAAAAGATTTTCTGCGACAACTACATGTGAAACAGTAATTAATACGAGTAACTGTAGGCTGTGACTTTCTGACATAACTTAAGAAAAAAATAAGGTAGGAGTAGTTTTGGAAAGACCCTCTCTTCTTGTTTAGAGGATAACCAGGTAAGTTAAAGGACAAGGAGATTAAGTCAGGCCAATCTAAAGACTTTAAAACTTACCTTATTGACTAAAGAACGCGCCGCCTCTTCAATGTTGATGTTCTCCTTGGCGGAGGTCTCGAACCACCCTGCGAAGCCCTTCTCCCGACAGTACTCGTCCATTTTCGTCGGAGAATTTACAATTCCTTCTTTTTGTTGGTCACACTGTAACAAAATAATGCGAAATCCTTTTTAGAAATATGTAAGTTCCTCCTAATACTAAGAATGGGAGACATCTTGGAATCATTGGGTTTCAATGACTAAAACACCGATTACACTTATCTAAATTGTCGGATGCTAATTACTGGATTGCAGTACTAATTTACTGACCCAAGTGTGACCGAAACAGTACCAAAATAATCTGTATTTGACACTCGATCTAGAGAGTTGAAATCGCTGTCATACAAGTACTAGTACCAAAGTTTTTTATAATACAGGTATAATAATTAGAACAAATGTAAAAGATAAAAACTAAGTTGATGAGAATTAAACTGATGGATGGGAGAGAGAGCTGATGGAGAAAGAGAGAGACACAAATATAAATCGAAAAAGAAGAGCGTTGGGTTAAGAAAGCGAGGGCATCCAGTATTACCTTATTCGCCAGCAATATGCAGGGAATAGGTGACCCGTCGGGAAGCTGCACCTTGGTGTCCAAGTCGTTCTTCCATTTGACCACTGCGTCGAAGGTGGCCACTCTCGACACGTCAAACACTATAAACGCTCCTACTGCCTCCTTGTAGTAGACCCTCGTCATGTTGCCGAAGCGTTCTTGACCTGGAACAACAGTGACTAATGTTAATTTTGATTAAAAGAGAAAGCAAAAGAGAAAAGAAAAAAAAAAGAAACAAATATCAAAAATAAATAATGAAATCTAATATCAACATTCGTTCCGTCTTGGACTTTTATGAAAAATCATATATATCTCTTTTTCCTTAAACCCTTTGAAGTTTTCTCTGTATTGGTTATTTGATTCTTTAGCCCTGAAATGGATTTTGTGATAGCAAAATCTAGGGGGTCATGTCACTGTAATGTTTGAAATAAATACATATCCACCATTACCTTTCGTCCTTACGGTTTAAGCCTCTACAATGACGACTATCACCACCACTAAAATAATAAAAAAGAAGAACAGAAGTGCTGCTGTAATCATATGTATGAAAATCATGTCTCCCTCGTCAACTTTTTCCATTCTCTATGCGTTTAGTTTATTTGAAGGCTTGAAATAATCTATAACAAAATGTCCAACATAGTAAAGTGCGATGATAACTAATAATATACGTTTCTTCCAACGGAAATCATCCAAATCAACCATTTTATGAGCAAATAGCAGCTGAGAAATAATAACTCGCAAAGTACCTTAAAATAATAATGCAAAAAATTCATAAACGATTGACACGATTCTGACATCAAACATGAAAGAATTATTTTTCTTTAAATTCTGCTTAAAAAGAGTTTGTATTGGGTAGTCCTCGATAATTTTATTTTAAGTTACAGGCTTGGTAAAATTCAATTCTTAAACTGCAAGCCTAGAGGGCTATACAATAGAGCATTAGGTGATGTTTTTTGTAAGTGTTGGTGTTATAGGTGGTCTTTCTCTTGTCCAGCAGCCAAAGCAAAGTAATTCGAAATAAAAAATTAAAATATTTTGGTAGTAAGCTTGGATACTTTCAACCATTTCACACTGAACCACCCTAATATAGGGTAGGCCCAAGTCCCGCGTTGGGGACGCATATGAGTTACACTTACTCGTATTTATTATTTACATTGTTCTGTGGCCTGCATTGTGCCAGACAGCGATTATGGACGTTACAGATATATAAAAATATCAGTTTTCACAGGGAAAATTATTACCTATCTCTAGGACAAAGATTAGATATTCGTTCGTAAACTAGCCTCGAGTACGATCTTCTTTCAAATAAAAATTAACCAAACCATCCATACCTGCAATATCCCACAGCTGCAGCCTGATGATCGTGTTAGCGTCCCAATTGAGAACTTTGAGAGCGAAGTCAACGCCAATGGTCGCACGGTAATGTTGGCTGAAGAACTGATGGACATATCGCTTGATGATGGACGTCTTCCCGGTCCCCAGCTCCCCAATAACCAGGATCTTGTAGAGGTGCTCCCGTCGTTCAGCGGTGGGGGATGAATGTGACTGCGAAGAAGAAGATAATTTAGGACAACAGAATAATCAATGGTCCTACAAAGGTCCTAATTATGAAACCCGGTCGGGCCAAGGCCTAGTTATCTGTATCTGTAGGTACGTGTATATGTTTATAGAATCTGTGACGCAGGGAAAAATACTCGGACTATAAAGGGTTACACATCTCCATTTATCTAACATTATCTTTGAAAGTGTTTATGAGTTCATAATGTAGACTGAAGAGGATACATTTAAAAAACAGATCACAGAAAGCGGATCAAATATTTTTAAACTCATTTTAGGTTATTTTATAGACGCGACTCGCTAAGCGATCGTCTTTTGTTACTTTGAGGTAATTTCTCAAATTCAATTCACGCATTTGTAAAACTTATTTTAGTAGGAAATACTTACCAAGCCATTAGATTTTCTAGAGTACAAAAAGAGGCGGCTGTATAGAAAACAGATCCTGAATTTATACATACCATAAAATGGAACAAGCAAACCTCCAAAAATTCAACTAATAATAAAAAATCCACAAAACACAACAACCTCTTTCAAACTATAGCAACGAGTTCAACCTAAACACAAAACAACAAAATCATTGAGGAGAGGAACAACAGAATATACTTAACAGTCAACTAACAGACGTTATAGTCATTCGATGATGATTAAGAAATTAAATATGTCGAACATGATGATTAGATAATATAATAATTATTTATTATAATATGATAATTAATTATTTAGTCATATTCGTAAAAATATTGATAAGGTAGTAAAAAAGAAGAGCCTGGTGTTACGATAATATTCTCATGCAAATAAATTTCCCAGGTCCAGCCAAATGTTGGTCATGCAACAGAACGATCTTACTATTAGTGATGGTAAACATTACTGAATATTAGGTACTGATAAACGGGATAAACGTTATAATAACACAGGTAGAGACTACCGAATATCGTGAGTAATTGTAAATAGATTTAATTAAATTTACATCTACCCATGTATATATTTTTTCGTAATCAAAGAATTTATTAATTGAAATTACTTCGTAAGCGATCGTAAACACCCTGATGTGCCTAACTGGACTTAGTTTGTATAGATTATAACCCGTTTATAATAAATAAAAAATGCAATTGTGATACTCTTACGTACAATAAGTATCTCCTATGCTATTACTATTTTATAAGCTTTCCATTTGCATGTTTAAATTATCATATTGCATAGATCATAATAGTTACTAACTTTGTGCAGTAAGCAAGACAAACAAGATCGTTGGTAGATTAATACCAATTGACATGGCAACAGCTAATGCGTTGAACTATGGCATCTTCATTAGATGGATGATAATGGATGATATACATACATACATACTTGATACTCAATACATAAATATAGTCTAGTTAAAAATGGTTTATAATACCAGAGTATCTTGTCCCTGCATTTTTTTTTTAACCAACAGGCAAAAAAAATACCAGTTTGGCTTTAAGGTATCAAGGTATCTATGTTTCTAAAGGTATTCTATTTTATTCCATAAACTTTTGTCTATTGAATGTTATTTATAAGTTTATAACAAAATGTTTATTACGTTTTAAAATATTTGCAGTTATTTTCGAATAGATTTTAACTATCTCTACATTTTCTGTCTTTCAACAAATTTAGTATATCAGTTTCTTTTTTTATCATACTGAAATGGTGCTTTCTGAATTAGCTTCACTCAACCAGATCTATAAATCGGTTTTAGTTCTCTATTTTACCATGACTGTACTAAATATAATCGATACTCTGGAAAGATAACTTGCCGATATGTAATTCAGTAATCTCTTAGAGAAATTATCATATTGTACTTACACCGGTAGTATCTGGTTTAGGGGCCATTCTTGAAACTCTTTTAATAGAACCTTCAATGAACTTTATACGTAGCACTGTAATAACGGTTAGTCCGAACAACTGAAGCACTCAAACTGGATAGAATATTCTCGATTGCAACGCTCCTCATAATATCAAGAGACTATTATTTAGTTACACATCTTTCAATAATACTTTTTTATTATCTGCTATAATATTCACGAACAAATTAATGAATAAACGCACTGTTTAAAACAAACGAAGTCCTTTAGTTTTTCTCGAAATTATTGCAAAAGGCGATGGATTTTAAAAAACCGAACAATATTCTTTTAATTAATGACACTGGTCGAAAAAGAATCACTTAAATAATCGTTGAATTAGTGAGGAGGAACTCAAGCGTTGCCGTCGCTCAGGTATCGAAGCATTATTGGTTGTGTTCGATCAACAAGCTATTTATGCACCGTACCGAGAATCAGTAAACAGGCTTATCGGACAATAGATAAGAGGTATTTGTCATTTGCACTCATTGCTACCAGTCTTACATATTATAGGTGTACTATAATAATAATTTTATAAAAACAGGGATTGTTTGTGGGAGATACAGGTATGGCTATGGCTGTCAAAAATTGTACGAAACGGTAGAGAACACAGTATAGAAAATAGTGTCATAGAATTACAGTTGCAGAAAATACAACATTGCAAAAAACACGTGAAAATTAGCTAAAAATCTAGAAATGAGATAACAGTTTTGTAAAGCAATAATTATGACCTGTCATCAACAGCTGATATACGACACTAACATTATCACAATTTTCAGGTTTGTTACTTATATTTCATATTGTTATCTCGATATACGTCCCCACCGAGGGTCTCGAGCCTACCGAATCTATTAAATTATTCCCACAGTGAACTCGTGAACTCATATCTAAAAGTGTTTTGCCAGTATTACATAGATAACGTCCTGGACTATCTGTATCATGCAGGTCTAATAGAACCTGCCTGCGAACTAACAAGCAATACATAACAAACAAACGTTATAATACATCTCTAGATCAATGATTGAATGTTAAATCGATCGATTGTAATTTTACTACCTAACCCAAGTATTTATTGATAGCATAGTTAGATCCCTATACATTCACTCACAATAAGCTTGGTTTAGATCAGCCTAACTGGATTATAGTACTCGTATTATAAGAGAATCCGTCTAAACGCGAGTAAGCTTAGGAACAAACTAGAATTACATTAGGAAGGTAACGTACTCTTTACACTATGATATCAAAGAGTAAAAGAGTTATCTGGGTAGAAAAAAATTTTCTACGAAAGCTAGCCAGAAACCACCGATTTAGAGCGTACATAGACGAAAGAAAGAAAAGCTTTCTTCATAGAATGAAAAATAACCTATAGATTATTATTGTTACAGAAAACCGAAATATCTAATAATTCTTTTTTTTTTTCGCTTAATTATTAGAAAAATAACCTTCTTCAAACGGTGCCAGAGTACCAGGATAACATATCAACGAGAGCGGGTCGCTAGTTAGCGTATAAGCACATTACGCAAACACCGCTAGGTAATTCTCTGCGGTTAGTCTACCTTTACCAGGGGATCATGTTCCATTCCACGCTCGATCTGCGACCTCCAGCTAGACAGGCCAGCTCACGTGGAAATCGGAACGTGATATACCGGACTTTCTAAATGTGGTGCGTGAGGAATTGGGGTAGAAAAGCCGTGGACAAATCATGGGAGAAGAATTTGCGAAGATGTTTAATGTCATATTTAAGAAGGATCAATAAAAGAAAAGCTCATATTTCAATAGATACTTACTACGAGTGGAGTGGAGAATATGGTGCTTTATTTCAAAAGTTCACGAGGAATTATTGTGATCAAATTATAGTAATGAAGATATAATTTATTTGTATGAACCGTAATTATACAATATGATAAGTACGTAGGTATTTTCCTTCTAATCTACTCAGAACTCATAGATGGATAGATACTTTTAGCGGTAAAAATTGAGATTAGCTTTGCTTTTTAGAGATACTCATATCCTTGCCTTAGGGCTGCCCGGAAGATATTTCTACCCTAGAAATACGGCTGTAGATTGACTCTTTTGTCTAAGTAAATTTTGTAACATTCTGTGCCAATAAATTAAAATTAATAAAAAAGTAGCCAGTGTCTAAATACGTAGGTGTAAAGATAAAGATTAAAATATAAGTGTTTAAAAATGTGCATGAAACTTGATTGTACAACTAGATAAGATGCGATGTGTTTAGGTAGACAGATGATGAAGCCTACGACCATGAGGTGTAATGGTAATTAAATAAATGGGACAAAAAATAAACAAAGTGGCACACAAACTTGTTAGTATCGCATTGAAAAACGTAAAGTAAATATAAAATTGTTAGATACATAATAAACATTGCAGCTCATGAGATTTTTTGTCTAAAGTAGTAAAACACATTAGATAAGATAATGCTTTTTATAAGACGAAATTATAATGACTACGGAAAATACTCGTAATGGTAGTTTGTAAACTTTCCTAATGTTTTTGAACATTATGTAAATAATTTTTGTTTCGTAACATTTTTAAATTAATCGCCTACAAGAAACTCGTTATTCAAATGCACTTATCATCAACACGATTTCTTACAGTTGAGCAACAGAATAATTTTTAAATATTAGTTAAATATTACGAAACCATCCATGCCTCCATTAGGGTGTGTTTAAGAACTTTTAATCATAATTAAAGATTGTTAATATTGTGTTAGAAGCGGGTGACACTACCTACACTACACACATTATTATTCCATTGAGAAATAACAACGGGCCGCCTTCACCATACCGGCCAATTACCTACCAAACAATACATAAAAATGTGTGCACTTGAACAAACAAAACGCTTCACTAACTTCCAAAACGACACCGAAAATTCATAAGAAAAACTGACTGAAATCCAGACAAGCACACACAGCAGCAGAGTCGTACTCACGAAAGGCATCGCGTCGCGCGGCGTCCGCTGAAAACTATCGTGAAATGAAACGTACTGGGAACAACACCGCCGTTTCCGCGCTGAAGCCGCAGCACTCGCACACGGTCAGGTAGCACTCGTCGGCGTCGGCAGACTCCTCGAAGGTCATGGCGCGCGCATCGCACGGCGAGTTTGCGCCCACTGAGCGCGCTAGCTGCCATCGGTCGCCTAACGCGCGCTACAACTCACCGGCGCCGGCGCGGCCTCGCTCCCGGTCCCGGCCGCATCGGGCTCGATCAGATCTCCGTAAGCGGGCATGGCGTCCGCGTACCCTTCCTCTTCAGTGTCCCCGTTGTCATGCGACTGCGGCGGCGAAGGCGTGTGCGCCGATACGAGCTTCACGCGCGCCAACGCCACCGCCTCCTCCAACGAACCCACTTCCCCCTCCCTTTCGTCCCCGTCATCGCGATCCTCCGACAGACACGCGGACGCTTGCGCGACAAAAGCGATCCTCCGCCGCAAAGCGCTTTCAGGGGTCGGACTCTCCACAGGCTCTACAGGCCTTTCCATTTCAGGCTCGCTGTGACGCTTCCAGGCTGCTTTTGTGAACGGTCGAGTTGCAACTGCACGTTCGACCGCGACGGGACTCACCGGTGGTTCTGGAGTTAACGGATCAGCGGGTACCGGTTCTAGGTCCGCTATAGGAGGGGTAGGAGCATTTTCGATGGACGTCGATGGGGTCATCGGCTCTAAGATTTCAGTCGAAGTTTCAGCTTCCTTTTCCACAGATGGCGCGGGTGCGGGGCCTGGCGATCCCTCCGCGCGTTTCCTGCCGATGCTGCCCATACGTTTTAGCAGACTGGGTTTCTCCTTCTCCTCCTTTTTTTTCTTGTCGACGCTGGGCGAGCTGTCCGTGCTACGGGACGCGTCGCTGGCGGCGTCGCGGTGTTTCTTGTTTCGCTTACGCATCGTGCGTTCGTCGCGCGCGTACTCTCCGTCTGAGACGGAGGACTTGGCTGAGCCTGAGCGCTTGATCGAGCCGATGTGGAAGGGCGAGCCGGAGCGGAAAGGAGAGCGCAGCGTGTGGAGCGTGCGGCGGAGGCGTGAGGGGGGGGTAGGGGAGGGGGGCGGCATCGGTGGCTCCTCGTCCCGCATGGTGGCGTGTCGAGCGCGGCGCGCCGACTGCCGTCCATGCCGGCTCCCGCCGCGACAATCTCGGATAAATTTTCGACAAGGCCCTTTGACTTAAGTCTGGATACGCACCTATCTGTGACGGTTTCGTAACCACTATCCACCCTTCAAACGTAAGGTTTCGTAATTCGGATTCAATGAGGACGTGACGAGTTCGTCGTGGACAACTATGTGATTGAAATGAATTTGTTTATTGACCACTTTAATATACCTACTAACGCTCGCAGCTAGTAATGGGAAAAGTTATAACACTTTTTATGTACAAAAACTTCAATTACCATTATTCCAAGCAAACACAACTTCCGTGCACAAATTACTTCCAAAATGCTATCAATCGACTTACATGAGCCCTTAATATTTTTCTCAAAGTGTCCATGCCATGAAATGGGACCATGAAACTGACTGCATTCAACCTTAACTCCTCGCAATATACCAAGTTAATATTACCACCTCCAACAAAGGTTTCTTGCACATTGTAATATTACTGGTGATAAGGCATGCGTGAAGGCTCACAAGATATCTCTTAGATGGAAACCTGAAACCAACTACAAGCAGAAACTATTGCACAAGGTCCAAGGCTCAAAGTACACAACAGATAAGAGGAATGTCAAGCTCTACAAATATTTTCTCGTCTCTACATTAGAAAAACAACAATTAAAGTCATCCATATAAAGTAATTTAAAAAAGCTTGCAACTCCACTCAAGTATTTACTCCCCATACCACAGTCATTGATAGTCGTAAAAAGAAAAAGGAAATAAACATTTACCTCGTAAAAATAAGACATCGAAAGCCCTCAAACTCCGTCGTATTTTCCAAAACACTGGCGCTGTGTAACTAGTTAAATACTCTAGAACCTGAGTGCCAAGTACCATCGCCAACGACATCTATTCGATATCCTGCTGCCTAATGACCTTATGATTCGGTTTGATGAACCGTGCCATTCAGTAAGTCGGTACTTCGGCAGTTGTACGGAATCATCATGTAAACGGAAGAAGCCCCACACATAGTATGACACCGTACGGTAGTACTTTTGATATCGACCGTCGATATGGTGGTACTAAGGGTAGGGAGTCGTTTGAATGGATCTCACTCTCAAAGTCGCGCAGTTGGCGTCAGTTTCACAGAAAATATTCTGGGCCGACACGCTAACTTTCTAATGAACATTTGAATCGAGGGCATTAATATATATATTTAGCATATGATTTGGCGAATTCTTTCTATATCTTAACCCCTTAACCCCTAACCCCCCACCCAAACCAATATAAATGAAAATGAATACGTTTGCGCGCAAGATTATACTATGAACAAATAAGGAACATTTTTTCAGGAATTAAAGCCATAGCAGACAATCATACTGAAACACAGGCCAAACATAGTACTTCGCTTGATGAAATTATGTAGGTATTTTTTTAAACTTCGGTAGTACCAATTTTCGCATGGTTTTACCACAAAACAAAAAACGGCGCGCGCCGCGGCTATACGTAATTTGTGGTTTTACAATAAAGTGCACGCTATATAAGTTTTGGCTCATTGAAGCTAATCATATTTGCGACATTAGATAGAGTCTAAATTAAAACAATGAAACCTAAGCAAAATCAGATCTTGTATACTACTTTTATTATTGACTACTGCTTGGAGACGTTGTGCGTTTTATCTTAATGATTCATTATTTTAAATTCCATATGCCCTATCTAATAGCTATAGGTATGGTTATAAGGTAGATGTCGTCGCAGATGCCAAAGACGTAAACTTTCTTGTATCTGTTTGTATGCAAAAAACGATTGGTCGACTTTACCATCACTATCAAAGAGAACCGGTCACCCACTAATAACTAACTTATAACGTCTTTTCTTTACCGATTTTACATATAAAGTGCTATTTATTTCCCGACTGCTTTAGAAGGAGGGTTATGTTTTTCGAGTGTATGTATGTTCTTTGGCACGCTGTACAGCCTAAAAAGGTTGATGGATTATAGCTAAAAAGGTGTCGTTAGATTCGTCTTACTTGTGAGAGTGACAATCAAAATTATAAAAAACTAAGATGGCCAATTTTTGGCGCCAATACATGACTTCAAAAATGTATCTCTTCAAAACCTATTGAGTGGGATATCAAAATAAAGGGGTTTATATATGGTTTCCAAAAATATATACAACTTATATGTTTATTGCATTTTTTGAGTTCATATATTTATTAAGTTTGAAAGTTTTAAATTTTTCACGTAGTCGGGTTTTTTGTTTTTTTAATAATTTAATCTAGTTATACAACAAACTTCTCGAGAAGTTGTTCAGTGCGTAACACAAAACAAGTTTTGTTCTAAAACATTTCTATAATCCCTTTCAAACTATAGGTTGGGGAAAAACTTCTTTCGCAAATAGTATGTATGAACTTATAATAAAATCTCTTTGGCTATACCATTTGTATCTGGCTGGTTTTGGTATTATTAAAAAGTTTAAATTTTAAGAGAAGATAATTCCAAATTCAAATTAGGAAAATGTGTGATTTTCATTTGTTTTTCTTACTGTTAAGTTGAGTGAATCTAATGAAGAAATTCGATACATTTTAAAATTTTACTACAAAAGAGGTAAAAATGCAACGCAAGCCGCGAAAAAAATTTGTGATGTTTATGGACCTAGTGCAGTGTCTGTGAGAGGACCACAAATTTGGTTTAAGCGTTCTCAATCCGGAAATTTTGATGTCAAAGATGCTTTGGGCACCCTGTTACGGATAAAATGGATGCCATTTTTGAAAAAATGGAGTAAGATCGGCATATCAGTAGTTACGATGTAGCTGAAGAACTGAAAATTGACCACAAAACAGTTTTGGCGCATTTGAAAAAAGCTGGGTACACAAAAAAGCTCGATATTTGGGTGCCTCATGAGCTCACTGAAAGAAACCTCATGAACCGTGTACTCATTTGTGATTCTTTTTACGACATAATGAAACCGAACCATTTTTGAAAAACCTGATAAGTGCGAACAACTGATGAAATTAAAGCAAGAAGTTGAGAGAAAGCGGGCGGAATTAATCAACAGAAGGGGTGTGGTTTTTCATCATGATAACACTAGACCTCACACATCTTTAGCCACTCAGCAAAAATTAAGAGAGTTTGGCTGGGAGGTGTTAATGCATCCGCCGTATAGCCCTGACCTTGCACCTTCAGATTTCCACTTGTTTCGGTCTCTTCAGAATTCTTTAGGCAGTGTCAGGTTAACATCACGAGAGGACTGCCAAAACCACTTGTCGCGGTTTTTTGATCAGAAGCCCTAGAATTTCTATAGCAATTTGATCATGTCCCTACCTGCAAGATGGCAGAAAGTTATCGAACAAAATGGCACCTACATACTTTAGTTAAAGTAAATAAACCTTATTAAAAAATATTTTGAATTTTCATATAAAATGCGAAGAAACTTTTTCCACAACCTATTATATAACTATGAAAATTTTAATAGAATCTCGAAACTTAAAGTTATGTTACTGAAGTTAAGTTATGTTCAGTTTCATGGGCTGAATTTATTAATAAATTATCATAAATATGTTCACAGGCGTTGAAAATTTTAGAATTAATTTATTGTTCTTTTCGTATCGGCTGAGGAAAAATATCCGTAATAAACATAACGATATTGTATAATTTATAAACAAGTTGTGATCATAAACTGATCAAGTTAAATAAATAACTGAGTGTAAGAACGATTTTATATTAGCATTATAGGAAGCTTCGAATGCAAATGAGTTCGTAACTAAATAAAATTAATTGATCTAAACCGGTTCACCAAATAGTTTGAAACAAATATTGTTATTTACTTAGTTCAGTTAAAAAAGGTAGTTTTTTTTATTTTTGTCAAAGTAACTAATAAACAATGTTTTTTTATCGACAAAGACTTGATCACTAGCGTATTAAATAATTTTCATAACCTGACAAAAAAGATGATTTGACGATTTACCGATTTCACTAGAATGTTGATAGACAAACTGGCGAATAATAAAGGTACAATCCAATGCACAATTATGCGTGCCCAGGGGGCCGTTTCACGAAGCTACAAATTACAAGTACAATTCGATGTACATTGCGTAGACAGTGAGATTAAAACGATAAAGCCTACTGTTTAGGCGAATTAACTACGCAATGAATATCAAATTGTAACTAGTAAATTGTTGCTTCGTGAAACGGGGTCCTGTATGAAACAAAAAACCCACATAGCTTTAAACCCTCGTTTAGCTGTCTTTAGCTATACGATTCTTTTTCCGATACAGCATACAAATAGAACTGAGAGAGTCTAGGCCCTAGACTCCCCCTAGACTCTAGGGGATTAAATATTGAATGCGCCTACTTTCTGGATAGACTTATTGGTAACATTTTGGTTTTCATGATAAAAATGTTATTTTATTAGAATAACCTATTCTTGATGATCTAAGGTGCTCATTACTTCTGTCTGTAATGAGTACCTAACCTCGTCATGGATGGAGATGATCAGGTCCACGTCTAAATTCTCCAAACCACGAATACACAGACCTGCGACATGGTGCTTCATCACCAAATGCCAATTCAAGTCCCTGGCAACTCTCTTGTTGACTTAAGCCATAAATTCTAGCGACACACAATTTTCGAAAGGACGTCACAATTAAAAAACGAATGTCAGTCTTGCAAATTAAAAAGTAACATGTTCCCAAAGAGTTCCATTTTTGAATTCCATAATTTTTTTTAATTCATTTAATTGTAAGTGGCCAGATCCAGAGACTTTCAGTATGCCCTACATGAAGGAAGAAAAATTTAGACGAAAATTTTTTCTTCTTTCATGATGCCCCACGTATTATTTAGAACTGTAAGTACGTTTTACGTTACGTCTTACTTTGACAGTCTAATAGAGCAGGAAGTATCAATAAACGATGCTTGACCTATTACTGGCTAGAGAAGGATATGTCATGGGTATTAAATTGGTGACTTATAGTACCAAGCCTATGACGTATCAACAAATAAGTGTCTGAGAGTACATCAGCTATGAGCGAGCAGTTGAAAAAGCATTTAAGTTTCAACAACAAAAATCTTTGGCATTATACGGTGTCTAAAACGCTGGAACACGTCAGTTTTCTGTTGGTCAGTTTTTCAATATTTTGATACCATTCTTCATCATCATTCCCATCATCTCATTATTCAGGGTCTTCAGCAGTACTTGTCTATTTTTAGGGTTTTGCACGTAAAAGGAAAAACGAAACCCTTATAAGATCACACCGTGTCCGTTCGTCCATCCTTCACAGAGGTTTTTCTCAAAAACTAAGAAACGTAGAAACATTAAATTTGGTATCATCATCAACGGCCCGTTACAGTCCACTGCTGGACTATAAGCCTCCTCCACTTAAGTGGAGGGTTTTGCCATAATCTCCACGTTTGGCAGACGGGTTGGAGATCGCAGATTAAAAGGTTACTGTATCAGAGAGCGCTGCTGCCCGTTCCCTGTTCAATGTGTAATCCCTAAGTCGCCTCTTACGATACCCACGGGAAGATTAGGGGTTGGTGACAAATGTATTCTACTCTGCCGTCACCACACGGCGTGAAAATTTGGTATAGTGATGATGAATCTCTATAACGCGCACGTAAACCATACAATAATAAGTAAATTAAAAAAATACCAGCCAAATACCAGGAACAAAAGACGATCGCTTCGCTCCCTTGCGACGCGCGTCTGAAATCTTTGCTGTTAACCAAATAAAGCACGCTATAGATAGATATGCGGAACTGACGGCTAATAACCTCCAATAGTGGTGAGGAACCGCAAAGGAGAAGAAGGAGCTTGTGGTTCAAGGCTCAGTTCATGAAATTGAACAACTTTGGTACAAAAACTTATCAAAACAATTGGAAAATTGGAATGTTCATACATATTGATTCGCTGATCAAAAAGGCAATATATTTTTGGATTTTTGGGAAAGTTCTACATCCGTCCATGTGATCACGCTCCTATAACCGAAGGGGTGACCAGAGCTTAAGTGAGCTCCCAGATACACACTAAAACCGCGTTTGGGAGCACGTACAAAACGGAAATGTCAACCGCTTGCCGCTGCAGAGAAAACTTGGCTAGATGGGGTTTCATAGACCAGACGCATAACCATTGTGATTGTGGAGCCCCGTCTCAAAGCATGGAACACTGTCCATTGCGTCCCTCCAATTGTACTAAAGCCCACCGCCTTAGCTGTAGCAAAGTAATGATACTTAATGATTTGAGAAAATCGTGCTTATTCCAACTTTAGATAAAACTCACTCGCAGGCTCCCACTTAGTTCTGCCTCCATTGCGTCTTCAGCGGCCATCATATTATCTTGATTAGTTTTGTAATTATGACACTTTTGAACTTGCGTATTATAAATAATGAGACTAGTCGAGACTTAATATATAAAAGTTCTAGAAACTTTTTAAAATATCTTAACACTTTTCAAACATATTTTTTTACAGTCTAGCTCTTCCTATTCCATTGTTCGAGAACTTTTCGTCACTTTATGCTCTAGGCGTATAATATAACAACAAAATCTACGGACAGTAGGAACTAATAGTAGAAAATAATATTCCTCTTGTTAGTTTTAAGAGTAGTGCCTCCACCGCCGGATGTTCACGCACTATCGATTATGTACCTACTTGAACTATTTGATGTGATTACTTTATCGGCGCTTATCAGCCGGCACCGATAATTGTTCTGCACATTGCTGCGAGCTATGACAGGTCCCGAGGTCAACCTTTCACGTACATACATAGTTGATTTATGCAAATTACGATCTGTCTTATTTCAACCTGAGAATAAAAAAAAAAAAACAAAAATCAACGGCCCGTTACAGTCCACTGCTATGAGCCTCCTCCACTTAAGTTTTGCCACGCATGGCAGGCGGGTTGGAGATCGCAGATTAAAGGGTATCAGAGAGCGCTGCTGCCCGTTCCCTGTTCAATGTGTAGTCCCTAAGTCGCCTCTTACGACACCCACGGGAAGAGTAGGGGTTGGTGACAAATGTATTCTACTCTGCCGTCACCGTGCCGGCCTGTGAATAGTGAATAAGTTTTCAAAAGCATACTTGCATCGTGTCAGCTAAATAACGAAAATCTTCTATGGTGGTAAACGAGCCGGTAAAAAGGAAAAATGTTTGTTCTACAACCTTTATATTGACAAAGAAAACTTTTATATAAATTGAATCGGTCAGTTGATTTTCACAAAGTTTAAGAAAAGTTCATAATTATTTAACACTAGCGCACTATGGATCCTTTGTTCGAGAGCGGCGATCAAAAACCGAATTTTAAAAACCGTTAAACTTACTATTTATATTATTTTTTACCATTTCCAATTTTTTCTATGTCATGACTATATTTTTGCTCGATTTAATAAACCAAGTTAATATAAAGTAAGTAAGTTAGTGTAAACAGCACTTCGAATTTAGCGTTCCGTCGCGAAATTTGTTTGGAAATTTTCTTTACGTTCGACAAATGTTGTTTTTTCTCGACAAGATGACAGATAATGCATTCAATTTTTTTATGCTTACAATTTAGGGTTTAGGCGTAGGGGTGAGGCGTTGTAAATGGTGGCGAAATAACTTTACTATAATATTCTAATGATATGGGCGTAGCTATTTTTTAAGCCTGAAAACACAGGGAAAACCCGTTTTACTAAAAATGAAACCCAGCTAGATCGATTTATCGCTCCTGAAACCCCCTACATACTAAATTTCATCTAAATTCTTCGAGCCGTTTCCCAGATTCTTATTATATATACAAGAATTGATAGTTTATGTATTTATATACATAGATATATATATATAGTATATACCAGAATTGCTCGTTTAAAGTATTAGGTATTAGATAGATAGGTTAGGGTTTCTTTCTACTCCAAATACATTATATATTTTTGCACGCGGAATGTTTGTTATTATACGTCTTTATAGCTTTCTCGTATGTTTATTTCTTCGGAGGAGTCGGTGGACAGCTAAGTATGAAACTTAACAATCAAAATTGGTTTATACTTTTTACGTTAAACGCGGCGCGGTAACTATTCGTACATTTTTTTTATTAATTAATCGCTCACATATATCTAAAATAAAAATCAACGCAATCACCAATAATAAAAATATGTTTCAGTAAAAAGAGACGCTCCGCCGTGACAGTGAGATCACTGCCGTGACCAGGATTCGAACCTGGGTTACTACGGCCACAACGTAGGGTCCTAACCACTAGACGATCACGGCTGTCGGAGCTGTGACAGCAATCGCGAAAATACTGATCTCTTTGCAGAGTATTACAAAACAATGTTGCGCGCGCGCAGAGTGAAAGTCAATCTCGATCACTTTTTGTTTGGCGACTACAGTCGAGAAAATACTGTATTTCGTATTAAAATAGAACGATTAAAATTTTTCGGAGGGCACTGACCTGTGAGAAATTAATTCTACAATGTATTTATTTCCTTTTGTTACATTATTTTACACAGCTATTCCCATAAGATAAGATAGGTAGGTCATTCGACTCTTCAGCGAAACTATTACAGGTCAAAACAAGTTGAGCAGTGGGGAAGAAGGGAAAATTTAACACTTTATTACTTCACATAGTTTTACTTATTATTTCGTTACAATTTACTAAATAAAATAGTAATAATAGTTTTGAAAAAGAGAAACCTGAGTAAGCCATCGGCTGTTCCTATTCGCCATGCCGCAACTACTGCTGTATCTTGACTTATTATTCCTCGACTCTAGAATCCTCTCCTGCTGCAGCAAATATTCGTCCACTGACAGTTTTTCCAGTTGTTTTATGTTATACATTACCCCGAATGCACTAGAGCACGTCTCAGCAAAATCATTGCCTATCAACTAATACAAAATATCACACGATATGGTTTCACGGAACATTTTGATAATTATCCACAGTTCAACAAGTATAAATCTACCTTTACCGTCACTATAAATTTTAAATAGGTACTTAACAATTTAAGATCACAAAATGGCGCGAAGCGTACGTGGTTCCAATTTAAAATGACAATAATGACGACGTGTTTCTTAGCACAATAAAGCTACTAGTATTATCTGAAATAATATCGCAAGACCTCGAAGAGATAGTTAAGTTATTGTACATAAGTATTATTTATTGGCCATTTATTTGCCCTCAATAAAGATAACAAGTGAAAACAAAACAAGGATATTTATGTAATATATAACTACTGGAAATACGTCACTAATAACTACTTACTTACAAGTCAAGTCGGTTGATTTCATCTTGCATGTCATATAGAGAAATAACTAAACTAAATTCAGGGTCAAGTCTATCTAGGCAGGTCACGCATAAAATCCTAATTGCATAGAATTTCTTATTCAACAGATTAAAGAAAATAAGTCCTAATAAACAAAATTATACACTAAAAGTAAAGTCTTTTTAACTAAAACACATTTATAAAATAAATTAAATATTAGCTATCAATTCAAATAAAACTCAAACTGAAATAATCTGTTCCCGCTGACCATGTATAACTTATTTATTTGCTGAAAGTTATACTTTTTAAGCTTGGGATCAGATGGCCATGTGTGAGATATCTCCACATATTTATTATTATTTTAGAACTCAGCTTTCGATAATGGGACGCATCAACGTACCTTTCGTTATCTAAACAAATAGACTACGTATTTATAATTACAACTAACTAACAAATAGGTACAGGCTCGGACCAACCACCCGCACTAGCCCCACAAACACCTACAAAAATTGTAGTTATTATAAGCTAATAGTCCCCCGCAACCAAGGAGTTCAAGAGAACCCTGAAGTAGGATGGGTCCACTTCACACATAACCTTTGAATTGTAGTTATTATAAGCTAATAGTCCCCCGCAACCAAGGAGTTCAAGAGAACCCTGAAGTAGGATGGGTCCACTTCACACATAACCTTTGAATTGTAGTTATTTTAAGCTAATAGTCCCCCGCGACCGAGGAGTTCAAGAGAACCCTGAAGTAGGATGGGTCCACTTCACACATAACCTTTGAATTGTAGTTATTATAAGCTAATAGTCCCCCGCAACCAAGGAGTTCAAGAGAACCCTGAAGTAGGATGGGTCCACTTCACACATAACCTTTGAATTGTAGTTATTATAAGCTAATAGTCCCCCGCAACCAAGGAGTTCAAGAGAACCCTGAAGTAGGATGGGTCCACTTCACACATAACCTTTGAATTGTAGTTATTTTAAGCTAATAGTCCCCCGCAACCGAGGAGTTCAAGAGAACCCTGAAGTAGGATGGGTCCACTTCACACATAACCATTGAATTGTAGTTATTTTAAGCTAATAGTCCCCCGCAACCAAGGAGTTCAAGAGAACCCTGAAGTAGGATGGGTCCACTTCACACATAACCATTGAATTGTAGTTATTTTAAGCTAATAGTCCCCCGCAACCAAGGAGTTCAAGAGAACCCTGAAGTAGGATGGGTCGACTTCACACATAACCTTTGAATTGTAGTTATTATAAGCTAATAGTCCCCCGCAACCAAGGAGTTCAAGAGAACCCTGAAGTAGGATGGGTCCACTTCACACATAACCATTGAATTGTAGTTATTTTAAGCTAATAGTCCCCCGCAACCAAGGAGTTCAAGAGAACCCTGAAGTAGGATGGGTCGACTTCACACATAACCTTTGAATTGTAGTTATTATAAGCTAATAGTCCCCCGCAACCAAGGAGTTCAAGAGAACCCTGAAGTAGGATGGGTCCACTTCACACATAACCATTGAATTGTAGTTATTTTAAGCTAATAGTCCCCCGCAACCAAGGAGTTCAAGAGAACCCTGAAGTAGGATGGGTCGACTTCACACATAACCTTTGAATTGTAGTTATTATAAGCTAATAGTCCCCCGCAACCAAGGAGTTCAAGAGAACCCTGAAGTAGGATGGGTCCACTTCACACATAACCATTGAATTGTAGTTATTTTAAGCTAATAGTCCCCCGCAACCAAGGAGTTCAAGAGAACCCTGAAGTAGGATGGGTCCACTTCACACATAACCATTGAATTGTAGTTATTTTAAGCTAATAGTCCCCCGCAACCAAGGAGTTCAAGAGAACCCTGAAGTAGGATGGGTCCACTTCACACATAACCATTGAATTGTAGTTATTTTAAGCTAATAGTCCCCCGCAACCAAGGAGTTCAAGAGAACCCTGAAGTAGGATGGGTCGACTTCACACATAACCTTTGAATTGTAGTTATTATAAGCTAATAGTCCCCCGCAACCAAGGAGTTCAAGAGAACCCTGAAGTAGGATGGGTCCACTTCACACATAACCATTGAATTGTAGTTATTTTAAGCTAATAGTCCCCCGCAACCAAGGAGTTCAAGAGAACCCTGAAGTAGGATGGGTCCACTTCACACATAACCATTGAATTGTAGTTATTTTAAGCTAATAGTCCCCCGCAACCAAGGAGTTCAAGAGAACCCTGAAGTAGGATGGGTCGACTTCACACATAACCTTTGAATTGTAGTTATTATAAGCTAATAGTCCCCCGCAACCAAGGAGTTCAAGAGAACCCTGAAGTAGGATGGGTCCACTTCACACATAACCATTGAATTGTAGTTATTTTAAGCTAATAGTCCCCCGCAACCAAGGAGTTCAAGAGAACCCTGAAGTAGGATGGGTCGACTTCACACATAACCTTTGAATTGTAGTTATTATAAGCTAATAGTCCCCCACAACCAAGGAGTTCAAGAGAACCCTGAAGTAGGATGGGTCCACTTCACACATAACCATTGAATTGTAGTTATTTTAAGCTAATAGTCCCCCGCAACCGAGGAGTTCAAGAGAACCCTGAAGTAGGATGGGTCGACTTCACACATAACCTTTGAATTGTAGTTATTATAAGCTAATAGTCCCCCGCAACCAAGGAGTTCAAGAGAACCCTGAAGTAGGATGGGTCCACTTCACACATAACCATTGAATTGTAGTTATTTTAAGCTAATAGTCCCCCGCAACCGAGGAGTTCAAGAGAACCCTGAAGTAGGATGGGTCGACTTCACACATAACCTTTGAATTGTAGTTATTATAAGCTAATAGTCCCCCGCAACCAAGGAGTTCAAGAGAACCCTGAAGTAGGATGGGTCCACTTCACACATAACCATTGAATTGTAGTTATTTTAAGCTAATAGTCCCCCGCAACCGAGGAGTTCAAGAGAACCCTGAAGTAGGATGGGTCCACTTCACACATAACCATTGAATTGTAGTTATTTTAAGCTAATAGTCCCCCGCAACCGAGGAGTTCAAGAGAACCCTGAAGTAGGATGGGTCCACTTCACACATAACCATTGAATTGTAGTTATTTTAAGCTAATAGTCCCCCGCAACCGAGGAGTTCAAGAGAACCCTGAAGTAGGATGGGTCCACTTCACACATAACCATTGAATTGTAGTTATTTTAAGCTAATAGTCCCCCGCAACCGAGGAGTTCAAGAGAACCCTGAAGTAGGATGGGTCCACTTCACACATAACCATTGAATTGTAGTTATTTTAAGCTAATAGTCCCCCGCAACCAAGGAGTTCAAGAGAACCCTGAAGTAGGATGGGTCCACTTCACACATAACCATTGAATTGTAGTTATTTTAAGCTAATAGTCCCCCGCAACCGAGGAGTTCAAGAGAACCCTGAAGTAGGATGGGTCCACTTCACACATAACCATTGAATTGTAGTTATTTTAAGCTAATAGTCCCCCGCAACCGAGGAGGTCAAGAGAACCCTGAAGTAGGATGGGTCCACTTCACACATAACCATTGAATTGTAGTTATTTTAAGCTAATAGTCCCCCGCAACCAAGGAGTTCAAGAGAACCCTGAAGTAGGATGGGTCCACTTCACACATAACCATTGAATTGTAGTTATTATAAGCTAATAGTCCCCCGCAACCGAGGAGTTCAAGAGAACCCTGAAGTAGGATGGGTCCACTTCACACATAACCATTGAATTGTAGTTATTTTAAGCTAATAGTCCCCCGCAACCGAGGAGTTCAAGAGAACCCTGAAGTAGGATGGGTCCACTTCACACATAACCATTGAATTGTAGTTATTTTAAGCTAATAGTCCCCCGCAACCAAGGAGTTCAAGAGAACCCTGAAGTAGGATGGGTCCACTTCACACATAACCATTGAATTGTAGTTATTTTAAGCTAATAGTCCCCCGCAACCAAGGAGTTCAAGAGAACCCTGAAGTAGGATGGGTCCACTTCACACATAACCATTGAATTGTAGTTATTTTAAGCTAATAGTCCCCCGCAACCAAGGAGTTCAAGAGAACCCTGAAGTAGGATGGGTCGACTTCACACATAACCTTTGAATTGTAGTTATTATAAGCTAATAGTCCCCCGCAACCAAGGAGTTCAAGAGAACCCTGAAGTAGGATGGGTCCACTTCACACATAACCATTGAATTGTATAAATTTAAGCTAATAGTCCCCCGCAACCAAGGAGTTCAAGAGAACCCTGAAGTAGGATGGCTCCACTTCACACATAACCATTGAATTGTAGTTATTATAAGCTAATAGTCCCCCGCAACCGAGGAGTTCAAGAGAACCCTGAAGTAGGATGGGTCCACTTCACACATAACCATTGAATTGTAGTTATTTTAAGCTAATAGTCTCCCGCAACCAAGGAGTTCAAGAGAACCCTGAAGTAGGATGGGTCCACTTCACACATAACCATTGAATTGTAGTTATTTTAAGCTAATAGTCGCCCGCAACCAAGGAGTTCAAGAGAACCCTGAAGTAGGATGGGTCCACTTCACACATAACCATTGAATTGTAGTTATTTTAAGCTAATAGTCCCCCGCAACCAAGGAGTTCAAGAGAACCCTGAAGTAGGATGGGTCCACTTCACACATAACCATTGAATTGTAGTTATTTTAAGCTAATAGTCCCCCGCAACCAAGGAGTTCAAGAGAACCCTGAAGTAGGATGGGTCCACTTCACACATAACCATTGAATTGTAGTTATTTTAAGCTAATAGTCCCCCGCAACCAAGGAGTTCAAGAGAACCCTGAAGTAGGATGGGTCCACTTCACACATAACCATTGAATTGTAGTTATTTTAAGCTAATAGTCCCCCGCAACCAAGGAGTTCAAGAGAACCCTGAAGTAGGATGGGTCCACTTCACACATAACCATTGAATTGTAGTTATTTTAAGCTAATAGTCCCCCGCAACAGAGGAATTCAAGAGAACTCTGAAGTAGGATGGGTCGACTTCACACATAACCTTTGAATTGTAGTTATTATAAGCTAATAGTCCCCCGCAACCGAGGAATTCAAGAGAACCCTGAAGTAATATGGGTCCACTTCACACATAACCTTTGAATTGTAGTTATTATAAGCTAATAGTCCCCCGCAACCAAGGAGTTCAAAAGAACCCTGAAGTAGGATGGGTCCACTTCACACATAACCATTGAATTGTAGTTATTTTAAGCTAATAGTCCCCCGCAACCGAGGAGTTCAAGAGAATCCTGAGGTAGGATGGGTCGAATTCACACATAACCTTTAAATTGTAGTTATTATAAGCTAATAGTCCCCCGCAACCAAGGAGTTCAAGAGAATCCTGAAGTAGGATGGGTCGAATTCACACATAACCTTTGAATTGTAGTTATTATAAGCTAATAGTCCTACGCAACCGAGAAATGCAAGAGAACCCTGAAGTAGGATGGGTCGACTTGACACATAACCTTTGAATTTAATCGCAGGCATTGTGCAGTCTTCTTCGCGATGTTTTACTTTACTTTAGAGTGTCAAATAACGAAAGAAGATAAAGATGTCTGCTGTCAAATCTTAGTTAAAAATTAAACAACGGTTACAAACGTAATTGGAAAACACACACGTTAGTATGTGGTGGCAATCAAATCGGCCGTAACTATTCCAACGGGCTCTACACAAA
Source organism: Carpatolechia fugitivella (assembly GCA_951230895.1). Classification (NCBI taxonomy): domain Eukaryota; kingdom Metazoa; phylum Arthropoda; class Insecta; order Lepidoptera; family Gelechiidae; genus Carpatolechia; species Carpatolechia fugitivella. Next base: position 4,663,725 of record OX579646.1, read on the forward strand.
ATAAACCTACCGAGTAATGATAAAATTTAGTTAAATCACTTAAATCAAATGGACGAGAACAACCACACACCTAAGGATGCCGAAAACCGGGAAAAGTGGAGAAGATTAAGTAGGAAAGGGGACCCCAGCACTAGGCCGGGAAAACTCTAGGACGAAGTAGAAGACTTAAATCAAATCAAAATCAATCAACGGCCCGTTACAGTCCACTGCTGGACTATGAGCCTCCTCCACTTAAGTGGAGGGTTTTGCCATAATCTCCACGCTTGGCAGGCGGGTTGGAGATCGCAGATTAAAAGGTGAGAGAGCGCTGCTGCCCGTTCTCTGTTCAATGTGTAGTCCCTAAGTCGCCTCTTACGACACCACACGGCGCCAAATCAATTAAAGTTAATTCTTAGATTACTGAAAACTAACCGACACCAACTAACAAAGAAATTAATTTGCCTTTTTTGACTGAAGGCGTTTCGGCTCAGTTCGCGGGTGAAGAGAAATAATTTTATTATTTGTCAGACCTATTTATTTTATCTAGTAGGTGTGTAGCCAAGCCTATTGATGTAACATGCACGCACAAATACTTTCTTATAGTTTATCATTTAATCCCCAGTAGACAACTCAAGTAGTTATTTTCCACGTTTCCACTTTCGATAAATATTTTATCTACAGGAGCAGCTAACCAATAGGTAATTACCACTGCCCACTCATTTACATGATTTACTGTTTCTGGAAGGTAGGTTTTTTATATGGGTACAATCACATTGCAGTTTTAAAGCATTTAAAACGAAACGTATGAGAATAATACTTTACCCAAAGAACATTAGATCGAATAACGAAATCCTCATCCCATCCTACTTTCTTGTTAAAATTTTAAAACTGACATCTTGTAGTTAATTTTAATTTTTAAGCGTTAATTTTTTGTCATAGAAAAGTGATTTATTTATCTATGTTGTTTGTTATCCTTGCTGTCAGAACTTTGAAAGACGTGTAGATCAAAATAGCACATGTTTATAATGTGTGTGTATAGCGCCCGCTATATTACCACTTTGGTAGAAATAGCGATTAAAAAAAGGTATATATAATGTGCTATACAGCATGAAATTTACATCGTTTTGTTCCCGCCGTGTAGTGATAGTACCCGTCGAACTGAACAACTTTTCACGAAAAAAAAAATTCCTGCGACAAAACAATTTTTGGTCTCTCCATACAAAGTGAGACTCCCGAGCGACCCATTTTGTATGGAGAGACTAAAAATTTTTTTGTCACTGGAATTTTTTTTTGTGAAACGTTGTTCAGTTTGACGGGTACTATCACTACACGGCGGGAACAAAACGATGTAAATTTCACGGTGTATTTATGGCATACGTGCGCACGCTTCTCAAGTCGTAGCGCCTACAACGTGCTACAGCGTAGCGCTACGCTTGCTACGCCACCGTAGCAAGGGTCTATGCAAAAATATTAAAGTACTGCCTTCAACGCAACGTTATAACAACTGTATATTTAGTGATATCGATAAACAAAATCACGCTTTCCGCATAGAAACATAATTTATTACTTATACAAGTTAATATTATTATTTGATCTGCTTGCAGTCAAATAGGTAGGTAGTTGCATATGTAGTACTTTGTAATTTTCTCTTATGTAACGTAATAAATAGCAATACATTAAGATAATAGTCTTTACATTCTAACTGCCTTGCCTTACATTGTAACCCACTTCAAATCAAATCAACGATTGTTCAGCTAATCCTATCCGTTCCACAATTTGAATTGTCCTAGGTCACTGGAATGTACTAGAAGCACTTTGTTGCAAGTATATTATTATTACTTACTTAGGTAGTTCGTTATGATTATTCTACATTCTGAGTTTGTTTAATTACAAGAAAATATAAGAAGATTATTAAGTAATAAGTAATTAATTTATCTAGATAGATAGATAGATTAGATAGATATTTATTATACGGTACGGGAAGTCATGATTTAATTCTAATTTTAAAACCCAGCTATCCTTTTCGTTTTTATGACCAATGAAAGAGAGATGATGAATTCAGATGAGCGAATAAATAATAAGCTAAAATAAGAGCATACCTATCAGAATAGTTTCTTTGGTGACTGTACTCACCACGGACACCTGAGGGGAGATTTTTAAGTCAGATGTTTTACGTGCTCTCTAAAATTGTGCAATCGACGCGTTCATAAGGTAATATAAGGTAGATAGGTTTGATAGCGAGGGATTGAGTTACTTTTTACCGCGGAAAAATATAATTAATAAAAATTTTGTTAAGTTGTTTACCCCCAGAAAAAATTACTAAGCACGTGTAGTATATATCTTACTTCCTAAAAATAACAGTATTATTATAACCGGATGGAAAATATTTGCTACATTATTTTTAGCAGGCGTTTCTCCCAACTCGGGTCAATGATCAACACTATCATATCGTATCTTTTTACTTATCTGAATACGTTGCGCAGGATTCATAATTTTTATCGGTGGCTAGTATCGCTGGTCAAGAAAAACGTATTTAAGTAAGTACCATACAATGTCAACATGCTACATGTAGTAATTCTACTAAAAACATGATAATCCGTTGTAAGTAGTTGAATTAATCTTCAACCGTCTCAAATTTATTTACAATCACATAAAAAATATGTTTGTTAATAAAGTTTCGCATGCAAATAAAAAAAAACAGCACTCGCCGTTGCAACAAAGGTGATAATAGAAAATAAGAAATTAAAGCTAGGAGTAGCATATTTGAATAGACTACCTAACTATATGAGTATTATGTAAGTACTAACCTTGTTTCCACAGATTCAAAGCCGCAAAATAGCGGCTATTCATGGAAGCGACAGCACACAAAACCACAAAAGAAACTCATCATGCTAGATAGTAAACGCAACATGCAAGTAGCTAGGCATTACAATTAATACTTAACCTGGCACACGAGGATTAATAAAAAATAAACTTACCATATTCGAAATTTGAATTTCAGAGCGGTGTTTCCGACAGCTGTGCAGGAGGTGTTTTTTGGTAGGCACTATCACAGGTTTTTTCTCGCGGAGGCATCTCCCCGATTCGCGCGAGATTGCGGCGGCGATGCCGGCCGTTCGGGGTACGGTACACATGCCTACTAGTACTAGATAACGATATGGATATGTGCTTGTAATCGCTGATCTGTTGTGGATTGCACCGAGTTCCCTATTTAAACTTGTAGAAGGCATTTCTTTACAGGTGACTAAAGTTGAAGGGACTAAATAATTTTGTTACAATGTATTTATATGGACGAGTGAAGATATCAAGCCGAACACTTGGAGTAACAATCAGCTAGAAACTAGTCCAGTTTTCGCGTTATCTCGAGGTTTATAAATGCAGGGTGTGCTATTATTTTAAGAAATGAAGATGGCACTTCATCGTCATTTCAGATATTTCGGAGAAAGGCCCCAAGATCTTATGGTCAGTGGGAACGAAGGTAGATAAGGAACAGGATGCCGCGCAGTGCAGTAGTAACTAGTAAAGTCTTCATCGTTACAAACGTACTCGTAAGTGGCTGCACATATTTGCTTTTTATGCAGGTCTTGTCTACAGTGATTGAAAGTGTTGATGTCTAGAGTCTGCTTTCCTAAAGCTTTTTCAATTTCTGAAGGGATATTATTAATTGCACATCAAAATAAAGGATAATAATCACCTATCATTTTATGTTCATCATTTATATACTTTTTTCATCAAATAAATTATTTTACTACAAATAAACTAAATGTTTAACAAAACTAGTACTGCAGGTAATTCGAAAATATACATCAGCACGACATTACTTTTTTCCTCTAATACGAGACAAAAAATTAATGGATTGAGGTGAAATTTGGAATAGAGATAGTTTGTAGGTACCCTGGATTAACAAATAGGATACTTTTTACGGGAAAAGTCTTATTCCCACGTGAGAATCTTACACAACGCGAGCGTAGACGCGGGCGGACCGCTAGTATGTATATACATTACATATAGATAAACTGCTGTATGTTATATAAAAAAGATGCTTTATTTAAAAAAACGAGTTAATAGGCATAATGTGCGTTAGTCATTATTAGCAGTGCATTAATAAAAAAATACTTTAAGATAAATAGCGGTACGCCACGAATATAAATTGTAGTTTATTTAGTAATATGTTGCGCATTTTGGTGTGCAATCAGTAATTTTGATATGAATTCGGATTGTTTTTGAATACAAAAAGTTATTTTTGTGATTTGCGTTTAAATACTACCCATTTCTGAATACGAATTGCTTAGGTAAGGTTGTGTTTAGTTAGCCATGTAAGTACATCGAGTGCTCGTAATATCAATAAAATATGTTGTATGTACCCAATGTATGTACCTTTGTGATACCACCCAGGCTTAGACCATATACAGTACAGTACCCCGAGGTTAATTGCACTGGCCTCAAAAGATGTGATTAATTAAAATAATAAAAAAATAATTTCCATTCTAATCTAAGTGAACTTTATTAACAAAAAACAGATAATTAACAAAATATCCGCATCATCAAAATGAAAATCTTAAAGTAATAACGCAACAACAAGTCCTACATTTACAAGGTTAATAACCGTTATTTAGGAAAAATCATAAAAATACGTAATACTTACTAAAAAAAAAACAAAATATTATAGGGTAATACAAGGTGTTACAAAATATCCCTCCGGCCATACGGTCCTGAAATCAGGCTAAGAACTTCGACATGAATCTGAACAACTGCCTTGTCAGATGAAAAAGAAACGTATCTCTCATGGAAAAGAAAAAAAATATGATTTGATGGATTGAAAAACTTTTTTTTATAGTATCGATCAGTTGAAAGGACCAACTTTTTTATCGTCAGTCAGCTCATGTCATCTTACGGAGTTTTTGTAGCACCCAGTAATGTACCTTATAGGTAGATTACAATTATATAGGTAGAATATACTAGAAATTATTAATATATTTTTTTAACACGTGAAGAACAACAAAATATAAATGCCAATCCCCACTGGTGAGGATATATCACGTGCAGATATTCAAATACTTATTTAGACATATACTACAACTTTATGGAACGTGGATCGACCGAACGACGACCCCTCATAGAATGTGCGAGCTCCCGCTATTTCGTATGGAAAGACAGTTATCTATAGTCTAGAAGAGTAACCATCTAACAAAGCTCGCTAAAACATGGCACCTAATTAATTTTGAGAGACGACGATGACGACAGACAGGCAGATGATGTCGCTGCTGCACATTAAAGCTTACTTTCGACGTTCTTACAAACCGAGTCATATGCCTACATACTGCCTACAAACTATATTGTAGTTTGGCAGAGGATAAAATCTTAGCAGAGTAAGTTTTGAAAATAAAGTGTTTATTTATTTATTTTTATATGAATAAAACATGGTATAGTTTTGCTTTTTTGGTATTCATTTGGTGGGGTCAACTTTGAAGCGTAGTTACTCATTACTCTTCTAGACTATAGATAATTCGTTGGGTTCCGTAGTCTATAGTTTCGCCATGTCTGTCTGCTTAGCTCAGGAGACTCTTAGTACTAGAAGGTTGTAATTAAGAGACCACGTCTCGGCAAACGCCCCCCTGCCTGGTGGACTGATGGTGGTGGCTGGATGAAGAAAGCGGGTGATCGTGCACTTTGGCGTGCCCTTGGGTAGACCTACGTCCAGCAGTGGACTGCAATAGGCTGATTGATTGATTAAAATCAATCCTGTATTGTACTGTCGCCGAGCGTACGTCAAGGATAGTATACGAACGAGTACATAGTTTGACTTTCATTCCGTAGCAGCAGAGGCGGCATTCTAAGCGTTACGCAAAAGGAAAAGCCTGGTGAAAGTAGAAGGGTTTCAAAACGATCGGGACCATTCCCCTAAGTCAAAGAATATGTACACTACAATAATTTTTTTGTAGTGTGTTTGTGTTTGTTGTGTTTGTACAATTGTGTGATGAACATTCTTTTCCATTTACCAAACAAACACATGGTTTATTCCACTGCTTTTCCTTTCTTCTCTACTTACACATTAAATAGTATTGGCTTGGAAATCACAAGCTTTGGTATAACGATACAAAACTAAACGATAGGAACTAAATATTTTTCTAATAAATCCCAAACACAGTCTAGCCCCAGCACATTTACTCAAGAGTCAAGGTCTATGTCAGGGTAGGCTCGAGCCCCTCGGTGGGGATGTATATGAGCTGTTGATGATGATGATGTAGTTGTTAAATCATAAATAACGCAGAAACTCACGTGTGGTATCTCAGACCATGAAACTGTGTATCACATGTATTAAGAATATGGCGAAAGAAAATATCGTACTTTCATACTAACTGATGAAATTACGACGGTTATTCAATTATATATAACGGAGTAAGTTTGTATGAAAGTATTTTTTTATTTATGTTCCATCCTGATGCCGTGGAGTAGAAAAAAGTGTTTCATGGGCTGAGCTACAAGTTTTTTTTATCGTGCGAATTGTAATTGTAAGGTTGACCACCGACGACCTCACAAGCCCCAGTGTCAATGTTATAGAGCCGCCAAAGGCTATTTCATTAACACGTTGAAAATTAACTAGCCCCGCAAAGGCCTTTAAAAATTGTGATGATTACTTAACTAGTGATGAAAACCTATTTTGTACTAATAACTAAATCATGTTTAATCTTTTGTAGAGGAAAATTAATTCAAGGTGAGCATGGTAGGCAAGAATTATTATTAGACAAGGTGAGCAAGAATAATGGTAGCGCGAAGATGAACACAAAATTTAAGAAGGTTATCTTGAAAATGTACAGTCAACGTCAGCGACGGCTACTCTCTTCCAGTACATGGGTATCAAACAACAAAATAAATAGATAATAAATACATCATTTCTATAGATATTAATTAAATAAATAACTGGATGTTACCACAGGCTAAATCAGGCTAACACTGTGCTCACCACGCAAGTGTTTTGCCCTGAAGGATGGGATTCGAACCCATGTCCCTGTGCTTCGTAGGCAGGCGTATTACCAACTAAGCTACGTAGCCGACATAATACGACGCACGCAATAACCCATATTTTCATACTGGTTGCGTAATGGGTGGCTCGTCTTGCATTTGATTATACCTAAAATGACATTTTGTGATAAAATTACGGTTTCTTAAAACTAAATAAAATGCAACGTCAAATCCAAAAAGTGTTTTAAAAATAGAACGGGTGCGTTAAATTTGATAAAATGACAAAGTACTGTCGTAGCCTAGATCGAAAATCTAAAAGGCAAAAAAGTTCAAATTTAAAAAAATACTTGTTTCGTAAAATGACAGATTCTCAAAATATCAGGTCTTTTCCCAAGAATAAATTAAAGTATCTACGAAAGAGTAACAACTCCATTCAGCATGCACCGAGTTGGATTTATTTAATCCAAGAAGCCAAATAGAACTTACTAAGGTACGTATTCGTAGAAAGTGTTTGGATGTGTCTCCTTCGGGAAAAAAGCGCGACTTTCATGATATATATATATTTTACAATTTTAAGAATCTGGCATTTGCCGACTAAGCATGTCATCGTAGTTTATTCTCTTACGTGCAAATTCATAACGACAAGCGTTATATACACGCACTCTAACGCTCGCTCTTAAGGCCGATTTACATTATCTTAAGGCTTTAGGAAAGTGCGTTAGAATTTACATATTATTATATTATTTAATTTACGTAAAAGCTACAGTTACAACTACGGTAGCTTTTGATAGTTATAGATCGTGTCTCGTAAAAATAATGCTAGACGAAGGGAATATGTTCAGACAGTCTCCCACCGAAGCTCCTTAGACGATGTAATGTTTATGTTTCCTACTTACCTTCACATAGTATAAAATGAAGTCGCTTCCGCTGTCTGTTCGCTTAGACGTTTTAAAGTACTCAACGGATTTTAATGCAGTTTTCAGCAATAGATAGAGTGATTGAAGAGGAATGTTTATATGTATAATACATACATAATATTATATGAAAATATATTTGAATGTTTAGATGTTTGTTCTGCCTTCACGCTTAAAGTACTCAACGGATTTGGATGAAATTTGAAATGGAGATAGTTTGTAACCTGGAATAGAACATAGGATACTTTTTACGGGAAAACGTCTTATTCCCAAGGGAGAATTTTACACAACGCGAGCGTAGCCCCGGGCGGACCGCTAGTAATATAATAATCTAAGAAACAATAGGTAAATTATTTTCGTCACAGAATATACAACATGTTAGCATAACAACGCAAAACCTCTCGTGGTGGTAGATCGCCCATGAAACTGAACAACTTTTGTTCCACAACATTCTTTTGAACTTTCATACAAATTGAAAACCTTTTTTGAGATTTTTAGGAACTTCTGGAAAAAAGTTGTTCAGGCCTACCTACCACCCTAGAGGTTTGCGTCATTTTGCTAACACTGTGTATAATAGTACTACTAATAGTAAGTAGTACCTTCGTATGGTTTTTTTTTTTCTTTGGCATGGTGCGGTTTGCACATCGCCACAGACATACTGTCTCCGACCACTGTCTGTACGCATTTCAAACACATCCCCTCCACTTCGCCTAGCGTAGCATTATATTATTTGTGGCCTAGCGATCTTTTTACGTAACAGGAACAGTAACTTTAACAATATCCTATTAACCAAACTAAAGCACTCGCCTAAAGACAATGTAAATCGTCTTTAAATCGCCCTTTCCCTTAAACCCCTCAAGAGGCCAGCTTCAAGTCCTGTCCCCGTTGAAGCATGTAATGCGATACGTTCTCGTAGGTGAGGAACGTGACCATGGTAGCCGGGACCACTCGTACTAGGTTCGGCTTGAGCCCTTTGTAGAAGCCCAGCCAGCCTTCATGCCTGTGGAGTGAAATGCAAGTCAGTCTAGTCAGAATATGGCTAAGTTCATTTATTCAATGTTATTCAACAAGTAAATTGCAATTTGTCGTATATCAATATTATTGTGACAGTTCTCAAATTCTGATACTCATCTACCGTCCCACTATTTCCTTATAACATGAAAAGGACAAAACGTAAATACTAAATTTTTGTGCTGTTCTTGTGTGCGATAAAGTATATTCTATTCTTAAGAACCGGTTGTATTGTGCAAGTAGTTAAATAAATGAACCACTGTCTATAAAACGGATATTTGTTTAAAACTATCGTATCTAAGTTTTTCTTTTTTTACTACCGCTGTTAGAAACAGGCATTGTTAATTTTTTTTTTTTTTACTTTATTGTGTAAACAAAGTTTACTTACCAATTTGTCATGACGAACTTGGTTGGAAAAACGCGTTTTTTTATGTCCCGGATCTACAGTCATTTCTATTTCATTACGTACTTTTGTTACTGGACGGATTGAAAATTTATCAATGATATAAAAAATAAAATACAACGTTTTTTATCAATTTGCTATCATTTATTTGATTATACAAATTGAGTAATGTAAGTTGAAACAGAGGACTTTTAGTTGTGATATATAAAAATATATTAATTACACTAACTGATATGTGGCCAGCCACCAAATAATATAATTATTATAATATTATTAAATAAGAACATTCAATGACATTTATATTGCTTCTATACAACTTGCGATCATATAAAACACATGAATCGAATATGTAAGCGCACGATCATGGAACAATAATTGTATAAAAATATAATTTGAGTAATATTTTTATCAAATTTAGTTCGATAATCATGCGTCATCAAGAAAACCGCGTCTTTATGACTAAAAGCCGTATAGGAGTTATATTATCAATCCCTAAAAAGCAGTAATGCGTCTTTAGATTTTCACACATTTATATTTTGGTTTATGTTAGTGTCACTGATTTATAATACCATAAAAATCATTATCATTACATTAAATGAGAGAAAGATGTGAATGATTGTGTTATTAGTCGAAGTGATGTATCGGCAATAAATAATTAAATATTTCTAAAACGCCTACTTACAAACAAATGTATGATCTACTATTTTATATGATTATAATATTGTACTAATTAACTTGTGGATTCGGTAATTTTTATTTATTTGTTACCTAAAAATAAGGCGGGGGAACATTTAAGCCTCAAAGACAGAAAAGTTTCATCTTGCAGTTATTTAGGTAATATGCTCCATAAAACATTAAATCTAGCTAGAGATTTAAGCACGTAAATATTATTTTTAAAAAGCAAGTTGAAATCTAATGTATCTTACTACTCCAAATACTGAAACACAGATCACAAGAGCACTTGTAACATTGGCAGAAATATAAATTAAAAACAAGACTATTATTAAAATGGCGCCCCTTTTTTAAAAGTTTTCAAGTTACAGTGTTGTAATTGTTACATAATCATACATTGAACATTAGGAACAAATATCTACCAATTCAACAGTCTGGTAACTAACATAATAATGTTGAGATTGTATTAAATATAATACAATCTCAAAACAATACAAATAAATAAACACATGAAAACAATTCTCGAAATCTTTCAAAGCTTCAAACGCCATTTTCAAAGTTTTTATATGTTTTTATATCTACTTAAAAGCAAACGATGTTCCAGTATTTGGTTATAGTTATCATCATCATCATCATCATAGTTATAATAGAACCTAACGTCGTCTCACCACACATGTAACGTTATTAAAAAAAATGTCTTTTCTCGGGCTTAAGACATCGCGAGCTAAGTACCTATTATCACAAAATTTCATCAAATTAAAACTAAAAATTGTGCTAACGTGGCCACATAGTGTTGCCAACAGGAAAAAACTATCAGTCAATCTGATGGGAAAGAGTACTACTACTATTTACAAGAGATTACAAGATTTGTTTTTAGCTTCATTGTTGATGAAAACACAACATATGTCGTGAGACAGATTATATAGTAACTAAACTTGGCTTCCGTACAAATCTACTAGGCGAAGACGTCATAGTTTATAAATAGTACATTAATACGTAAGCCAATGAATCATTACCGTACATATTTTGTTTCTTAAGAACTATAGCCGTGTCACATGTCTTGATGTCGTCATTACATTCTAATCACTATTACGGTCGTTTTTATATTAACATTAAAAAATGGCCAATAGCATCACTGCGTTATCACGTGATATCGTTACGTCACAAACCAATTGGACAATTTTAAGAATCCACCTTAAGATGGCATAGAATAATTAATAAATATTAAAAACTATTAATGAAGTACATTAAAAATCGTTACTTTGTCAACGATTAGGATCTTTGCCAAATTATTCGGGCTATGGCGTGTTTGCCAAAACGTGTAGTAATAGTATTAATGCAGGGAGAATAAACTAGTCCTATTCACAATGCAAAAACACTAATTTCAATGAGAAAACAATGAAAATTAAATATCAGTTACTAGTATCTTGCAAATTACATTACTTTCCCAATAATGACTGGTTTATTGAAGCTCCTTGCATAGTCAAAGTAATGTCACGTATACAGACAATTCGACAAAACAAGTCATTTTATAATAGATACAAACGAAAGACACAGTAAAATGCATTTTCCAACGAAACTAGGTATTCCAACAAAAAAAATACTTCAATAAATCAAATGTCCTGCTTACAACTAAATCGCTTACCTTAAAACAATCCATAGACAAAACGTCAGCTCAAAAACCCTGTGCGTTCAAAATAAGAATTACAAAAACAAAACATTAAATACAATAAATAGTTGCGTACGTATTCCCATCAGATAAAGATCGTGTTCAATCGTTATTGGTAAACTTTTCCCATATGAGCATAACTAGGCATATGTTGGGCGTTACATGTAGTAGGTAAGGCGTTAGGCCCTTGTAGAAGCCTCTGATTCGTTCGTACCTCCAAGTTTCCTGGACGCAGTGCCAGGCGCCGTCGTAGGTGCGGTGCTGGTCCTGCAGGCGCGCGCGCACCACTTGGTACGGGTACGTCGCGCCCGCCGCGATCAGCTTCGATATCGCCGCGAACGTCAGGTACTCCACTGACGACTGTAAGGGGAAAGATTACTCGTAAATAAAGAATCATAACGTACGTTGTAAACAATCTTGCAGGTAGTCTTATATTAGAAAAATAAACTAAAATATTCACATTTTTAGAGTATAGTTCAATATGCGTATAGTCTTTCTTTCAAAGATCTTTATTACAGCCTCAATCAATACTCTAATGGGGATTTTCGGAAAAAAGCAGAAATTGTGCAAGTTAATGGGGATTATTGGAGTAACCCACCTACACAATTTCGGGACATTGACTTTGGGTATAGTAAAGTCGATTTTCTTCTAATAATCAACAAAACTGCTGTAGTTGAATGATGCTTTACTGCCATCATAATTATGATTTGATTGTTAGGGATCGAGTAAACGTAGTCCCGACAAACCTGATCAATTGTATTCAACCCGTCAATTCTAAATTATCCAGACCAACAGCTTTGAAGAGGCCGATATGGGGTTAAAGGACTGGGCTTCCTAGATGGCTAGTTTAAACCAGCAGCGCTCAGCTCCGACTACTTATAAAGGAATCGCATTCAAAGTATGAGGCGGATTCTCTTCACCATCTACTCATACAATAAGGGTTCTCCGATAGGTAACTGTTTAAAATGCTTTTTAAAAGTCATTACGGCTATGTTTATCAGCTATTCTAAACAAATAAACAGCAATTGACCGTTACGCTATTTCTTCTTACGCAACTACTAATCAGAATTATGATTGGAACTGATTCAAGGAACACCATAAGTAAACAGCGACCAACGCGAACGTAAACAAATGACATTAGTGCTGTTTGTTTGCAAATTGTTTGCGAACACAAACACGTGAACGTGTCTTTATGCGTGTCTGGAATCACATAGTAAACTTACCTTTATCTTTCCATTTATAGTCTAATAGGCACGAGAACATTACTGTCTATAAAAGATAAATTGTATGGCGTTTAAAACAACAATCAGTTTTATAAGATTTGACAATCTGACTATGAACAATAAGGAAGTTGTATTTTGCAGTGCAACTTTGACCCTACTATCATCGGGATGATAAGAGCGCTCATATCTTGTTATAGCAAGTTGATGTTTTGACCACCACCTATCGGAAACCGAAGTATTGTGAACGAAAATTTTGAGGTATGTGGTAAATCTAAAAGAAATAACTGGTGAGGCATTTTATTTTGTTTTCCTCAAATGGTTTCACAAATAGACGACTACATATTTAAAAAAATCAAAACAAGATTGAACGATCGTTTTTCCATTTAAAAAATGTAAAAATAATTTAAGAAAAGCCTATCGAAGAATTTCAATGGTTGTGTGTTAAGTCGACCAACCCGCATAGCGCCAATGTGATCGACTAAGGCTTGATCGCCCTAGTTCAAACCAGGGTCGAACCCCTTGATGGGGACGTATACGACCTGTTGATTATGATATGCTTACGTGAATGCGTGATATGCGCAATTTGAATTATTGAACTATGACGTAACTAAAACGGTCAATGAAAAAGTGCGTTTGTGGAAGATTTATTGATCTCTAGTTGTTTTCCTATATTATGTTTTATGATTTTACTTTTATATGATATTATCTGGTTATTATGTATTATTTTTAATTTATTTAATTTTTTTTATACTCTTTGACGTGCTCTTTGCGAATTTGTTATAGTTTTAAGAAATTTGGAATGTAATTTAAATGGCAAATCGAGTTGATAAATGAAAATAAAATAAAAATACACTATGATTGACAGATTATCTGCCATTAATTTTCCTAATCCTTTCCCTTTATAAATATGTAAGTGTGGGATGTAAACTCGATGACCGTCCGAACAAACCCTTAACGCCTCTAACATGGCTTGTGTATGTAACGACCATTTCCATCGACAATAGATGGAAACAACGACTTACCGTGTCTTCCAAAACACATAATCATCTAACTTTTCGCACAATCACGTGATCTAGCCTGCAATGTCTTATCTAAACTGGGGCAGTCTTACAAAGTGATTTACTCAAGGCCACTGAGTTATTCCACTTACCAGCTTGATGTCAATGGGCAGGTTTCTGTATTGGTTGTATCTATTCTTCATCTCCTCGTACGTCATAAACTGCAGCGCGCCGTGTGATACTCCGAACATGCCGGGGACAAAACCCTGGAAAAACCACAGGAATTGCCTGGTTAAATTTCAACATTATTCTACATAGATAAGGGTTGGGATTAGGGTGATTGGTTACACAGGGATAAATTGTAGATATATAAAACGAACTCCAATTAGGGGATCTACCTATCCGAGACAAAAATTTTTAACTGCTAATAGCAGAATAAATAAATAGTAGGTAGTGCAGCATTACTGCAGGGTTTTTAATAACCTTTTTGGTATGGCTCTTTTTTCTTTTGGCCGGTTGTTATGTCACATTTTCAAATTTAAAATTTTGTTGGTTTGACCTTTTTCTAAATTGTTTATTGTTTTCTCAGTTGTCGTCTGTCAGGAAATTGAAACGTTTGATCCCTTGAACGTGGTTGAATTTTACGAAATAAATTATCTGGAAATGATATAAAACCTTGGGACACAGTGTTATTATCGTCTCTTGCTAATGCGATAATTTTTGGGACAGGCTCCTACTTTAACCTACTTTTACGTTGGCCGGGTAAGTCTTGTGCTGTCTTCCTCCTGGTTTTTATCGACGTACTTTTCTCTTTCCTTGTCTTGGTCGGATGGCGATTATTTCCTTGTACATCTTTACAGTGTATTTCCGGCCTCTGCGGCACACACACGAGGGTCCCTCCGTGCCTTCCTCGTTCACTCGCCGTGGTTCCGGACCCCTGAGGCCACCGGGCGTTGGACGTGCCTGGACCCCTGCGTTGTGCGCGCCCGCGCCCGTGCCAGCTGAGTGCCGCAGACCCGCGCTCCGGCGTCCCCCCTGGGATACTGCCCATCATTTTTTAGCCGTTTTTTTGTATCTGTTTTGTATTTTTGTATGCGGATTTTGCCAAATTGTCTAAATTCTTTTTCCAAATTCTAAAAAGGCCCTTTAGGTTTCTCTGGCCCTCTTTTTTGGTTCCCGTTTGGCTATACTCTCCGGGGTACTCCGCGGTTTTGGTACACCTTCCTGCATCGATACACCACAACACAACACTAGTTCAGCGACACGATATCGACGGAGTCCCCTCTGGACTCGACTCTCGGCTCATGCTTGGCAATTTCTAGGCCTTTTTAAATTTATATTATACCGTTCGGACAAATTCAATTAAATCTTTCTTTGTACACCTAAATTTCACGTTTCGCCTGTGGTCGTCGACCACAGGTTAGCTAGCTTTTCTTTTTTTACGCTACAAATGGCGCCCGTAACATAAATTTATCTGTAAATTTCGTTTATATTCCGGTCTTCCCCTAATTTTTTTCCCCTTTATACTCGTTTTTCCTTGTCTAGTTTTTTTACCCACCTGCAAAACTCGCGGGGCTATTTACGAGCCTCTTGTATGCAAAGAAGTGTACAATGGGTGCTGTCCACGAGTAGCCAAGACTGTATGCCGTGGGTTGGCCGACAGTTGCGGTAATCGTGTGACGTATCTTTGGTGCCTTCAATTTGTCCATACTAAGACGCGGTCGTTGAAATAGTCCCCGAATATCTTTTCGTGTTTATCCAGTTTCCCCGCACGAGGGTTCATAAATTTTGAAATAGACCCTCTTTTCCCTGTTCCCCTGGAACATTATTTTTCTAAATTCCAAAAGCCTTCAGGCAAACGTGTACCAACTTTTCTTCTCATCATTTGGCTTAAATTCACCTTTTGGCATCTTTTTTCTTTTGAATGTCACTAAGTTTACTACTTCATACGCCTTTTTGTGTTTTTTGGTGTGTGTGTGTGTATGTCTGGCCAGATTGATCTATCTTAGTGTTAGTTTGTAGGTATAGGTTAGGTATAGGTTATATCTTAGTGTTAGTTTGTAGGTATTTAGGTTATACGGAATTGACGCAACCAACATGTGGTCAGGTTTTCGAGCTGCCATAGGCCTCTGACCTGGCCCATGTTGCGTCATTCCGCTGGGATTGAGCCGGGGCAAAATTTTTGTCCCGAAGCGCGCCTTTTTTGTCGCGGCAGGACGGTGACCGCTGCTTTGCGCAGTCCGCCTATTATGGCCATCGTCGGATCTTTTTTTAATTTTTTGACAGGGTCGAGTTCGAACCCCGACCTCGTCTTTGACGGCGTTGGTTGCCTACCAACTGCGCCGTCGAGCCCTTTTCCCGAGCCGATCCGAGTGTTTCCGATGTTCGTCGGCGTCTGACGTGTTTCGGGATGAACACGATGACGTGGGCGAGCGTCGGCCCTCGTTTGATAGCTCTTTGTTTACAAGTCGTCTGTCAGTTTTCGCGCACGGTCGATTGGAAGTTTTTCTTCTCTTGCCGCCGATTACGGGCGTAACTGACAGTTCCGACTTGTAAACTTTTTACCAGTAGTTCAAAAACTACTTGTTGATATTTTGTATAGTTTTTAGTTTTAGCATTTAGGTGTGTATATAATATCGTTTGTAGGCGCGTTTATGTTTTAAAACTTAGTGACATTCCAACATTCCGATATTCCGACATATCCTAATTTCCAAATTTCCCTTTCTATCCTTTACGTATCATACATTTTCCTCCTGGCTCAGGGATACCACTTCATCGGTGTTTCCTTCGGTTGTCTCCACCTTTTTCTGTTGTGGTTGACAACTTTCCTTTTTCTTTCTCCAAGCCATTTCCGTCCTCCTTTTTTTCCCTGGTGGATTGACTTGGCTTCTGTTGGGACACCGGTGGTTTCTTATCCTGGGGCCAGTGAGTCGTATGAGCCGTTATGAGCCGTCCGTGCTGGGAACATGACGTGTTCGTTGGTTTATAGTGATGGGGTAGAGTGTCGATAAATTTTTATCGATATTTTTTTCCTTTCATAGTTGACTTTGGACAATTCTTCTCTATTGTTCTAGGGTGGTCAACTTCCTTCGAGGGTTGCCATCTCGAAGATTTTTTTTCCTTTTCGAGTTGGAGGATTTTTTTTTTCTGGTGAAGGGATGTCTGCAGCATTACTGCAGGGTTTTTAATAACCTTTTTGGTATGGCTCTTTTTTCTTTTGGCCGGTTGTTATGTCACATTTTCAAATTTAAAATTTTGTTGGTTTGACCTTTTTCTAAATTGTTTATTGTTTTCTCAGTTGTCGTCTGTCAGGAAATTGAAACGTTTGATCCCTTGAACGTGGTTGAATTTTACGAAATAAATTATCTGGAAATGATATAAAACCTTGGGACACAGTGTTATTATCGTCTCTTGCTAATGCGATAATTTTTGGGACAGGCTCCTACTTTAACCTACTTTTACGTTGGCCGGGTAAGTCTTGTGCTGTCTTCCTCCTGGTTTTTATCGACGTACTTTTCTCTTTCCTTGTCTTGGTCGGATGGCGATTATTTCCTTGCACATCTTTACAGTGTATTTCCGGCCTCTGCGGCACACACACGAGGGTCCCTCCGTGCCTTCCTCGTTCACTCGCCGTGGTTCCGGACCCCTGAGGCCACCGGGCGTTGGACGTGCCTGGACCCCTGCGTTGTGCGCGCCCGCGCCCGTGCCAGCTGAGTGCCGCAGACCCGCGCTCCGGCGTCCCCCCTGGGATACTGCCCATCATTTTTTAGCCGTTTTTTTGTATCTGTTTTGTATTTTTGTATGCGGATTTTGCCAAATTGTCTAAATTCTTTTTCCAAATTCTAAAAAGGCCCTTTAGGTTTCTCTGGCCCTCTTTTTTGGTTCCCGTTTGGCTATACTCTCCGGGGTACTCCGCGGTTTTGGTACACCTTCCTGCATCGATACACCACAACACAACACTAGTTCAGCGACACGATATCGACGGAGTCCCCTCTGGACTCGACTCTCGGCTCATGCTTGGCAATTTCTAGGCCTTTTTAAATTTATATTATACCGTTCGGACAAATTCAATTAAATCTTTCTTTGTACACCTAAATTTCACGTTTCGCCTGTGGTCGTCGACCACAGGTTAGCTAGCTTTTCTTTTTTTACGCTACAGTAGCTACTATAGTAACACAGATCAATATGCAACAATCCTCTCTATGGTAATTTCTAATCAATGAATGACGTTATTATTTTTTCGCGCAGTTTATTTTTTGACAATAGCATGATACTCACGCAGCTCATGTGTTCACAGTGCACATGGTTACAGACGCGAGGGGAAGAACTGATTTTGAATTGCTTATGTACGTTTTATTACGCGTATTTCAACAATACAAAATTTAAAACTCCACTTAAGTGGAGGAGACTCATAGTCCATCAGTGGACTGTAACAGACCGTTGATGTTGATGTTGATAAAGTGTATAGTGTAATATAAAACCAGCTAATAATGTACACTGTTACATTTATAATGAATTCCTACCACTTCCTAATTAGTTGTAATAGCCTGTGGAATAACCAAGTTAATCATAATTTTAACACGACAACGGCGGCGGTGCAGCCAAATGGAGTGTATTGTGCTGTTTCAAGTCGTAATCCTAATTGTCGGTCACGTTAACCATCAAAGATTTTAATTCCTCATAATGATCAAATAAATGAATACTATGTAAGTACGTGATGAGAATACAATGTACCAAATATAATGGTTCAAATGGATGGTTCCAAAGCTATAGTTTGTTTGATTATTAAAGAAATTTTAAAGACAGCACACAGAACTTTCGTAGGTTTGGTTTGACACATCACAGGCAAAATTTTTGTATTGTTTCCGTGGGGAGCAAGCGAGCAAAGCTGCACAGCTTAGCTGAATAGCAAGTTAACAAATGAACCGGACTATCGTCCATTCTTCAATAAAAAAAAAACAATATATTGTATGTTTTGCATAGGCGGAAACTTCTCGGAAAGTAATCCAGAGGAACTTGAGGTGGGAATGCCTAACAGCTTCCCTCGTGGACAATGGGTACTACAGTAATCTGAAGTTCTTAGATTACTTATCAACTAGATCTTAATAGATTAGTAAGTAAACCTATCCAGTAGGATGGTATGAAAATAAATCATATCGGTAACACATGGTAAGAAAAGATCGAAGGTAGTAGGTACATATCAAGAGATCATTATACGTGCATTTACCAATCTAAGCTATTTAGGTAGGCAAGTTTGTGATCTTTTATAAAAGGTATAAATCAACTAATAAGGTAATTTTACACAACACACACAATTTTTGACAGCTTCAAAATTTTTCATACGACGTTAATAACTTTTTTTTATAATATTCAGTTTAAAAACCATAATAGCTAAAATATTTTAAAAAAGTAACTTCACCTCTTATTTTATCATTAAACAGTATGTAATTTTACTAAATAGATAAATAAATAAACGAAACAATATAAAAAAGTTTTAAAAATTTTAATCTGTCAGAGCTCATCCTATAGTAACCCAAGTATAACAATATTGGTTTACCCTACTACATATTTTTAGTTGTATTTATTTTAAGTTTGTGTCCGTTAATAAAATAAAGCACAAAGATAAGACATAATGGTCACCCTCACCACGGCATAAAATAAAATTAAAAAATACTATTTTCATCTTAGTGTACTATATTAATTCTGTGTCATAGTCGCAAATATCGTAGCTATGACGTCACACATTCGCCACAACAAACAAATGATCAATTTAACTCTGTTCCACTTTCCAATGTTGTTATTATTGTGAATTATAATGATACTCGTATATAGCGAATTCGTCACATTCTTGTTTTATCTGGTGGCACTTTGGACTTCTAACCTGTTATTGTCTCGGTGAACTGGATCTCAAATAACGAACCAGTACTATCTGGATGCGAGTTGATAAGGGACTTACTAGTACAACAGTAAGGAAGCTTAAACGTTTGAGACAAATAGCAATAGAACGTAAGAAATGAAAATGGACACAGTCTCATAATGCACCTTAGGCGATTTAATGTTTCTATGTATTTCCTATTTATAACATAACTTTATAATCTTGCCAATCTTAACTTATGGTGCACAAACATGGTCTCTGACGGAAGCACAAAGGTCCAGGCTCAAGGTTTGCCAACGTGCCATGGAGCGTAGCATTCTGGGAGTAAAAAGAATAGACCGTATTCGAAATACAGAACTACGCTCCAAAACTGGCATCCAAGATGTTGGACAAAAGTCCGCAAAGCTGAAGTGGGATTGGGCAGGACATGTCTGCCGCATGTACCCGGATAGGTGGGCTAGAAAGCTAGAATAGCCACGGAATGGGTGCCGGAGGATGGTCGTCGCCGTCGAGGCCGACCTCGGAGACGATGGCGAGACGACATTGACAGTTTCCACAAGGCTTGGCATCTGGAGGCTCAAGATCGAGACAGTTGGCGAAAGCGAGGGGAGGCCTTTGCCCAGCAGTGGGACACGAATACGGCTACATACAAATAAAAAAACATAACTAGCGGTCTGCCCGCGGACACGCTCGCGTTGTGTTTGATTTTATATATTGTGTTAATCCAGGTAACAAAATATCAACATTCCAAATTTCATCCAAATCCGTTGAGAACTTAAAGCGTGAAGGCGGAATAAACATCCAAATATATTATCACATTTATTAGAGTGAGAACCTTATGGAAACAGGTAAAGTTACTTTCATATCCTAGTGTCTTAGGCCACTGTAAGCATCTTAAACATCAACTTCGTATGGAGTTATTTTGTTTTACGTGACGACGGGAACCAAATCAAATTACGTTACTTGTTATATAAAGAAAATATGCCATAGTTATCACATAACAAATTGATTTCATATTCATATTTCACTATCTTAAAGTTTCTTCAATCAAGCGTGTTATGAAAAATATATAAAAATACTCGTTTAACAGTTAGCGTGGAGATATCACGCGACAATAAATTTATCAAACAAGTGTATTCTTAAAATCACAACGTTATATCAGTGAAGTGACTTGCACGTAAGAATGCGATAAGAGAAAATGAAGAATTTAAGATCATATTTTTTTTCTTTCACTTATTAAACTTGAGATGTAGTCATAGTCGGGAAAATATTGGTTTAGCACCCTAATGTTGAATCGAATGTCATTTGCAATTTTATGACAAAAAGTTAAATTTAAATTGGGAACATCTTAAGGTTGCGTGGAAGAAATCGCTACCATACCTGTATTATTTTGAATAAAGCATATTCCATTCTTATAGTTTAATTCTGTTATTATCTAGTTTATAAAAGTACGAAGAGTTTATAAGCTGAACGCGGATAAACAAAGGCGAATCGAGAAGAATACGTCATTTCTTGATTTTCCAAGAAAATATTTTTGTTGGTAAACTGACCAAGTGTATTTATATAACAGCCTAGAGACTCGAATGACAACTGATCCGTGGATAAACACACCACATTAACGGACTGACGACATCTCGACAAGCCTCTACTGCTACTAATTGACCGAGCGAGCGATTCGTCTCTGTTTCAGCTTGGCCAAATTTGCTTTTGTATGTTCATCTGTCCATCTGTTTGTTTGTTTGTTTCACTCTACAGGTCGCGCTCCTCAACTGATTCTCGTGAAATTTTGTGAGCAGGTTCGATAAATTAATCAAATTTATTTGTCGAGTCAGTTATTGGAAATTCTAAAAAATGGTGTGGCCCTTAATTTCCGAAAATCAGTTTTTCTTGGTTTATTTTGTTCCATTCCCATATTTTCCTAGTACCATTTTTTCCCAATGCGTTATTTTTCATCAAACCAGTTCTTCTTGATGTATTTTGTTCTCTGCTCATAATTTCCCAGTGCCATAATATGTTCCTAGTGCCATTTTTTCCCAATGCGTTATTTTCATCAAACCAATTTTTCTTGGTGTTTTTTGTTCTCTGCTCATGATTTCCCAGTGCCATATTTTCCTAATGTCGTTTTTTCCAATACTTTATGTTCCTTAGTACTATTTTTACACTTTAATTTTCTTTAATTGTTTTTTTTTTATATGTTTTTGGAAAAATCCATTAGAAACTTATTTATCGAATACTTGTTTCCTATATTTCCACGTTTCTACTATTTTGTTATTTATCGACATATATTAAAAAAAACATTCTAGTTAAAATACTATTATTTTGGTTTTTTCTTTGGATATTGTATATTTTTTTCTATCTCTAACCATCGAAAATGTAGATAGTTATAAATTATTTGCGATTCGATGGTAGTTCCGTAGTTATTTAATTTAAAGCTTAATGTTAGACGTTATACCAGTGCCCTATGGACCAACTATAAAAGTCTATCAGTGCCGAAAGCAACAATGCAAAGCTTAGCAGCAATTAACAATTTTGTATTTTATTATAACTGTACGACAGACCTACACAAAACAAGTTCGAAAAAATTTACTATACCTTGATTTTTAATTCCGTGGAATTCTGACAGATGGAGTATTGCCAGGCAGAAAATAGGTTACCAAAATTACAGGTATCACATTTTGATAAATAAAAAACACAGTTAATTATTTTAAAGTCATGCAGCCTTCATTTTATTTCATTTTTTCAATTGTTGAATGACTATAATATTTTTAAGTTGTAATCTGTCTAAGTTACCACATTCAATGTGGGAGAATATTAAATAAGGCCGGGTATCATTTTCAAATAGCCACAGGTTGCAAACAGTTGGTTAATATTTCTATTTCTAATGCAAAAAGGCTTTTATAAATGCATGGAACCAAAAAATGAAGGTGTTCTTAATCTAACATGTTAGCAATGCTATTAAAATAACAATTATTCCATGCAAACTTCACTTTAATTTCGTATTGTATGGCCACAGATAAAAAAGCACAGCATAAACTATACAAGATTTAAATAGAATTTGCACAAGCCACTTGAATTGTTATTTTAATTGCATTATGATATGCCTGTCTTGTTATAATAGTGATAACAGAAATGTACATGTGAAAAAAGGTTTGCGACAAGTGACCTGAGATCTGTCAGAATTCCACGGAATTAAAAATCAAGGTATAAGTAAGTTACTGAAATTAGATCACACATAATAATAGCATAGACATTTTAGACATAAATAAGTTTTATGTTTCTTTTATTCCACGATTTACTTAGTAATAATTTATTATTACTTATAAATAATTAATTATATTTTTGAACTTTGCTTTGATGACTATATGTACAATTTAAACCAAAATAATCTTGGTAATGTTCTTAAATTTATTATAAACGATAATACTAGTAGAACGGCTGTCCTTGCTAAGGCTGTCAGGTTGTTAGTTGTTGATCTCTTACTGCGATTTAACAATAATGCCTAGAAATTTTAAAATTATGCCACTTATTTTTAAATAAGCGGTGAGAAAATTAAACACAATAAAATATACGAAAAATAAACAACAGGAATATAAGACACCAATAAACTGTAAGTAATAACAAGCAAATATTCTACATAATTTAGAACACAGAAAGAAATAATAAGTGATAAATTTGAGTACTGATGGAGATAAAGCATAGGGAATAAATGGCACTAGGAAAATATGGGAATGGAAAAAAAACACCCAGAAAAACAGATTTTCGGAAATTAAGGGCTACACAAATAGTGCATTGGGAAAAAATGGCACTTGGAAAATATGGGAACGGAACAAAATAAACCAAGAAAAACTGATTTTCGGAAATTAAGGGCTACACAAATAGTGCATTGGGAAAAAATGGCACTTGGAAAATATGGGAACGGAACAAAATAAACCAAGAAAAACTGATTTTCGGAAATTAAGGGCTACACAAATAGTGCATTGGGAAAAAATGGCACTTGGAAAATATGGGAACGGAACAAAATAAACCAAGAAAAACTGATTTTCGGAAATTAAGGGCTACACAAATAACGCATTGGGAAAAAATGGCACTTGGAAAATATGAGAATGAAACAAAATAAACCAAGAAAAACTGATTTTCGGAAATTAAGGGCTACACAAATAACGCATTGGGAAAAAATGGCACTAGGAAAATATGAGAACGAAACAAAATAAACCAAGAAAAACTGATTTTCGGAAATTAAGGGCCACACTCTTCTTAACCAAAAAATAAAATAAAAAATAAAAGTTTAAAAAATAAAAAAATCAAGGGGTCGGGGTTGTTTGTGGAGAAAAATAAATATGAAAAGATATACAGACTCACGAGGTCTACAGCTCACAGAGCCACTAGTATTTTATGTATCCATTGCAGGTCATGCAAACGAATTGACTGCAATGAAAGCACAAATTACAAAAATCGTTTTTTCTTCAGTAGCTTTTTTTTCTTTAAGACCAAAATTAGATTACGGATATTTGGACGGACAGTATTTTCTGTATAAATAGCTATGAAATGTAATCCCTCACCTTGTGGGGTGGTAGGTGTCAATACTCGTATCAAGTGTCGTGTCAAAGCTTCATTCTTTACGACTAATAAATAAATAAATAAAATAAATTTATTTCAGGCGCAAGAAGACCCATAGCTACTTTTACATTACATCACATACATTTACATGTCATATTTAATAATATTATTAAATTGTATAAAATTAAAAATAAAAATTATTTATACTACAGTATAGCTGTCCTACATAATTTTAATAATTAATTATTAGTCAATGAGTGAGTGAGCAATAATGCGGGCAGATAATACCCGATCACCTGATAATATTCAGTTCAGTACGGGTAAGTAGCCCCCCAGGGCAAGTCTGTTAGATTTAGAAACAGGGAAAATCCACAAACAAGCCGGCCGGCTAGTTTTCAAAACTTGAAACGTTACGCGAAAAATTATGACGTCAATAAAAAGATAAGATGTTTATTTATCTTACAAATCCATCATGCATGGATTTCTTTTTAGATGTTTTTCTTTTGGAGAGATACAGAACATTTGGCAAGTGATGATTTTAGTGCACTATAATGCAAATCGTCCAAATGGCAATCATACTCTCGAGATTTGGCACTTTGCCTCACATGCAGTGGGTAAAGTCGAAAGTTTAACGAACAGTTAATGTCTTGAAATTCTTCTTCTGCGTCCTTTGTCCTGTACTGCACTGTCAGCTAAGTTTAGTATTTATTTGGAACGGAAACGAAGTGACTGATGATGAAGTGATCAAAGTTAAAGAAGTCGTTAAACCGGCTGACTACGAAAATCGCACCTTTTCAAAAAACGAATTTGAAAGTCAATCAAAATTATCGGCACCTGAACTCTCGGTTAAAAAAAATCTAATGTCCTAAACTAGTTATAAATAAGAAGGTCCGACTCTAAGTCGATCCGTATGCACTCCCTTAACAAGACTTTTTTAGACAACCCTAAATAGGAGTTGAAGCACCAAAGGGTGACAAAAAAATATTAAGGTTATGAAATAAGCTATGAACTGAAATACAAAAGGATCACAATACTTTTACTCTAGGGCTTCCTTTTTTTATGTATTTATAACCTTCTCCATTCACGTGGCCTTTAAATGAGCAGGCAGAGTATAAACTTGACACTGGCAAAACCACAAAGAGACCGTCATATAAAAAAAATAGTTACTTATATACTCTAAGATAAAAACACCGCGTCAACAAAATCTTTAAAAATGTTTATTTAATAATATATACTCATATAGTACATTGTTATACGAGAGGTGAAAGCGAGGGCCCTAACAGTTCGAGGCCCTAAATAAGTCTTTAACCTGCGGTAAACACTGTGCTTTTCATTACGAATACAAGGAAAGTAAAAATAAAAACACGAATTAGCATATCTGAATCAGATGAACTCATAGTAAACAAAACCTTATAACCTTATACCTTATAACCTTATACCTTTAAACCTTATAACTTGAGAAACAAATGATAATCGGATTGTTGCTTCCCCGCCTATTTTTATTTTTTCTGTGGCCGTAGTGTTAACTTTTTTTTTTTTTAGTGTTAACATAGTTCAATAGACATGTGAAATTAGAACTAGTTTTTTTATAATTTTATAGCTGTCAGTTGAAAACGATTCTCTTTCGGCTGAAAAGTATTACCTTCAACCCAGTCCTCAGGCAACTTCAGACCTACTTTCCGAGTATGAGTAATGAAAAATAGTTTTACTTACCCTGTACAATCCTCTGATGCCCTCAGTCCTGTAGATCTTCGTAAGGCCATCGACCATGCCTTTGTATCTCTTGTTCTCGGACAGTTGTTCCTCGCTGTACTGGAGACAGAGTCGGGTCTTCACCACCCAGATGGGGTTGGTCATCACGAGGGACAGGATCCCGGCTTCGGCTGCAGCCAGCATGTGCAACCCTGGGCCAAGAGGCGTGCGAGCGTTGCCGCCTTGGATCCATGTCTTGATGGCATTGTAGCTAAGGAATTATTTCGCATTTAATAACATTCGAATTTCTCACACAAAACAAGTTTGCTTAGATTTTCTTTGTTTGTTTTGTAATTTAGAACCAGACTATGAACGTAAATACTGGGTAGATGTATGTTAGTACTCTTAGCTAGTCATTGACCAACTGGCATGATGAGAAAAGCACAAAATATATTTTTTTTATTTTACCTGACGATTTTGGGAAAAGTTATTCAATATCTTCCTCAACATGGGAAAAGTTACTCAACTTGTTCTTTTCGTATTATTTTGGATTTTGGTATACCTATAAGAATGTGGGAGCAGACAAGAGAATTTGTCACTATCTTATTAGGATAAGTTTACCTATATATTGGTTTGTCTAAAAGTTGCTATAAGATACAGACAAATAAAATTGACAATTTTAATGCAGTGAATACAGGTATTTTTAATTTATGTTTATAATCTGTATTATTATCGTCATAAAATAATATAAGTAAACATATATAAAATATTTATTTCTGCATAAATGTTGTGCATATTTTATCTTTCTTTTCTCTACCATTGCTCTGCTAGAATGTAATGTTATTGCTCGTTTTTATTCTGTAAAACATATTATTAAATAGATATGAACAAGTTGTGGTCAAGTTATGTGTAACATGGCTTGGTTGGGTATGAGTTTACATGGTTTTAACTAACCAAAACTAATGAATGTCATTAACATTGATATTATTCTATTTCATACATACATACCAACACAATTAGCTAATATTAGTGATGTAATGAATGATGAATGACTCAAGCACCATAAACACCATTAAATTGATTGAAAGATTTTTAAATTAACATGGTCATTAGCTAAATAACATCACGACTTTTGAGTCAACTCAAAAAGGAAAATCTTTTTAATTTCTTATTTACATAGATTTATTATGATTTAATTCACTTAAATTGTATCAAAGACTAATTAAGTTGTTATCAATACTAGTTTACATGATAGGTATTAAAAATATAAAATTAGATGTAAATAATTTTCTGCTTAAGATTTGTTTGCAAGTTGCTGTAAAAATAATGTTTAGAAATATTTTTTTACAATAAATAAATTGTCTAGGTATGTCGAAGTACTAACTAGGTGGTCTGTAGTGTCTAGTTGTGGGGGAGGCCTATGTTCAGCAGTGGCCTATGTCTTCCGGCTGAGATGATGATAATGATGTTTAAGTACTTACAACAAGAAATAAAAGCCCCAAGCAGACCCGGAGCCCCAAACATTAGGTGTGACTCCACGGTACAGCCCTTTAACACCCTCCTTCTTCACGATGGTCACAAATGCGCTGCCAAGTCCGTCGTAACGAGGTATTGATGCGGTCCTGCCGTCATTTACTGAAAACATTACACATTCTCAATTATGGTAGCCGAGTAGGTACTATTGTTACAACAAAGTGCTGTGGTACAAATTAAATGCTTGACATTCTCTTTCTATGTTATTAATTATAAGTTACACTAACTAAAGCAACTAGGTAACATAAAAATATTTGATCCAAACTCTTGGATTGAGCAATAAAATTGATGTGATAACCTTTAGATTTATCTTATCATTAAGTATGTAACCAAATGTAAACAAAATGAGAGGAATAAATCTTAATTTACACTTGACAAATAAGTAACAACATTTTTTATTACTATGTATGTATCCTATTTCAAGGTCAAGAAATGAAAATAATGCTATCAATAACCTATAAAAAAAAGTTAAAATGTTATATGATGTCATAAATAGTACTTATACCACCATTTTAGAA
Organism: Carpatolechia fugitivella; assembly: GCA_951230895.1. Classification (NCBI taxonomy): domain Eukaryota; kingdom Metazoa; phylum Arthropoda; class Insecta; order Lepidoptera; family Gelechiidae; genus Carpatolechia; species Carpatolechia fugitivella. Next base: position 4,691,732 of record OX579646.1, read on the forward strand.
AGTGACAACATGGGTTAATCTGTAAACCACGCTGATTCCAACGATACCACTTGTCGGTATAGACCTTTTCAGTCCTACAAAAATTACTATTTTTCAACTTGGCCTCTCCACTATTATGTTATAATATAGGTAAGTTTATTTTAAATTGGTACAGAAGTCATGCAGCTGGTCTTTGCATTACGGAAACTGTCCCTACTACTATGAGATAAAGCCACTCTCAAGATCAGTAAGTCCAGCCACATGCGCTGGCTATTGTACATTACTAATATTATAAATGCAAAAGTTTGTATGTATAGATGTATGGATGTTTGTTACTCTTTTATACATGAACATTTATATAACAACTATAAAAATAAGATTTCATCATTTATTTATGTCTTCCCATGAGATTCTAAAAAAGGTATCAGAGGACCACCCCTCCCCCAGACCCAACACCCTCGATTTTTAACCATCGACCACATTTCTAAACCAAACCCAAATATTTTTTGTTTTATAACTACAATAATTGGACAATAATTAATAGAATATGCATTTATAAGTTATCAAATGAAGGGCATTGGATAAGGCTTAAACATTGATAAATTACGTTGCAAGTACATGCATGCCTCCATTGACAGTAAGTATTGACATGCTGATTAATATTGAAAACATATTAAATCATCAGAGATTCATCATAGTGGGTCTACTGGAAGATATTTCTTTAGAAATAAGCAAGCCAGTTGTGTTATTTTTTTCAAATATTATCGTATTATTGTATAAAATAAATGGGTAAACAAAATAAATATATCATATCATCTGATATATTATAATATATCAAATGCTATTGTGGGTAAGGAAATACCAACAATCCAACCTAACTGGCTCAATCAAGTAGTATTTGTAAAATGCTCTAAAATTGCATCAGATGATCACAGAATCTCCCAGATGCTAAGCGATTAATAAAAAAAGGCTTTGAACGATTCACTTTCACTCCAAGCCCACTGCAAGTTCAAGGCCACTCTTAAACCAAAAATACGATCAATAATTTTTAGTCAAAGTACAGCTAATAATACGAAATTTAGTTCAATGAAACCAGAATTAAACTGATAGAATCTTATCGAAAGCTATCACATGGCAACAGTGGCGAGCATTACCTCGCAACGTCTCTTACCTGCAAAACGGATTTTGATGAGATCCAAAGGGTGCAAAATCAATGTAGATGTGACGCCACCCGATATACCAGCTACCAGGTGTTCGTACTTGATGTGATTCAACAGAGCGAGCTTGGAAGACGACGAATTAGGGTTCTTCATTGTAGTCATGCCGAAAAAACTAAATCACAGATAAAACCTAAAAACATTGTGCGAGGACCGTTTTCACGCCTAAGTCTACCGGCAAGCACCTTCCCAGAAATCTTTAACGAAATTTAATATAAAACAATCTTCACTAAACATTATTGCTTTCGTAATATGTGCGAAATATAGACCACGGAATTACGTTCCGCGAGAATGATTTTCCTCGATCATCGAGCAATGAAATAATAACATTCCTATGCACGAAAGTATGTTCACATTTCCCAAAAATATTATATTGTTTTTAAATTGTTTGGTATATTTGCTTTGATATTTTTTTTCAAAAATGTTACAAATGTGGAAATTCGTAATTAAAAAATATTTAATAGGACATAAAAACTCAACTATTTTAAGACACAAAAAATTCATACGATATTATTCTTCGTATACTGAAACGTTAAAGGTGACATCAGTTTGGGTTTTTAATAGAAATATTTTTTTATAGAAATATGCTTATTAATTTTTAAGCATTTCACTCGTTAAACGATTTCTACTTTAACTAAATTATGTTTGCTTAATTATTAAAAATGTGTACTGTAAAAAACCTATGATGCAATAGGATATTATTTTTAAGTATGGCAACTGAAATAAATAATGTCAGAATGCTTTTTAAAATGTTGCTGTTCATGCTAGTTTTCTACTTTATTAGTAAGAAAAATATGTAATAATAACAGCAAAAAGTACAATCACTGGAACTTTTTTTTTTTTGTTATTATCTTGTAATTCACAGTTTTCAACAAGCACAAGGGTTTAATTAATTGAAGAAAATTATGGAAAAAATGGCAAAGATCATCTAATTCTGTTATCTATTAGGATTGATAGGTGATAGGTCGAAGTTTATTTTTAAGTACCCTCCCTCCCCTCCCAGGTTGGAAACACCCCCCCGCACCCCAAAAATGTCCCAAATTGCGGTTGCCAAACCCAGAATTTTCGAAGCTTAAGGCGTGGGGAGGCATTGGGCTGGCTGGTGGTGGCAATAGCCACTGCCAAGCTGGTTCTTCATGGGTAGTCGTGGGGGCCATAGGGTACTCCATGCCAGAAGCGGAGAGAACAAGGGATAGACCTAACACAACTCACCTACCGAGAGTATCACGCGGTACAACTGTACGGCTGAGCTGATGCGGCGCTATCATGAAACGAGCATCCATCAATACTGGGATTAAGGGTGAAATAGTTTTTAAATATAGAGCAGGTTACCCGTCTGCGCTCCTCGCAGACGTCCCTCCTTATAGATACATACATATGTTGGATATACAAACTCATTATATTCACTAAGTTCCTTTGTAACTGTTTTTTTTTACAGTCATTTTATCTGTCTTCCAAAAACAGACGAAAGTATTTTTCTCAAAATAAAATAATTATAATTTGTGTAAAAATTGTGTTTTATGTCCTCTGAAATATTATAGGTTGTGGGTTAATTTTTATTTTCATACCCGTGGCGTCAAAATATAGCATTGAAACTTTAAATCGGGATAATTACGATACATGGCGGATTCACGCCAAAGCCTTATTAACAAAAAATGAACTATGGGGCTACGTAAGCAACGAAATTGAACAACCAAGCACCGAAAAGGTTGCGGAATTAAAGAAATACAAAGAAAAAGATGTTCTCGCTTTATCAGAGTTACTACTTTTAATTTCGCCAACGGAATTAAAGCAGGTAAAAAATTGTACGACATCCCGAGAATTATGGTTAAAACTCGATAGTATTTACTGCAGTAAAGGTCCCGCTAGAAAAGCGACACTACTAAAACAATTAATATTGCAAAGAATGTCAGATAATGATGATGTAACTGATCATATAAACAAATTTATGGACACAGTCGACAAACTAGGCGACATGAACATCACCATTAACCAAGATCTACTGAGCATTATGCTACTATACAGTTTACCATCATCTTATGAAAATTTTCGAATCGCAATAGAATCTAGGGATGAATTACCTGAACCAAATGCTTTAAAAGTAAAAATAATTGAAGAAGCCCACGCCAGAAATAAAAACACCAGAGACGAAGAGAAACAAGACGAAGCTATGTATAGCAAAAATTACAGAAAGCCTTCTTATTCTAGAAAACCCGAAAATATGCAACAAAGTTATAATAATAAAGGGTATGAACAGAATCAATATTCACAAATCACTTGTGCAAGATGCCAAAAAAGAGGGCACCTCGCAAAAAACTACCGCTCTAGACTACCAAATAATTTTACATCGAAATATATACAAGAAATATGCATGCAAAATACGGAAATGCCTGAGCGAAACAACACATGGTGTTTAGACAGCGGATGCACCTCTCATATGTGTTTTCAGAAAGAAAAATTCACAGATTTTCAAGAAATAGATAGCAAACTCAAATTAGCATCAGAAGCTACTACCACCGATGTAAACGGCAAAGGAAATGTATTAATCCAAGTAAATAATGGAACAACTAACTTCAATTTTGGAAATACACTATATGTTCCACGCCTTGCACATAATCTGATATCTGTTAGAAAACTTACTGAAAGCAATATGACAGTCCTATTCAAAGAAAATGTGGCAACAATCAAGAAAAGTGGTCAATTTGTAATGACTGCACAAAAAAAAAGTGATGGTCTATATTATGTAGATGAAAATATTACCAATACTACAAATTATATCAATGCCAACAGCGAAATAGAAAAATGGCACAAGAAGTTGGGACACCTTAATGAAGGACAATTAAAAATAGCACAAAAATATGAAAAAATGAAGGGACTTGAATTCAAACAAAAGGATAAATTGAATGAATGCGAAACTTGCATACAAGGAAAGATGTCACGCCTACCATTCCCTACAAATAATGAGCCAAGAACAAGTGAACTCTTAGAGATTGTTCATTCAGACGTTTGTGGACCCGTACAAACAGAATCATGTGGTGGCTCAAATTACTTCGTTACATTTATTAACGACTATTCAAGATATTGTCGTATTTATTGCATTCGACAAAAAAGTGAAGTATTAAACAGATTTAAAGAATATAAAAAGGAAGTAGAAAATTTCACTAAGACTAAAATACAATATTTGCAGTCAGATAATGGCGGAGAATATATTAACAAAGCATTCAACGATTACTTGAAGAACAACGGCATTAGAAGACGTTAATCAGCTCCACATACACCACAGCAAAATGGACTCGCTGAACGAAAAAATAGATCTCTTCTTGAGAAAGCAAGGTTTATGATGATCGAAGCAAACATGCCTGAACAGTATTGGGCTGAAGCCGTGTTTACAGCTAACTATCTAGCAAATAGATGCCCGTGCACATCTATATCAAATGACACGCCATTTCAACGATGGGTTAAGAGAGAACCTTCAATCCGACATTTGAAAATATTTGGAAGCAAAGCTTTTATTCTTAATAAAGGAAGAAGACAAAATAAGTTCTCACCAAGAACATTAGTTGGAGTATTCATTGGTTACTCTAAAAACAGCAAAGCTTACAGAATCTATATACCTCATCAAAAAAAAGTTGTTACAAGCAGAGACGTTAAAATTCTGGAAACTATCATGTACTATGAAAGTAAAACAAGTCAACCTGCTACAAACATAAAGGAGAAGGAAATCACAATTATATTTGACGAAGATAAAGATGAAACTGTGAACTATCTGTCTGTCTGATGAACTGTCTGTCTGTGTTTTTTTTTTTATACAGATGTGAATGAAAAAGTATCTGATATTGATATTGAAGAATATTATGAAGTCGCAAATAATGATGAAACTGAGCAATCAGAAAATCACTCAGAAGTGGAAACACTTGAAACATAAAATGAAGATAATGAATCGCCCAAATGGCATGAAGATTATGAACTCAATTTCAATTCTATAAATGATGAAAAAGATAATGATAAAGAATGGCACTATGCGATAATGAGTGAAATTAGATCAAATTTGATAAAAAATGAAACATAGAGAATCACGAAATGCAATTATGACAGAAACATGATTGACAGCAAAATGATTTTAAGAAACAAATATAATGCCAAAGGTGAATTAGAAAGAAAGAAACCTAGACTGGTCGCACGTGGATTTACCCAAGAGTATGGTGTAGACTATAACGAAACTTTTGCACCAGTTACATAACTAAGCAATTTTCAATGATTGTTGGGTGCTGTAGCGTACTTGATTATTTAAAATGAATATATTTGGAACGATTATAATATAGATTTTTTGAATATCTCTTAAATAATATAAAAAAAAAGAAAATTAAAAAAAAAACTTTGAGCGCCTGTAGCTCCGAAGGTCGCAAAGATATTGAAAAATTTATTAAAAACTGATGATCGAGAATAATGTGTTCTTTAATACCTACTAGGTTTTATTTCAACACTCCTGTATACTTTGAAGTAATATTCGTTCATCACTTTTCCTCCATACAAAAAAAATTTCAACATTTTTTTTCTTGAGAATGGTAGGTTTTTTGGAAAAATTGCAATCAAGAAAAGTGATTTATAATCAAATGAGGAATACGTAAAAAAATATGAACCTCAAATTCAAACATCGACCCCTATTTCCATTATTTTACCAAATCGAACCAGTATGCGCCGCCGCCGCCCGCCGCGGGCACAATCAGCATTATTTTAGTAGTATAGTATTTTCTTTGCACTCTATACTGGCAATACTTAGTTTTTGACATTTGACTTCGGCTGAAGGACTAGTTTCCAGGCCGGAAACTTTACAAAAAAAAAGACATTTGACTTTGACAGCGGAGCGGACGGGCTTGCTAGGCTAGATTTTTGCCCATTTATTACGTAAATCAGCGAGTGAAAATTTGTCTCTATAGATTGCAAGAAACACAAGAAAAATGCTGAAAGTAGCGACCGTATTGAGGCTATTGCCTAAACAGGGCAACCAGGTACGTCAACTGGCGACGGCCGTTGGTTACAAGCAGGCTCTCGTGAATGTGCCACCAACAAGACTCTCTGTGCTTGACAACGGGTTCCGTGTCGCTTCCGAAGATTCTGGCGCAGCTACCGCCACTGTGGGCCTCTGGATCGATGCCGGTTCAAGGTACGAGAACTCCAAAAACAATGGTGTAGCGCATTTTCTGGAACACATGGCTTTCAAAGGTACCAGCAAGAGATCGCAAACAGACTTAGAACTGCTCGTTGAAAACATGGGTGCGCACTTAAACGCATACACATCGCGGGAACAGACCGTCTTCTACGCCAAGTGCCTGGCGCAAGACGTTTCCGTTGCTGTCGAAATTCTTGCAGACATCATCCAGAATTCTTCACTCGCTGAACCCGAAATCGAACGAGAACGAGGTGTCATCCTCCGAGAGATGCAAGACGTCGAAAGTAACCTCCAAGAAGTTGTATTTGACCATCTACATGCCACAGCTTTCCAAGGCACTCCTTTGGGACAAACCATTCTGGGACCCACCAAGAACATTAAGAAGATATCCAAGGCTGACTTGCAGCAGTACATTAAGACACACTACCAACCTGCTCGTATTGTTCTGTCTGGAGCCGGTGGAGTCTCTCACGATCAGCTTGTCTCCCTTGCTAACAAGCATTTCAGTGGACTGAAGAATACTGCCTCTGATATACCAGATTTATCTCCTTGCCGTTACACTGGTTCAGAAATCAGGGTCCGAGATGACTCCATGCCTCTTGCCCATGTGGCTATCGCTGTTGAGGGTGCCGGCTGGACGGATGCTGACAATATTCCTTTGATGGTTGCAAACACACTTATTGGAGCATGGGATCGCTCGCAGGGTGGTGGTGCCAACAATGCATCTTACTTGGCTCGTGCCTCTTCTATCGAAGGTCTCTGCCACAGCTTCCAGTCATTCAACACTTGCTACAAAGATACTGGCCTGTGGGGCATCTACTTTGTCTCTGACCCGATGCAATTAGATGACATGGTTTACAATATCCAGAAGGAATGGATGAAACTCTGCATTTCTGTCACTGATGCTGAGGTTGACAGGGCAAAGAATCTTCTGAAGACAAATATGCTCCTCCAGCTTGATGGCACTACTCCGGTTTGTGAAGATATTGGTCGCCAGATGTTGTGCTACAACCGTCGCATACCTCTGCATGAGCTAGATGCCCGTATCGAGTCTGTTTCAGCACAGAATGTCCGCGATGTTTGCTATAAGTATTTGTATGACCGTTGCCCTGTCATAGCTGCCGTTGGTCCCACTGAAGGCCTACCCGACTATACTAGGATCCGTGCTGGCATGTACTGGCTCAGAGCATAAATATTTGTAATAGTGTATTTTGTTTAGATTCGTTATTTAAATCAGTAAGATCGAAGGCATTAAACTCTCGCCCAAACTCCTGTTGTTTTATTGGAATAAAACATGTGAACTTTGGTGAATTGTATTTATTATAGAATAATAAGTAAATACATGTGTAAATAAGTTAACATAGTTTCTTTTATTAATAGTATTTTACTGCTTTTATTTCACATTTTGATTACCCTCATCTCTACAAGACCAAATAAAAAATGCATGAGCATGAAAGATATTCTAATAAATTAATAATTCAATCTTATTTTCTTAATAATACACTATTTTGTAACTATACAATACTACTGCCACCTGGTGGATTTTCACTAGTAGGTGTTGTGGTGGCTTGCTTCTCTTCTTTTTTCTCTTGTACACTGGTAACACTGGGCTTGCGAATCGTACTGGTTTTCCTCTTTTTTCCATATGGCAACACGGGTTCATTGTGGCTGATAAGGCTGGCTGAAGATATGAATACTGAAACTTGCTCTGGAGTAGGGCAAGCCACTATAAGAATATCCTCGTAAGAATAGCCAGAGTTTGTCAGAAGTTGCTCCATTTGAACAAAATATCCAACCACATTGTTCTGTAACAAAAATAGGTTTCTGTAAAATGTAATCAGTTTTGCAATTTGTTTTAGAACAAGTAGGTAAGGTATCTTCATTGATACATAAGATTGGCCTGGTTAATTTGTAACTTTGATGGTCCATAGAATCACATTGAATTATTAAAAAGAAAGAGGTTCTCAATTCAAATTTTTATTCAGTTTTGTTTCGTACTAAATACCTAAAGCGACACAAGACAAAATATGAGTTCCGTCCATATCATGACTTGGATGGCAAGAAAGTTACGAAAGCCTTTAGATTTAATAATTATAAAGCAGAAAATAAAAAATTTATGCCTTTAGATTTGGCTAAATATAGAGCCTACTTCGCTATACATTGATACTTGGGTCGCACTTCTGCCCGTAAATTAGTAACGCAATAGCATTGACCAGAAGTTAACAACTGATATTTAGACAAAGTAATATAATTAAATAAATTTAGACAAAGTGTTAAAGTATGCAGTCCCAGATCTAGGGCGCCAAAAAATCAAAGCGCCCAAAGTCCAGAGGCGCCAAATTCAATTGTACGAGGAGGGATCAAAAAGTAGTGAGAACGACATACTCCTTGGTAAGAAAAAAAAAATACTGGCAGGCATAGCTCAGATACATATTTGTAATATTAATAAAGAACAAAATCTTCGATTCTCTTTTGTTTTTTTTCTGAATGTAGTCATTTGTTTTCTTCGTGTCGGAACGTGTTCTCGAAAATGGAGAAAAACGAAGTGCGAGCCGTTATTAAATACCTCTGTTTAAAAAATTTAACGTTAACGACGACTCAAGAGATTCATTGCAACATTAGGAGAGTCTGCTCCGCCGTATTCTACTGTCGCAAGGTGGGCTTCTCAATTTCGAGTAGAGAGAACGAGCACGGAAGACGAACATCGTTGCGGCCGTCCATCGACGTCAGTCACCCAAGAAAATGTTGCGAAAGTCGAGAAAATTGTATTGAGCGCTCGAAGAGTTACCATCCGATACTTAATTCAAGAAACGGGCATTTCATATGGAAGTATTCAATCCATATTTAAACAATCTTTGAATATGAGAAAAGTTTCCGAAAGATAGGTGCCGAGAATGTTAACCGACAGTCAGAAACAAAATCGACTTGACATTTCGAAGATATTGTTGGACAAGTTTCAAGAAGATTCTGAGAACTTTTTGTCTCGTTTCGTAACAATGGACGAAACATGGGTCCATCATTTTGATCCTGAGACAAAACAGCAATCTTCGCAATGGAAACGGCCATCATCACCGACCCCGAAGAAGTTTCGTGCCGTGGCATCGGCTGGCAAGGTTATGGCCTCAATATTTTGGGACTCAGAAGGGATATTGTTGATTGATTACCTGGAGCGTGGAACCACTATTACAGGCCAATATTATGCAGCTTTAATTCCCAAGTTGAGGAATGCCATCAAAGAGAAAAGGAGAGGGAAACTTCGTAGCGGCGTGCTGTTTCATCACGACAACGCACCCGCGCACAGGTCGGCAGTTGCGATGGCTGCCATTCAGCAAGCTGGCTTCGAATTGGTTGACCACCCCGCTTATTCACCAGATCTGGCGCCTAGCGATTTTTATCTATTCCCCAAATTGAAAGAATACTTAAGGGGAAACAGGTACGAAGACGATAACGAGGTGATGGATGCCGTGGAGAGCTTTTTGCAGGACCAAGACAAAACTTATTTTTTAAAGGGATTGAAGCCTTGGAAAAGCGCTGGACTCGGTGTGTAGAGAGACTCGGAGACTATGTAGAAAAATAAATTATTAAGTTATCAATAGTCATTATATTCTATTTCATTCTCACTACTTTTTGATCCCTCCTCGTATGCATGGGTGGGGTGAATAAGGTATTGGAATTATTAATTTGATAAATCGCGCTCGTGCTGTACATTCTATTTAATCGTCTAGGACCGTATGAAAAATACGATGATGTCACAGTTTAATTATTCTTTAAAATAGGTAAACACTTCATAAAAAATTATCGCCGACGCCTTGTACAAGTCGGTGCCTTTTTTGAGATTTTGCCCCGACACTCACGGGAAAAGATCCTAAATCCGAGGCTAAAAGCACGCTTTGTTAACCAACAAACAAAAGCACGGCTCGCGCCTCGACTACTTTCGTAGTTAAATATGCTGATTATCAGGTGCTCCCGGCTGGAAAAAATCTAGTTAACTATGCCTTTGTTTTTGCTTGAAGACACTCACCCGAACTGGCCTGAAGAGTATGAACTCAGTTTCTTTATTGGCGAGGTAAAGCTGCATGGATCGTTGCAGCGGCGCGAGGTGAGTCTTGATCCGTCGCTGGGCTTCCTTGACGGCGAGCGCGATCGCCTCCGGGGTCGCCCACGGCTGCTGCTTCAGCGGCTCGGCCGGGGCGAGGGTTTGGGCCTGGGGTGATGAAGGAACATGTCTTCATTAAGGGTTGAAAGGTCGATGACCGACCCCACATACAAAATGGCTTCTAACACGAAAATACATACATAAATCCATATAATATTAAGTATGATACTATTTATACTATTTTAAATAAAAGAAATATTGTTTTAAATTCTTTAATCATGGAGACTTTTAGATAAAAGGCAGACAAATAAATTTGTAAATAAAATACGAACTTGGCACAAAGTTCAATAGTAGTAACCATAACAGAAAAAAATACAGTTACAGGTTTACCATGGGTGGGGTCGAACCCACAACGACTCCAAGATTCAAAAGCTGCCTGCCATAGAACAAAAAACAACAAAGACATTAGCAACTATATGACTTACCTTTTCAATAAAAGTTATCACCGGCCCAGCAAGAAGCTCCGTAGCATCCTTTATGAAAGTCTCGCAGCAGCTCTTCAGTTGCCTATCCACCTCCTTCCTCGAGTCCAACAAATGCTCCTTCACCATTGGGGTACCCTCCAACAAAAACTCTAACAACGCATTGTTACTATTCAAGAAAAATATCTGCCTTGGCTTTTGTATTAATCCGTAAGCAGCGTTCTTCATATTACTGAAATCTAGCGTAGTCTCTTTAATGATGAAGTCTACTTGAAAAGGAGCGATTTGCTCTCGCAGTATGAGAAGGTGTTTAATTTGGAACATTTCGCCGTCAATGTTGGTTTTTGTAGCGGATATTTGTTTGGCGGCGCTGCCTATGCTTTGTACGCAAAGTGAGATCGCTTCTTGAGCTAAACCTTGGAAGACTTTCTTTTCTAAACATCTGGAAATAAAAGAAAATGAAAAAAATGAGAATAATTTTCTTTGTTTACAAGGCTTAGGTGAATAACGATGATTCTGTAACTGTCCACGGCGAAAGTAACTCTGTGTCTGTTACGCTTTCACGGCTTAAGTACTGAACAGATTTTGATGAAATTTGGTACAAAGATGATACCCGAGCATGGACATGGCTACTTTTTACAGCAAACAAATGTTTATTTTCCACGATGTAGTAAGATTAATAAAACTAACAGTGCTACCTATGCAACACGCTCGGAACTGTGTTGGTTTTATCTCTGCATTTATAGATGACACTGTTAGCTTTGATAACGAGAAATCCACAAACAGTAGCCGCGGGCGGACAGCTAGAATATATTTTTTATATTAAAGCCATAAAAATATTACCTAATACTGAAAGAAGAAAAATGTATGATAAGTACGTGCAAAAGCTTTAATGCTACGGAAAGTGATGAAGTATATAAGGAGATTTACGAGGGTTTCAAGATTTATCTCTTTTTTTTATATTATATGGGTTAGCTCATGACCCCGATCCAGCCCGAGAGCAGGGATGGGATCTACGATGTAGCGAGCTTACCCAGAAGGAGCCTATTCACTCTGGCTTTAAAGGGAGTCGGATTATTTTAGAAGATTCCACTCCTTTGCGGTACGCATTATAAAAGATGTTGAGAAGCGTTTGGTCTCTTAGTCAGGAAGGATATTCGGCGGGCTTATTTGAACACATAGCTACACTACAGAGTATTTCTATAAATAAACGCAAGGTAGGGTCAAGGCCACGAGCGCCATCTAGATTCTAGAGGCTGCAAGCTAATTAAATATATAATCCTTTTTGCTGATATTATGAAAGCGAAAGAAATTATGTATGTCTCTCTGATACTCTTTCATAGATAAAGTACTAAATATACTGAACCGACTTGAATAAAATTAAGAGTTCCGCCATCTATCGTCGCCGCACGAAATAATGAGTGTATCTCCCCTCACAGATGGCGCTGTTAGTTTTAGCTGTGGTTTTCGAAATGGAAATCCGCCGGCAACGACAAAACCGAAAGAAGACCGTGCCAAAATTTGCGCGACATTACAGCTGTACGGAACTGATAATGTATGCTAGTGCGGTTTCATGTTAAATAGTTATTCTACTACTTAGGGCACACTGAAAGTTTCTGGATTTTGATAAATAAGACTACTTACGATACATTTATTGTTTTTCAAAGTATATTCCCTCGCAATTAATGCATTTTTGCATTCGCTGAAACTATTGTACAAAGCAGTTGTGGTCCAACTCTGCCGATTGGATTTTTCTTTCGGGTTCAAAGCAGTACACTCAGGTTTCGTCACCTGTCACGATATTATAGACAGCCAATGACTGTCCTCCGTTATTTTTTTTATCATTTTACGGCACCACTGGACACGCAGTCGTTTCTGGTCCTCCGTTAAGTCATGCGGTATCCATCGACTACAAAGCTTCCGAATCTTCAGATGCACATGTAAAATATTTTGCACTTGGCTCATTGAAATGCCTAACAAAGCACGAATTTGCCGGCAATTATTTTTTTGTGAGTTTCAATAAGTTCTCGTACAGTGTCAATATTAGCGTCTGTAACCGCAGTCGCCGGCCTACCTTCACGTATCTCGTCATGGAGATGATCACGGCTACATCTAAATTCTCCAAACCACGATTACTCAGAGCTGCGATATGGTGCTTCATCAGCAAATGGAAATTAATGTCTCTGGCAACTCTCTTGCTGACTTAAACCACAACGAAAATCATAAAAATCATTGAACGAAAATGTTCACGAGTTAAATTCATCTTGATAGCGACAGACAATTTTCAAAAGGACGTTACATACAATGAAAAATTTGTCTCGCAAATTAAAAAGTAACATATTCCCAAAGAGTTCCATTTTCGAATTCCATAAATGGTTTTTCATTATTTTATTGTAAGTGGCCAGATCCAGAAACTTTCAGTATGCCCCACGTATAGAACCTAGACAAGGAGCGTCAGCGGTGTATTGGCTAGGGCCGTAGTCTTCCATTCGAGGGACGCGGGTTTGATCCTCACCTCGTACCAATCTGTTTTCGAATTCATATGTACGTTTATTCGACGCTCTTACGGTAAAGGAAAACGTTGTGAGGAAACACAAAAGCGAAGAAATTCAAAGGTTGTGTGTGATGTCGACCAACCCGTACTGGGCCCACATTTATAGAGATTTTGTAACTACAAGGGTTTGCAGATAGACCCATCCTCTTTAGCTGCTTATTAAGCTTGTAACGAGGCATTCGTCCTCTTTCCTGTTTTATGACTGGCAACCTTCCTTGCTGGCAGTTTTATCTTTCATTTTAAATTCATATTCAAATTTAGATTTCTTACGTTTCGATTTTGTCTTTTTTCTGCCAAATTCTTCACTTCATGTCCTGATCTCCGAAAGTACATACCTAAACCTTTTCTACTATACTCTACTATTTGTCAGTTAATATAATATATAAATATCTTCTTTTCCTTGGACTGTGCCCTGGTTATTGCCACATAACCCTCTACAACACTCTTCGTGTAGTGCTCAGCAACTCAGTGGCGGCTGCTGGGCCACAAGCTTACATGTTCCTTACCTATACAGCATAGACAAGGCCGCCAATGTCCTCCTGACCCCCGGGTATCATACGACATTCCATGCAAGTCTGCCGACGAGGCTTCCAGCGTTGAGCTTCCCTATTCCCTTACCTATTAAAATCTTGAAGCTACAAGTAATTGCTGGTAAATCAGTCCTGTTTAGATGCTTATTAAGCTTGCAATGACCCTATTCCCTTACCTATAGAGCCTAGATAAGGCAGCCAATGTTTTCCTGACCCCCGGGTACCACATCCCATGCAAGTCTCATGCGAGGCTTGCAGAGCTGAGCTTCTCTTTTCCCTTACCTATAGAAATCTTGAAACTACAAGGGTTTGCGGATAAATCAGTCCTGTTTAGATGCTTACAAGCTTGCAATGACCCTATTCCCTTACCTATAGAGCCTAGATAAGGCCGCCAATATTTTCCTGACCCCCGGGTACCACATCCCATGCAAGTCTATTGCGAGGCTTGCAGAGCTGAGCTTCCCAATCCCCTTACCTATTAAAATCTTGAATACTACATAAGTTTCCTGATAAATCAATCTTGCTTAGATGCTTATTAGGCCCGGTTCCCACCAAAGCGGAGAGGAGAGGAGATGTGTTTGAATAACATCAGATTTCGTTATTTCCACATCTCTCCGCTTAGCTTCAATGGAAATGGATCAAGCAGAGCGGAGGAGATGTCTAATTTTTCTATAGCAAGCGGGGCGTGGCCGAGCGAAGATGTGTGTAGCCGCGCGACGGCGCCCGCGCTCCCACTCCCCGCCCCGCTGCCTTCTGCCCGCGCTTCGCCGCTACGCACAGCTCACATCTCCTCTCCGCTTTGGTGGAAATAGCTTGCCAGCTTCGCAGCACATCTCCTCTTCTCTCCGCTTTGGTGGAAACCGGGCCTTAAGCTTACAATGGCACTATTTCCTTACCTACAGAGCCCAGACAAGGCCGCCAATGTCCTCCTGACCCCCGGATACCACATCCCATGCAAGTTTCTGGCGAGGCTTGCAGAGCTGAGCTTTCCTATCCCCTTACATATTAAAATCTTGAAGCTGCGTTTTTCTCCCGCTAGAGGTGCCACTTAAACTTAACGTAAAAGATAGATTTTCTTTTTTTAAATTATGTTTTCTGGGTGCGGAGCCCTAATGGAAATTGACAGCAATGTTCCTGCGACTATATTTTTTTTACTGCCCAACAAGGTGGCACCATCTACAAATAGCTTTGCGTATGCAACCTATTCCCCTTACCTATAGAGCCTAGACAAGGCCGCCAATGTCCTCCTGACTCCCGGGTACCACATCCCGTGCAAGTCTGCCGGTGAAGCTTGTGGCCGGCGCTGAGCTTCCACGTTGATGTTTGCCACTTCCTGAGAAGTCGCCGATACGTCCGACGTCATGGAATTACGGGAGTCCGACCGTTTTAGTGATTGCTCCTGGATTGATAGCGCGATTTGCTGTGGAAGATAAATGTGATTGACATTTTTTTTTGTTTATAAAGCACATGGAAAAGCTGGAAGGACGTATTTTTTACGGGCAAATGCACGTGCTATATAGCTTCTTATACTTATTAATAGATGGCGTTGTTAGCTATTAGATTGATTAAAATATCTTTGAGATGTTTCTAAAATGTTTTATTAAGTTGCAGAAGATTCTAAGATTATTCTCAGGTCTATTACAATCCTTAATGTTCTGAGTAGTTGTAGATAATTCTGAAAGGGTTTAGACGGTTATTAATTATTCCTTGTGGTGTTAGAAGGTTTTTAAAGGTTCCAGATGATTCTAGAAGGCGTTCTAAAAAGATCTGTTATCGAGGATGTTATCTCCATCATCTCCAGTTTGTCCGGGTAGGGCAGGTCGCCGGGCGCGGGTCGGTTTGTTATTACATTTATGATTACAATAGTTTTAAAATGATTGTTCTAAGTTACAGAAGAAACTAAAAGGTTCAAGTTCAAGTAGTTCCAAATGGTTCCAGACAGTAAAGGATTCGCAATCGAAGATCTTACCTCAATCATCTCAAATTTGTCTGAAGGATAAGATAAGAAAAGATTTTGCTATAGATGATCTCACCTCCATCATCTCCAGTTTGTCCGGGTAGGCCAGGTCGCCGGGCGCGGGTCGGTACAGTAGCACGTCTGCGCGCAAGTGCACGTGCGCGCGGAACACGAGCCTCTCTTGCGCGTCTTGTAGCAGCGCGCGCGCAGACACGCCCAAAGCGCGCAGGGTTACCGCTGTGGACACGTACAACAATATCGGTTGGCTGGAAGAGATCTCCTTAAAGATAAGCTCGCCTTTACTGGTAATAATATTTCTCAGAACTGTGTAGGAATCGTGTGGGTTGATAGGTCCCAGAACCCATAAATCCTGGTGTCAGGACTATTGAAACGTCAATAGCTTTGGGCATGGCCCAAGTAACGAATATATTCGTAGAGATTAAGTGGAACTAACAGCTTACGTGCCTTCCGAAGCACGGAATCATATCACTTTTCGGTGAATCCGATGATAGTTTCGCAAACAATTTCTGTTTTGCATTCTAACCCGCGGTGCGGCCTTTCTACTTCGAGGGAGCTACGTTCTGTACGTAAACGTAGCCGAAAACAAAGTTAAGGAGACACTTACGATCATTATTAACTTGTTCCTCGATGACTTCAACTCGCAGGATGACGCACAGCTCTGCCAACGTCTCTAAATGGTTTATGTGGATGATATGCGGTCTAAGTGTCTCGTACAAACCGTTGCACAGGGATTGCAGATACTCCCTAAAATAAAGACAACTTCAAATTAATAAATTATAGTTTAAAAAAAAACTAAAAAACACGCTTTTAAAGCACATCAAACTCATCATTCTCCTGCCCTGTTCCCTTTATTTGGGGTCGGCGCAATATGTTTTCTTCTTCCATTCATCCCTGTCAGACGTCAGATCACTATTCCCTTCTCACACATATCATCTTTCACGCAATCCATCCATACTTTTCTAGGTCTACCCCTACCTGCTTTTCCATTCACTCTCATATCTAGCATAAAGCACATCAAACTAAAAAGTGAAAAATCATTCTTAATATATGTTATATATGTGGGTAGCTTTAGTTCAGAATGTAAGCTACCGTCTAGTTCTAATAAAGGAGTGTGAAACTAGCTGCGTGTTTGTTGGTCGTACCCGGCCTGGCTCCCCTAATTTCGAATATTTAACAGTGGCGACGAGGATGGGATACAGATATCGTTCCGGATTTAATATCGGATGTTGAGAAGGAAGTCGTCCTTAACCTCTCCGGTGATGGAGAGGCTCAAGAGAACGTAAGTCATTCATCGGATTCCGAGGCGGAGCAGTCTGCGGAGGAGGAAGTAGGAGCTACGGCTGGCTCTAATACAAGAGCTGCAGTTGCGTCGGCCCAGCCCTCCACTCCGACAGATGCTAGTGGAATGGATTCAGATCATAGCTCGACCGGGTTTGCTACACCGAGCGGTGAAGGTCCTTTTGGTGGAGTTGCCGAGCCTGATCCTATCCAACTAAATGCTAGACCTAAACGTAACCTGCAAGAAATTAATTATAAGCGTTATTTCTGATTGTTGTTGTTGACTAGAGGGAAAGGGGTTGTTATATATGTGCGTAGCTTTAGTTCTGAATGTAAGCTACCGTCTAGTTCTAATAAAGGAGTGTGAAACTAGCTACGTGTTTGTTGGTCGTACCCGGTCTGGCTCCCTTAATTACGAATATTTAACAATATAAGCTGAAAATAATAATGAACGAAAAATACTAGTATTATTGCGAAAAAAGCGTGGCTTGCTCGATATACGAAAAATTGGCACAAAGCACCCCCCAATTATTTTAAATTTCATTTATTTTTATTTTATTTTATATTTGTGTGAAGTGTTATAGTGTCATGAATCACGTTTAAATGAAATCTGTCCGTGTCAAAATCGAGTCCAAAGGAGTTGGTTACATACAAACATACAGGTGAAGCTAATAAAAGCGTGTTAAAAAGAACACTAAAATATAAGAGCAACATTTACTCTTGTCGCAACAAGCGTGCGCTGTAAGAGATGCGAAATTGTTAATTATTAATCCTTCAAATGTTTGTTAAAGTCTGGGCCCCCATTGATTTTAGTCTTCTTCTGCGCGTTTAAACACTTAACTAATCTGAAAATATGGCTAAGTAACAAAGGGATAACTTACTCTAACGCCAGCGACGTATTCGTGTAGAAATGCGAGTACAATGCGCTCTCGTCCCTACAAGCGTGCGCTAGTAGGGAACACGAGGTCCTCAATAGCGTGCAGTGGTCCCTCAAATGTTTGCTAGCAGCGGACGCTAGCGCAGCGGCAGTCGGTGCACCGGCGACCCGCGCGCGGCGCGACGCGTATTCGCGTTGAATATCTGATAGTAGAGACGCGTAGCTGGAAATATTCAATAAACTTACCTTATCACTAATATTGCTAGAAAGTGGAACCTAAACCTTGTATTAATAAAAATAGGGAACATGAATGAATGAATGAAATATACTTTGAAATATACTTTTTTAACATGCCAGCCATGGACAAACTTTTATCCTATTTACTAGCTAGTTTTGAAGTTGGAATTGATTGTGAAAATCGTAAAAGAAAATAAAAACTTTAATTTAAGGTTTCCCTATTATGTATTACAAAAATATCAATACCTACTTACAAAATAAAATTCTGTTATCATCCTAATAAAGTAGAGCTTGATTTACCACAAAAACACTAACACAGTATTAAAAGAACACTAACTTACTCGGCATTCTGCTCAGCCCGTTCCTCTATCTCCTTGATGACCATCCTGAGCTTCGGCGCCGCAGCTTGGAACTTTCCAAAGTACACCGCGTACGCCGTATCTATGTTCTCCTGGTCGCTCCGATCCTCGTCTTTGGGAGCCAACACTTGTTCCGTAGCGTGGTTCAGAACATGCGTCACGTACGACCGGATGAGGGAGATAGCACGACTTTGCAAGTGACGGTACTTTACTAGGTACGTATGAGACTCTCTGTAATTGCTCTGAAAGATTGGTAAACGCAAACAGTTAAAAAGTTGGAAAAAGCGAATCTAGTCTTTAGACACACACGAATCCTTTGAGTAGATTTTATTAAAATAAATGTATAGAGCAAGAAAATAAATAAAGTGATGATATACCCAGAACATTATATAAAAATTATTTAGCATAGATAGTCCAATCAAAAGAGAATTTGACCCCAACAATATTTCTTCAGGCAAAAATACCTTTGCAGCATGATAGAGAAAGATACAAAGATCACGCTCAAGAATAGAGCAAACAAAATAGACAATAGAACCTTCAGTTCAGACCCAATATAGCCCAAGATTAGCCCAGCAACAGGTTGTTTCATAAAGCTATTTACAATTTTATATTCATAATTGCACATTCAAAACCTAAAAAAGTTCCTAAAAGGACACTTTAATCAGTATGTGTTTGTTATCATAATAAATATTGGCTACAAAACAATCCAATCATACTCATATCGTAAAAAAAGGAAATATGTATGAAACATACCATTGTTAATAAATTGAACCATGACAAATGAGAAAGTATAAAAGAAAATCTCAATAATACAAACTTCAATCTACAACTTACCCTTATAACTTTAACCTTTACCTTTAGAAAACAATAAATAAAAATGTATATTTTTGTATATTTTTTTAAACATGTGAGATGAAGTGGTTTTTTAACTGAAGGTTTTAGTTACGTGCACGGAGCACCAAACATGTTTTTTTTAATTCAGATTTTTATACTTTATTAAGTAACAAAGTATATCACTAAACAGGATGGAGAGAAAACATTTGTATGGGGGGAGCCTGCTTACGGCTCGAAAGAAATTTTATATTAATTATTATGTGTGAATGAAGCTTCGATCAACAATTATTAGAACTAGATAACGGGTCGCATACAAAATCAAAGCCAAATGCTGTCTGCGTCAACATATACTTATACAGCTACATTTGTTTATTAACCAACGGAGACAATTAAGAATAAGAATAAATTTATTGAGTGAAATGTACAATAAAACTACCACAAACAAAATAAATAAATACAAAGGGAAACACCAGCAGGAGCCTGAACTAGGAAAATCCTGTATTTCAGGCTATAAACAGGTCTTAAATATTATTACTATAAATATAAACAATAAAATGGCAATATGCACAAAATAAAGTATGACATGCCCCATCCGCGTCAACACATTTATAAACTGGGTTAAAGTCAATATTTCACAAATCCTCTTCAAGTTTGTTTACATTTATGGCACTCTTAGGCACCGTCATAATCTATAGAGTTAATGTACCATTTTTCAGCTAGTTTTTTAGCGGGGCAATCATCATCACTAGTTTTACGATTACACGGCTTTTTAAAGTGCAAGCATGTAGCACATTTTGGTGGTTCTGCCTTCTTGGTACACTCTTTTATTTCATGTCCTACTTCGCGTTAATGACCGTAGGTGTTGGACTCCTCTTGACATGATTTGGCTGCATGTCCATATTGTTGACACTTATATGACCTTGTAACTTGTAACTAGAGTGAAATCTCTCACAGGACACGATGACCAATTTATAAACACCCTTTCATTTCAAATTCAAATTATTTATTTCGGTAACT
The DNA here is from genome assembly GCA_951230895.1 of Carpatolechia fugitivella. NCBI lineage: Eukaryota > Metazoa > Arthropoda > Insecta > Lepidoptera > Gelechiidae > Carpatolechia > Carpatolechia fugitivella. Next base: position 4,712,340 of record OX579646.1, read on the forward strand.
TAATCCTAGTAACAATAAACCGAGGTCGGAGTTTCCATTTAAGCTAAAAATTTTGCTTGTATGAGGAAGCTCCGCTCTTCCAAACAAGTAGCAGGTAGGCTTAAGATTACCACCGGTATAATGACGACAGAAAAGAGAAAAAATTATGTTTTAAAATAAAAGAACAGGTTAAACCAAAAGTAGCAAGTCTAAAAAGAAAAGAAAAAGTGTGTTACTGCTGCAGTTGTGTATGTGAATGTGTGTGTGCGTTTGTATGTATGAGCATGAGCGAGCATGGTAGGCACTGTTGAGTGATTCGCCCCAACATAACATATATCGAAGCAAATAAATTTTTCTTTCTTTCTTTCTTTCTTTCACGACAACTGTCTTGGGAACGGGTACTATGTTGTCCCCTAATCAGTCAACAGTTCCTCTATTTGTATGTGTGTGTAGTGGGGTTGTGAGTTGATCTTTTATTTGTGTATTTGTTTGATGAGCGAGATAGAGAAACTATTGTGTGGTTAGCCCTACGACGATAATGTCTCGGGATCGGGTACTATTGTAGGTATTGTCCACTAACCAGTCAACAGTTCCTCTATATGTGTTTGTATCCGGGGGTGTGTTTGCATAGGTATGGTTGTGGAGTTTATCTTGGTTTATAATTTTATATTTATGCGGTCAAAGAATAGTTTATCATTTTATCATTTACCAAAACTTTGCATATAAGTGCTGAAACTTCTATTATATAATTGCATCCCTTTTCCCAGATTTGGGGCTTAATTTTGTTGAGGCCAAAAAAGTCTCAAGGGTCAAATCTAGTACTTTCATCTTCTAGGTTTTGATGATAAATACAGTCAATCACATCTGCTTTCTGCATAGAAGTAGGCACTCCAATGACAATTATTCTTGGCTTGCGTTTATGTGTGAACAGCTTTTTGTTTAAGAGCCTGCCATGCACAGCCATTTGAGACGTTTCATGGCAGTTTTTGGTTCGAATTCAATTTTCCTTCTGCTGCGATTGCGCATATTTCTCGAAGGTATTGATCGATGGTTGTCATCCAACTCTCTATCTCAGTTGTCGACACTACCTCAGGGGGATCCTCTTCTTGTTGCTGGGACGAGGGTGCAGGTGCGAGCGTGGTCGGCCGGTCCGCATTTTCTAATGTTTCAACCAAACTAATTTAAAATAAGACCTCACGCCGCAAGTGAGGCGTTATTTAATGAGACGGTTTTTTTGCTCTGACCCAATATCTAGTTGTAATTATTGTTGATCGAAGGTGTGAAGTTATCTACCAATCCAAATAATTTTGTAACTTAACAGATGTGCACAGAGTTCAGCACAGTTCACTAAAGCTAGATAGCTCATAAAGAAATTGTTCTCTTTTTATGAATACTACTCCAACAAAAATGTGTCACTGTTGTGCTTAGATAAAAACTTACATTATTTCTCATGTACTCCAAACACTCGTCAATCTTTGCCAGTATGCTGAAGAATGTGTCACTGTTGATGGACATTGTTGTGCTGTTGAGTCTCTGCGACAGGTGTTCTACTTGCGTGAAGTAATGCAACTTTTGCTTTATTTCCTCACCTGTAAGGATATAGGGAAGTAGGTTGTGTATGAAACATAAATGTTGCCAGAAACATTGCTTTGCATTGTGTTTTTTACATAATTATTGGACGGTTTTATTCATATACATAAGAGAAGAAGTTAATATATATTAATTCAATTTGGCCTACAGCAAGCAGAAGTGGATAAAATATAACTAAAATTTTATGCCGAAAAGGAAAATATTTGATATGCGCTAAAATGCAGAGACATATTTGTTTGTCCTCCAAGTGTTTTAGCTAAAAATCTACATTCCAGTTAAGTAATATATTTTACGAAAACATTTTTCCAAAATTACCTATACTGGAGAGTTTATTTTGGTCTGCCAACAGCTGTTCACTCATGTTATGGAGAGCATTGGTCTTATTGGAGACCAGCTCATACTGCCCCGACAATTTGTCCAAATCTGACATTGTGTCTGAAATCTGAAAAAAGATACTCGAAGTTACATACTCAACACTTTTTTAATTAAAGAATCTTTGACTTGCAGCCAAGCCTTTCTTTAGTTCTATAACTTTCAGCCATTTATCAGCTTTATAGCAAAATATTTGTGTGCTTGTGTGTGGTGAGGCCAAATACTGCTAATGTTGCCAAGCATTGATTGATTGTATGTAGCCGTTCTAATTCTACTTAATATTATGTCACACTATAGTACACAACAATTTTTTTTTCATTTGACTTGTTTAAGTGTGAATTTATCCCCTTAGGTACCTGATTAGTTAAAGAGACACACTCATTCTTCCTGTCTTCAAGTTGTTTGTAGTAGGCATTGTATGGTGCATCATTAGCCTTTAGGCTTTCTTCACATAAGCTTTCATACCAATCCAAAAAGTCGTAAGTGGTTTCCACTGATGGTATGGCTGATTTGTCATCTTGCAATTCCTGTGCTTTGGTCTAAAACATGTTTTTGGAGACAAAATGTAAAAAATTGAATAAATAAGTATGTAAGTAGCATGCAGCTATGATTTTGATAAGAGGGGATCGGGCAATACAGTCTCGATGACCACTGCAACCTAAAAGGATCTATTGTAGCATCCAAGGATATTTTTTTAAACACTGAAATAAGAAGCAGTACCTGTAAAAGGAACTTGATGTAGCTATTAACTAGCAGTGCAAAGTATAGTAGTAGGTCGAACGATGTGATTAATTTGAGAAAAGTGTTCTTACATATATAAAAGGGTAAAACGGTGAATAAAACTGAAAATATCAATAACTTACAACTTCTGAGTCTGGCACACCAAGTATCAACGATTCAAGATCAAGTATTGCTTCTCTTTGATCGGCGGTCAGTGGCGCTAAAGGATTCTCTGAGGCTTCCCATTGCAACAATTTACTCTGAATCTCCTTTAAACCTATATTATCCATGTTTCTTAGAAATATTTTTAAATAACTAGCCAGCCGCAGCTGATTGATGCACGCATTGATGCTGCTGCTGCTGCTGCTGGATGCCTATGGATGCTGACGTCAAATGTCAAAAAACAAAACATGACGTTTAACCATAAACATTATTTTTTTTGTGTAATCGTCCCTGCGTTCTGAGGGGATTTCACCTTCATGACCGCCCCTGGTTTTGTACGCCACGTTTTTGATGTACATGGTTTTTTTTTTGTTATGGCACTAGTTAAGCTTTGTGCCATTGTGAAGTAGGTAGGGAACTATACGCGTTTTGGTACGCCGCGTTTTTCTAAGCCACTGATTACATGTCAAAATAATGGGTCAACTTTAGTAAATTTGTGTTTTCTCGCTAAAAATAAAACCACCTAGAACGAATACACTTCGGTTAGGTTAGGTTAGACTGTTGTCTACAACAGGGGGAGGGAGACGAGCGAGCGGAGCGAGCGTGCCGCGGTAGCGGCCGGCGACCGCAGGAGATTACTTCTCAAAAAGGCTAATGGTTGGGAAATTGGAGTGCGCAAAACGTGGACGAAAAAAATGGCTGCAGAAAACGGGTCGGTCATAATCTGCTCGCACAGTTTTTCCCGTCCAAGACAAGCATTTAGTACACAAAAAACTGTCTGTACAAAACGGTAACATGAAAAACGGTCTGTACAAAACTGAAACAAGCATGAACCTCACTCGTTCTGAGACGCGCTGAAATCGATTAAAGCACCCGTAATCGCGTTCTGAATTACTTTCAGCTGTTAAACCTCATACGTTTTTTTGCTTTTCTGATCGCTGACAGTTCTGAAATTCTGATTCGGAATGCGCCCTGTACCATTTCTTTTTTATGGCACTAGGTGCCAGGTGCCTAACTTTGTGCCAGTGTCAAGTTTGGAAAACTAAACGCGCTTAAACAAATATAGTGTAGTGTAGAAGAACTTGATGTGAAACGTCAAATACGGAAGGCACGACCAAATACCTATGATTTGGCTGGTCAACTGTACTGTACACCATGTAGCCGAATATTCAAGACTAAAATAAGTTCGGTTTTGCAAGCCACATCAGAGCCCATAACACAAACTACCCTGATTAAAAATGTAGGAGTCGCCGTCGCCGGATACGGTGCGGACGACATGATGATGACTTGACACTGGCTAAATTGCAAATCAGCAGAAGCCAAATAAATTATAATGGCCGCGTTCTGATACGCGCTTAAATCACTTTCGAATCAAGCAGGGTTCCGCCTGCTGACAGTACATCGGTACGCGCTTTGAGTTGAGTGCGCTAAAATCGATTTCAGCGCGTATCGGAACGCAGGGAATATCAACGATTTGGAAAAAATAGGATAGGGTTAAATAAATAAATGAGTAGGTAATCTATAAAGGGGAAAATATATGGTATATTTAATATTATTACATAAAATAAATGATAATAATGCATTACAATAAAGAAAAGGATTCATAATGAGACAGGACATACGTGTAGGAAAAGGAACTTACTGGAGGGACAGGAAAAAAGAAGAATACTCATAGCGAGGACAGGCGAAAAATGTGTGATCCAAATCACCTACATCCAACCCACATTCACAAATGTCAGTATTTACAATTAGGGCGTATTCCGATTCAGACTTTCAGCGCTGTCAGCGATCAGAAAAGCAAAAAACCGTATGAGTTTTGACAGCTGACAGTAATTCGGAACGCGTGCTTTATTACGGGTGCTTTAATCGATTTCAGCGCGTTTCGGAACGCAGGGTTAGAAGGCGCTCGCGCCAAATGGGAAGAAGTACATATATGGCCTAATCACATTCGAGATATAATAGAAGTTATCAATTTAGTGCACTTTACTTTCATTTTGTTAAAAACCGGAAAAATAATTTTGGAAATAAATACGAAACAAAATAAAATAAAAAAATAAAATGTGCCAATAAAAATACCGTGCCATCTAGTATCGAGTAGCTTAAACACAACGGTGGCGTGGTGTGCGTGGCACAAAAAGGGCCAAGAGCCAAAGAGGTGGTGTGGCTTTTGTTTAGTGACATCTTTTGGTAACATTTTTCAACTACTAGGATGTTGCCCTCTATGAAAACATGTGGTTTATAAATAGGTAGGCTGCATTATTTTGAGCAGTCGATAGGTGTCGCTACATGTTACAATAGTTTAATATTTTGTTTACTTGGGTTTATTAAAATAATAAAAATAAAAACATAATTAAAATCATTAATCCATGTACAAAAAAAGAAAAGTACAAAAGATACGAGTCCTGTGGAGTTTTCTGGCCGTTCTTCTCCACAGAAGGCGTACACTTGTAGTGAACGGGCATCTTGCTTTGACGTCGAAAAATGGACTCGCGCCACTAGATACCCCTAATCTTACTTCGAATAAAGACACTTTTATGTTTTATACCATTCTTCTGCTATTTGTATAGATACTTGTGGAACTATAAGAACGATAAATTCATATTTGTTTTAACTTGGGTTTATTTCGTTACTCACTTAACTAACATAAGCATAAAATCCCCAGGGGTGAGCGGAGCCCAGATTCTGTATTCAACAAAAAATATGTACTGTATTATTTTTATTTGATGAAACGAGTCCGATTAACCAATTTGTGTGAGCAAAATTCGGTAATTAATTTTTTAGATTATTTTCCATACATACATAGCCCCCAGTTGAATTGAACTACCGAAAAAAACGATTCATTCCCAGGATACAACTCAGCAGATTCTCAACTAACCAGATTTTGTATCTGGTGATTAGTCGGCAATGAAGCTATTTATAGAGCAGGTACTTAGTTACCACTACCGTTTCGTCCACCAAGATCCTCTTCCGATCTGTTTTCTGTTTTTCAGCAGAAATGGACGTCTTTTTGTCCAGCAATCGAAAACCAAAAAAATACATAATTATATAGGCTCTTATATTTTTAAGGATGAAGGAAAATGATTAACAGAAAGTCATTTTGAGTAGTTTTGCATTTATTGGGTATGAGGAACCTTCTGGTCAACATAAGCTACAATGGACAATTTCTGTTTACAGTATATTTACAATTCAGTATCATATAATTCATATCTAGGTCTAGGGTAATGCTTTTAGGAGCTAATTACTGTATATTCACAATAATTACGAAGACCTTTAACAAAATCATCTATACACATAGTAGCATTGTAAAAAATACTACTCTATTCATAAAATAGTCACACTCTAGTTGCTGGGGCGAACCTTCCTTACTTGACTTCTCAATCCTGTACATTCTAAACTCTCAGAGCATATAAACTCACACAGCCTTGCGCGCGTTGCGCGGCGCTCCATACAAACAAACTGCCCAGCCACTTTGTTCGAAAGTTTACAAATAGACGATGAAGCTACTTTAAATACAGCAATATTTTACTTATACATTTTAGATATATCTCTCACGATAACTGCGGATACGACCCTCTCAAGGCAACCTTTCCTCTTCATCACAATCTTCCTTTATGTACATAATTCCTTCTCACAATTCTATTACAACTTGTACTATATACAAACAATTTAAACGTTAAAAAAATACAATGTTAAATTGCTATTACCTCTTTATCGATATTATAGGGTTGGAATAAAAAAATTTTTTTTTAGCTTCAGCGTGCAAAATTCACTAAAGCCAGCGATCGCACGAGGCCACGACTCGCAACGATATTTTTCTAAACGACTCTTTAGTAATGCTAACATCGACTGCAGTAACATACGTTAAACATTTATACGCATTTACCGTTACGAAATAATAATATATAAACTAAAATGTAAAGTGCACACAACACATACAGAACCTTACAATCGACAGACCATTATTCTTGGCCGACGTCAGGAACAACACTTGCTGATTACTCAGTAATACTCGATAAATAACTTAAATTATACAAATTAAACAAAATAAATAACACACAATCATTGTTCAATGCACGGGAGTAACCAACTATTTCATTACAAATATTAACACACACATACACATTATTATTACTTAATTGGAATATGTTTATGTGGATAGCGACACCTATATTAAAACTGAAGGAAACAGACGACGTACATATAAACATCAAGACTCGTTGCTGAGATGCGTAGCAAAGCGCGGCAGTTAGCACTTAATTCTGCACCCTAACGATGATTAGGTATAACAGAAAAATATATTTTGTAGAATCCGAAGCATAGTATGAAAACTGAGGCGCCGGCTCCGCGCGTATCTCGCGGTGAAGCGGCCGGCGCCGTGCACTAGACACTTGTGTGATTTATACCGATAGCGAGGCTGCTGAGCACGCAGCAACCCTCGGCGCTCGACCACGCTTACTCATTCCTTGCTAACCTACGAATTAACATAGCACAGCCATAGTGACTCCCCGGGTCGTGGCGGGTCGCGGCTGGGGTCGCGCGCCGAGGGGGGAGGCAGGACCTCTGCCGGCGGCGCCGGCGCGGAGTGGGCGGGGCGGCGCGCCGCGGCCTACGACACCGGCGGCTGCGGGCCCTGCGGCTGCGGCGGCGGCTTAGCCCCCGCGGCGGGCAGCTGCGCCAGCGTGTCCTGGCTGGCGTGTGCGCGCAGGTAAGTGTTCTCCACCTCCAACTGGTTGATCCTCTCCATCAGCTCTGCGATGCGCTCCTTGAGGACTTCTACCTCCTCGCGCACCGCGAACATCAAGTGGCTCTTAACCAGATCCTGTAACAATGCAGAAAAACACGTTAGTTGGTTGAAATCCATACAATGTAGACCTAGATTGTACAGATATAAATATCAAAAGTTTAATTTGACATTGGAAAACAGCACTAATTGTTCACCCTATTTACAATGATTTTTATTTTGAGAAAGCATTCGTAGCCCCTGGAAAGCTTTTCCTAAGCAAAGCAGTTTTTGCAGTTTGTCTAAGATTTCATGTATACAATTTAAATTTAAAAATAAATAATTTTGGACAAAAAAATTGTTTATGAAAGGTCTAATCTAAGGCGTATATTACGAAACACTAGCACTGGCCTAATAAATTGATTTAGACGCATGAATGACCGTGATCATGATCAAAACGAAACGTAATTGACTAAACACAACACAATGAACGTTAAAATAAATATTAAAAAAATAAAAACATACTGTTGGATTAGGCACGACCACGTAACAGGGATCCTTTTGCCCTTTTTGTCTAATTTCGTAAAGGCAGCCATCTCTGGGTTGTTGAACGACGTCGATCATTTTATTAACGAAAATGGGGAAAAAATATTTTAAGCTCGTAGATGTGTGTAGCCGGCGGCGACTGAACTGCGACTAGTAAGTGGCGATAACGCGAGTGTTGCGCAGGCGCGTCCTAGCAGCACTAGCGGGCGACTGATGGTCTGCGCGCTTGCGCTCGCCCTATATAAAATGGCGGCTGAACACGTCATCACGTCAGCACCACGCGGCCGAACCGTGCACCCTCGACTCGACAACAACACAACATCGATAATCAATAAGCTCTTCTTTTCTCAATCTCGTGTTCGCCAACTCTACATAAAAATATGTATGTAGACAATGACATTCGAATAAGTTTAGTACGGAAAAACATCAAGCTAAGTTAAAAAAATTCTTATGAAAGCAAGAAGAATAATTTCCACATGACTGAAAATAATTCGAATGACTAACTTGTCGCTAAACAAAACCATTAATCATGTTTTCGTGTAAAACGGACATCAGGAACCTTGAGTGAAGAAAGCAATTAAGACATAAATGCTAAACGAGGGTTAAACGATAAATTTATCGTTAAACGATAAATTTATCGTTTAACGAATTCCCCAACTAACAGCAAATTTTCAAATGAAATTATAGTAATAAATGCTGCAAAAGAAAATATCGGAATCTAAATGTAGTTAACGTTGCGCCTCTACAAAAATATTTACGAGAATATTCAATTTACACATCAGTGATAAAAATATTCCTTGCTCTGTGTTCCGAATATGTACGCGCCTGACAAACGATTACAGAGCATCAATTAAGGTTCATTTGTCTATTTTCGCCTAATAAAGAAAGGGCAACCTAAAATAAAAGCTTATTGCACAACAGCAAAGACAACAGTACCAGGAAGACATTGGAATTAATGAACGAGCGGAATATACCGCAGAAATATATACGACTTTGCTATAAATGAAACTAGAGAATTGAAATGCCTATGATAATGCAAAATGAGAATGCGGATGACAATTCCAGAACTAACTTCGTTCAAGAAATCTATTAATGTCAATAATGATTAGTTGGAGAATTCAATGGTTGCAGACAATTACTAATGGAAGGATTAATATATAGATATAAAGCGCATACAATATTTTTTTAGCAGATTACAAAATACAAATACTCGAGTTTTATTTACGTTCTAAACCAACCACACGTGACAAGACAAGACAATAAAATACTGGCCAACAGTTTTCAAGACGAATAGTGTGAGTCAAAGGAATGCACTCCGGAATCGTCCCTGACTGAAATTGGTGCTGGGTATTTTCTTGTTTATAATTAGAGGTGCGAGTTTAAAAATAGATTTTGATGAGATCTCGTTGGTGGGTCAGCGTGGGAGTCTCGACCTTCAATCATCAAGTGGTGGATCGCACCGGCCGCGTCCGGATCTTATTAGAACGTCGTCAGTGGCAGATTGACGAGGCGCCAATGGACTCATTGACAGAATTCGCAATATTGGTATTCAATTGGTGCGGTACAATAATGGAAGTATTGCGTCAACAATATCAGGATATTGTTGACGCAATACTTCCATTATGACAATGACAGGTCATTTGGATATACCTATAAAACTGGTCCGTTAAATGTCGGGATCTTCCTACAGTTTCAAACCAAAAACAGGAAATAAGTAATAAATGTAATGCCATCTAAACTAATCAGTATAATACTTATCAACGTTTTGTTAGGTTAGTGGGTACATTAGATAACAACAGTGTGAGCATGAAAATATGTAATTTTTGATAACGTTATCAAACAAATTTGATACCTGAATATGTCATCTCTTCTATAAAGCAGGTTCTAAGAAGTCTGTTCTCGTTGTTAACATTAACATATTTGCATAAAAGTAAAACCAGCAAGAAACTCTACTATGCATGCAAGGAAGGCTGAATTTATTTTTTAGGATCTATTTATTCTAGCGAATTCAGATGATCCACGAATATCAAAATCGTATAATGGTAAGTCAGAATCAGCTTACACGTACGTAACCAAAGACCAAAAACAGTAGTAAAATATGCTTTATATAGAGCAAGACAAGGCTTATGATCAATGCAATACTATTAAGAGTGCAGTGAACTTTTTTGCATACCAAATACAGTGGTGCGATTATATCAATAATCAGTCCAAGGGCACTTGTTACAACCTGCAATAGTGTTCGGTGTGAACCAGACTATGGATAATGACAGCTGCGTGCGAGCGGTGAGAATTGGACTGAGTTTGATGATTTGCGACCGTATTGAACCTTGGCTGCGTTTAGGTTGGTGATGCTCACAGAATTAATTGGTTTTTAGTTAGTGATTTTCTCATAAGATTAACTATATGTTGTCATTGCATTGTTGAAATTCTAAAATTATATGCAAAAATTTTGCTATTTTTTGTTTATTCAAAAATACAATACAATAATAGAAATAAAAAAACGTGTCAATCAAGACCATGACGCGAGCAAGTCGTACGGTGTAGCCTGTATACCTACATGGATCAGTCACGACACGACAGTGCTACATTTAATAACTTACCCAGTCAAAGAATATCAGTACTGTATCATGTGATATATTAAGAAACAAACAAAGAAATCCGAAAAGATAAGTTTGTATTTATCAAGATAGAGTTGGTAAATAAATAAAAACTGATTAGGGATTCAACAGGCGAAGGTGGTCTGACTGGTTTGGAAGTAGAATTCGTAAACAGAATTCGAAGTTGAAAACAATATAGCGGCGGCGGGTTCAGTAATAAATTATTCGATGACATCACCACCATATAAAGAAGCGGCAGTATTTACGCTACCACTAAAACAAGTGTGTTAGGCAACTAAACTAAAGGTCAGTGACAAAATTTTGTTTACATCTGCTCTTGATAGAAACTTTGGTAACCATGTGTTACATTAGACATAGAACAATATTCGTTTATATTAAGATGTTTAGGAATAACATTAACATTAGCTGTATGAAAAACAATTTTAAGTGATTAATAATACAGATTATTGAAATCATTCACCCAATCAATAAAAACTAGCTATCGTAACGCATCTGACCTTTATAACTAGCTCGAATTCGCATATTACCGGCAGTGACATAAGTAGGTAAAATTTACAAAATTAAAGAACTTAAAGATGCTGAACTCAACCAAAGAAAAATATGGTTCGACAAATTTTTGTATATTCGAAACAAAACATTGACATGAGTGATAAAAACTGATAGATACAAAGAGGAGTGAAGTGCAAAACATACACACCAATTTAATGACTCTATCACAATGGCCATATAAAGCAATACAAATGAAGCAAACTTAATTACTCATACTATACTTGTTTTGTGGTTGCACAAATACATGATCGAATTGTAGAAATATGTTCTAAAGTACACCACTACACAATCAGCTGAAATTACATAAAATTCGCAAACAAAACAGAAACTGCGCATCAAAACTACAAAATTCTTGATACACGTGTATAAACACATACATAATATCCGTAGAATAAATCGTTTTTGTTGAGCTGAAACTTTTTATTTGTAAAGTTTAGTAACAATGGATTTAAATATTCATGACACAATTTATAAGCCATGCGGTTGGTGAATTTATTGCTACATGCGTGTTCAGCTGTTTTACAGAAATAGTAATTGTGTATTGCACTGACACACCTCTTATTTTAAATTGACTCGGAAAGGAAAATTATATTATTATCGAGTTTAAATGCAAGGAAAACTACGTCCATAACTTTGTTTACAATCCGATAACAGCAAAAACGCTAACAATCAACTTCCTGAAAGGATCGAGACGCGCCGTAAAATTAACAACAACACAACATACCTACTCATAAATAAAAAAAAATATTATCTACTTGTAAAAATGTAAACATGTCTATTGACGTAGCCAAAGTTATCAATACGATTAAAGTCGTAATAAACATGAAAATAATCTCAGATGAGGTCATTTCCAGCTGTAATCTGGACCTGAAGCTCGACCTTACGAACTGGTGATGTCATTGAAGCATGCTCTGAACGATAACAGACATCCTTTTATTAAAAAAGTAATCAATCAATCAGCCTATTGAAGTCCACTGCTGGACGTAGGCCTCCCCAAGGGCACGCCAAAGCGCACGATCATCCGCTTTCCTCATCCAGCCACCACCAGCTACCTTCCTCAGGTCATCAGTCCACCTGGCAGGGGGGCGTCCCACACAAAAAAGTAAAGTAAATACGCAAATATCATCTACAGATGTAGTCAAATGCGCTTGTCGACCCTATCTTTTAAATTTGTAACCCAATGAAACCAAGGTACATTCATTGAAAAAAATACGAGTCTTACCAATCTACCTATATACCCACCTGTAATCTAATCATTATACTGGTTCGAACTAGAAAATATGAACGATAAACCAAAAATTAAAATAAATAAGTAAGCCTCTCAGGTATATTTCCGTAGATTATCATGTTTTTCCATGTGTTTTTATTAAAAATATAGGAGATAAGACCTACATAATAAAAATAATGTAGATATAAAGAATTATCATCTTGAAAGGATATTTGTCTGAAATGTATACTTGAAGAAACTTTCTATAAGCAAATAATTGCAAATATTTGCTGTATTCCTATGCAGATAATGTTCTGGAGCAGACTTTCCGCTATCATTGTCACTTTCAGCCTTTCTGTTGGACACAGTACAAATTAAAGGATCAGATCGTGACGTTCCGTTTTCTAAGTCTCTAATCTCAGTACGGTCGTGACGACTTTATTACATGCCGAGTTTGTTTTCCGAGAGAACTTTCCTAGCGTTTCCTGCCTTGGAATGGGTTCGTGCTTTGATTTGATCTGGCGCGTGCGCTTCGAGCCACTCTCAATTGCAAATTACTCGCTGCTCGATCTCGATATAGGCGGCACATGACCAATTCGTGTGACTTCCAGACATTAGCCTTTTGTGTTAATCTTAATAGATTTTGATACCTAGTGTTTCTGTTCTGGCTTTTCCTCAATAAATAACTTACTTGACGATTTATATGAGACATACTATAAAAACACATCTACCCTCCATTCCTGCTTTGAGATATTACTATTTAGAATTCATTGCCGAAAAAAGTGTTTCCGAGTTATTTTAGTTATTAGAATTTTTGCCTGCCTTATTGAAGCTACTGGCGCCCTTGTGTCCTTAAAGAGAGAGCACGTGTCTGCAGCTGGCATCGCAGCCAGCTTTCCTTCCGCGTCTATTCCCGGCCGTGTCCTGATGGGTCACGTTTGACTCATGCAAATAACGTTCACAATGAGGGAATTAGCATAGTGTGCTGCTTGCGCCGAACACAAAATTTCTACGTTGAACCCAACCTATACTTATAACAATTGCTAATGCTTTAAATGACGCGCTAGAAGAAATACTGCATGTTTAACAAGAAACTGCGCATTAAATTTTTATCAAAGAGGAAGTCAGTGCAGACTAAACTATCGAATGGAATCAAAATAAATTTATAAATTTGAACAGATGCGCGAATTGTTGAAACTGGGTCAGTAGTGTGAACTATGGTTGGCGTAGGTAGATCAATCTGACGGGCGATGGTAAACATGCTGCGCTGACGTAAGACGCTGGGCCGAGCGGAGGCGAGATCTTACGAAATGGTCGAGAACCACTAGAATCCAAAACGGTGTACAATTTGTATATGCTTCACTCGACCCGAGTGCATAGGATGGCGTGTTCAAGGTGGACCGGTCCAGTCACATGAGGCTCCGTTTGAGTTTTATTGTGTTTCTGCGGTTGAGTGAAATCTAGACGTCTTGTATCTTTACTAAAACTTTAACAAAAAACAACGAAACAGATTCGGAGCAGATTCAGAACAGATTCATCATAGAATGTATATTTACATTAAGTAACTCAAAAGTAATGCTATTAATTAAACACGGTAATTTTATAATAATTGCGTAATTAAGGGCGTAACTTACTACAAGTGTACGTGCCTTTTAACCTGCTTGTTACGAAACATTTTAATTTTACTATCTGAAGGACTTTTTTCGAACTCTTATCACTAAAATGAATTGAATGAATAATTTTATAAGTAGGCTTATGATGTTTACTGAAACTATTGACAAAATCAGATCTTATCTTTTATTTTTAACAAATCTACTAGTAGAAATTGCATTATTTGCTTTCTTTCTATGAAATCAAATAAAATATATTGTAAAACAAAGCACTTAAGCAATTTAAAAATATTGACGTTGTCTAAAATGTACAATAGAGTTGTTGGAGTGAACAAACTTATTGAATTGGAATGAGATCAAAGACATAATATGGAGCTTCAGTTAGCTAGAGACACGACATGAGAGAGTAAAAATAATATTAACTGGAGTTGCTAGATGCTTGCAAATTCAAAACTTCCTAGTATTTTTTATACATGTTTAGCTTTTGGAACTAAGATGGACTAGATCTGACACAAATCAAATTATTTAAAGTTTCCAATTTAAGAATATACCTAGTCGCTACGATTGCTAATACGTCGTCGTCACCACTTTAAACAATCATAATTATGATTTATGACGTATTTTATAAGAATATTTAAAAAAATCCTAACAAAGTTGAGCGTGCACAAAATCAGAATTTTCTAAAGCCCTATCTGTCTGTATGTAAATAGATGATATCTTGACTCTCCATTTTTAAAAACTTGTTCTGTCTGAAACAATCGACATAGATTTCAGTAGTTTAGATCTGGCAACACTACTGTGGAAGCTGGTGGGCATTAGGGCTGGATTGAGGTCAATCGCCATCTGCGTCGGCTAATTATAGTCGTGCGGCCGATAGCGCACCAATCTCAATTTGCTATCACGAGCGCATCAGACGGAGTGATTGTGTATGCACTTTCTAAGGATGCAAATTTGCCACGTGTTCAGAATGCATTGAAAAAGGAAAGCACCTGCAGAAAATGGATTATCGAAAGCTATAAAAAGGAAGAACTACGCCTAATCGTAATGTCACAGATGAAATGAAAAAAAACCCCAAGTTACGATAATTTTCAGTAAAGCTTGCATTTGACGTAGTCATTGTTCAAACCTGGTACGATTTTCAAAGGACTTCGTCACCGATTAAGTCATATATTAGAGAATGACTAATCGTTTAAAGTTTGTTCCTGCTGAAGCCACGCACGGTACATATTGTTTAGTTGCGGCTTCAGTGATTCACTAAGCAAAAGTGAAGTGTCACTAATAAATTATGTAGACTTACGAAATTAGTACGCCAAGTATACGTATAATATACGTATTTACGAACACGATAAATAAAGATAGTATTTATTTACTCCTGTGTGTTTTCACTACTCGGACTAATTTTTATTTATTTTATAAATCCAAACTTCTTAGTTTCTGCTGTCGAACACTAAAATAATTTTTGCTCTATCTTTAAAATTGACTGAGTTATAAAGGTTTGAAATTCAAGATTAGACAGAGAGGCACATACCCACTTGTGACGTCATTTGTTAATAATAACGCCATATAATCTCCATACAAAATTCGTTTTTGAAAGAGATAAAATTGAAACTTTAAAATATCACTGTAAATTTGTTTTTCAACCGATTCTGTTCTTTTTTTCGCGAATCGTCTGCTACTAGTCTATATTTTAAAAATAATTCATAAAATATGGAAAATTTAGGAACAGTCCCACCCCCTATTTGATGTCATAAAGAATTCTATTATAATTATGGACTTGTAAAATATTGTATGCATTATGGCGCTTCGGGCTAAAACGGGACGCGTTTCCTGGTCATTACGAGAAGGAAGTCATTAGAGATTCAAACAGTGCCTACGATAACGGTGTTACGCGCCTACATCACTATTATGCACAGCTCAACTCCCATGAGATTACATCTTTACGCAATGCGTCCCAACAGCTGAATTTAAGAGTACTGATAGTTAAGGATCAGCAACAAAACACATTGCAAATCTGCAAGCCAATTGACACACAACACGAGAGAGTGTAGAGAACGGCGTGATTGCTGAAGTATTTGTAATTCAGCAATCCTAACGCAACGTCTACAATAATAATGCTGAATAAGATACTCATTTTAATAGACGCAAATTCTTTAGTAATTCTGACGAAATGCCAAGTTATTATTACAAATACTTAAGCAGAAAATCAAATGGCGTTAAAATTGAACTGCTAATAAGATTAATAAGACTACGTGTTTTAACTTAGTTCGCATAAAAGATATTCAATCAGCAGAAGCGGATGTAGTACGGTATATATCAAGATACGTATAGGCTGAGACTGAGAGTTCTCCCCACGATTTCCCACGCTCTTCCTAACACGATATCTAGCCTGGATGCTGTAGTCGAGATACTGGCGATTATTGAGCCGGTTGCGTTGTTCCTAGAACTGTCGTCACATTGAGCTCAGGCGGATCCCATGCGGCCGACTGACACGCCCCGATGGCTTACATCGCCTACTGATAGATGATTCCGTTGTTACACTCCCATTTGTGCATTGAAGGTAATGCGTAGAGATCTAACTGACCTACTACACTTTGAAAGAAAGTGGATTTATGGTTTCTGACGATATTCATTGTAAATGGTATGAGTCATTTAGTAAAGGGAAATTAAACCCACGGCTTCTATATTCATAAAATCGTAAAAACAAATAGGAGACCACGACCACGTAAATTAAAACGAACCTAACATTAAATATGCAATCAAGTAGCGAGTAGCACGCTGTCTAAAACAGACGCAAATAAATTGACTTAATGCCTCGATGCTGATTGCTTGCATACTATCCAAGATAGCTTCAAGTACGTCAACTAACACGTTTCCTCTATTTACGAACAATTACCATAATTGCCGTCGGCAACAACAGAGCCTGTTGCAGTCACGTCAACATGATATGACGTTTCTATAAAAATAATTCTAATCCCAAGTTTCCAACACGCCTTAGACTACACCTGAGTTCACCTGACCTTTAAAGGGACCGCAATTAGATTTGTATTAGCGTGTACAAAGTCGACTCAACCCTTTGGCATTTGTTTTTTATGTTGCAACATTGAAGTTTGAAATACCAGCCAAGTATTGGGTCAATAAATAGCTTGTCGAGCCAGGAAAATTGCAAGTAAATATGTGTATGTGAAATTTTAGGATGAGTACTGATTGAGTCGGCTTTGTAGCACTTGAAAATGTGAAGTGGAAATAGAAGTAAAACTCACCATAGCTTGTTCGATCTTGTTGTCTATGGCCACCGCACTTGTGCCCGATGCGCTGTAACAAAAGAAAAATAAAATTAGTCACAGATCATTTAACAACTGCTTGTAATGATACTCACATCGAAAAAAAAAAACAAGTATATTATGAGGTATTATAAATTATTTACGCATAACTGCACATGCATCCGGATGCATACAAAATAGGTACGACTTTAGAAGAAGTGCGTGTGTGTGTACGCACATTTCCTTTTCAATGGAAAACATCTCCGGCCATTACGGGCAAATTAAATTATTCCTAATTCGGTACCTATATAGGAAGTATATTATAAATACCCAACATTTTGACGCAACTTGACGTATAAAATTTACAGTTCCCGGCAGAAAATAATGCACATCTGTTCTTTCGCCCTGTAGTGCATCGTCGTCTCTGTCGAACACTAACGGATTACCTTTTTCAAAGTCCGAAGTGCAGTATTTACCACCGGGTACTGTACATTATTTATCACCCGTCACAAATAGAAGAATTTATAAAATAGATGTTACTACTAGATAAAACGTAAACAAAATTCGTTTAGTATTCGTCCACCACGTAACTTTCAAGTTATTTTGCCATGGAAAATCAAATGGAATGCGGTACAAATCGTCTTTTATCGAGGAGTTCTTATTTAGAAACGCTAGAGAAAATCGTTTAGTCACAACGTTTAGCGAGTTCTTGAAATATTCGTTTCAAGCAAGAAAGCATTATGTCTACTATGTATTTATTTGAATTGCTTTCTTAAGAATAACGAATGGGCGTTAAAAGTCATCACGTGCTCAAACTTTCTTTAGCTATTCTAAAATTTTTATGTTTCTAGTGGAAATAAAACAAATTTAGAAGACTTAGTTGGCAAGTTAAACTGAATTATATATAGGTATAACTATTCGTTACACAGGGTTTGCAAAACCAGCTGCTTGCACGGTTAGCTCTACATATATAATTAGTAACAATAATGAATAAGTATAAACCGGTAATTTTGAGAAAAGCTTCCGTCGATTGCGGCGCGGATGATTACGCCGATGGACGTTTTGAGGGTAAATATTGCAATAGCAATGACCCCGCTAGTAAACGTTTCGGTATTTGTATTGTAACAACAGGAGAGAACAATAGCGTCGCTATACAGCTTAGACCTGTATCACACTTGCCAAGTTCAGTCAAATAGGTAAACACAAAATAAATATCATGCATTATTTATGTTGTACCTATATAACGGCTTGAATGTTAAAATATTTAGCACGCAATATTATCTTGCACCGACACTTAACATAAATTAAACTCGGTAACACTTTCATAAGATCTTTTTCTTAGAACCCATCCTATTTTCTTACCAATTTTTTATAAGAGTTTTATATTGAAAATCATCATGACGAACAAAAATAAAATGACCACTGAGACATGAGGAATAATCTGCGGGCTCTTGATGCGCCCAATAATAAAAGTAGTTTTCCGATAGTATTTGACCTATAAACTTTTATTACCAATAAATTTAAATCCAAATTTACCAGGCGCTAGAATCTGTTCAACGTTTGCAATAAAAGTATTAGAAACACATCTCATTCTACGACCAAACATCGACCTAGAAACCCCCATATCGTCTGCCGCCGACATTGAAAAAGAAAATACTTATGAGTTTAAGTTGATGGCAATTTTCGCGCCAGTTTATACTTTGACAAGTACAAGTGCTGGTTGTATTAAATTCGTATTACCCAATGTGAAACCGGTAACTACAGATATATTTATAAAAGGACAGAAATTGGACCTTGTAGATTCGACTGTCTTTTTGGGCATTACTTTAGATGCCAAACTACAATGGGATTCTCATATAAATAAATTGTCGAACCGACTGAGTTCAGCAGCGTTCGCAGTTAAAAAAATTAGAGCCCTTACCGACGTAGACACCGCTAGACTAGTCTACTTCAGTTACTTTCATAGTCTAATGACCTATGGTATTTTATTGTGGGGTCACGCTGCGAATGCTAATAGTATATTTATTTTGCAGAAACGGGCTGTTCGTGCAATTTATAGATTAGGGCCTAGAGTGTCACTGAGGGAAAAATTTAAAGAAATCAATATTCTGACATTTGTGTCTCAATATATCTATGACAATCTTGTGTATATAAAACGAAATATAAGTAATTTTCAGAAGCACAGTGATATACACAATTTTAATACTAGAAATAAAGACAAGTTGGTTGCTTATGTCAGCCGACTACATAAAATTAGTAATTCTTTTAAAGGCAATTGTATACGCTATTACAATAAGGTCCCTACTGATATTAAAAACTTGCCTTTAGACAAGTTTAAAATAATTATAAAACAGAAATTGTATAAAAAAGGTTACTATAGGATATCTGATTACTTAGAAGATAGGTGTCCATGGGAATAGATTGTTTGAGTAGCAGGCTTTTTCGATATGTAATAAGCATTAATTTTGTAATTGACAATATTTTATTTAAAAAAGGAAACGCAAAAGATGCGACGACTGTGGAGTTTCTTCGGTGAGCTCTTCTCCACAGATTCCGCCATTGTGTTAGTGAACTCACCCAAAAAAAAATGTAATGACGGATCTAAGTGATGTAATAACATCCTATGGAAATAAATTATTTTGACTTTGACTTTGGTTGCAAGTGCAAGTAGCAAGTGCAAGTTGTCAAAACAAAAGTTTCATATCTTCCTGGTTGTCAAAAAGCATATTATTTCCTGTTGCCAAGGAAACACTTGCACTTGCAAAAATTAGACCGGACTTCTATTTTTAGTTGTCAGTTGAGACATGCAACTTGCTACTTAGTACTTGTCGAAGTGTAAATCGGCCTGCATTGCAATGCTTCAAAAATACGATAACTCCGCTCCACTGATACTCCAGTAATGTTTTCCACCTAAAAGCTAGTCGCTAATGAGGACACAGTCTACTTGCTGCAGATGCTGTTTGTTACTGCCGACTATTGCCGGACTTACCCATTATGATCCAATCTCGCTCGTGTAATCGTCCGGTAGCTAGTATGTAGCACGATGTACGCAGTCGTACTTGACTTTCTCCGTAGTCAGATTCCATGTCGCGTCAAACGAGGTGAATAACACAGTGGTTTGGACCCATTGGAGCGTAGAAAATGAGACTTGCGGCCACGGATCGATTTCGGCCGAACCAGCAGTGAACTCTCGGATATTAAATAACGACCGTGCCAGAGGCTGCAACATTGTCTCTAGCTAGCTGACATTTCCATGTTTATTAACCGTGTCTCACAAACTGTTAAGGTTGGAAACATCCTTTACACACCAATGCAGGTATCTTGAAAAGATAAACCCTGCTTGCCAATGACAATGAATTTAAGTGGCTTTCTCTAGGCGGAACTTGACGAAAACAGGACAAGCTTTAGCATTTTGTACGCGATTACGCAACTTTGGAAGTTGACAAAATTGCACGCGTTGACAAGTTATGTTACTTAAAAAGTTGAAATATAACACGGTGAAACCTGAGAAGCGGAGAAAGTATAATGTGACGACAGAGACCAAGTCAGACCATTTATTAAGTAGTAATAATTATCAAACCGGCGAATCATTTTATACATGCAGACTTTTAAATTGTAATTCTTTACTTGTAACGACGAATATAGCTACTTAAGTATAAACAAAATTACTTTCACGCCAAATAGGATTGGTCAGTGGTTGCCAAATAGACATGTTGCGTGTCAGTCAACGTATTTTTTGACAACGCTCAACTTTCGTCCGACTCACTGACGAAAATAGATCTTAACAGTTTCAGATATACACCTGGAAAGAAGAATTTGAATTCCAACCAAAAACGTGATTTTTGGTATTGCTAAAGCAAAAGTATGTATTGATGAAGTTATAAACAAAGGAGGTACTTCCCATATGTGGAGTGACTATTATATCCTTTTGTTACATCACGCACGTGCGTATTTGCGTAGATCATACCCCGCGCTGCAACTTCAAACCTCTATTCACAAAGACATGACAATCAACCGTGTCTTGAAAGAGAACAAAAGACCTTTATTATACAAAACTATAAAAGAAGACGAATTTTAATGACTGTTTTTTACTTGCTGCCATCATTCTAAGCTAAAAATAGCACTTGCCGAATATAATGGTGCATAAACAACACACATCGATGAAGTGAATTACAAAACCGGTTTAACTGGAAATCTTTTGTTGAGAGTACTTGAGAGAGAACACATGTGCAGCAAAAACGTATTGGATTGGGCAACCAAGAAACGTTTTAATGTGTGTTTGGCAAAAAGACTTCAAGCAAATCCTTAGACAGTCTGCATGTGGAAATACTATTTTGTTTTTTCAAACGAAAATAAATTGTTACCGACGCTCTATAATTCTGATAACTTTTAAAACCTAGCATAGCAAATAAGTAATGACTGCATGATGCTAATTACGTATAGGTACTAAATTGAAAGTTGAAGAAGATAAAACGGCAAAGGCAAAATGTACAAAAAATCAATGAGAAAACAAATACAATTCGTTACAATGCGTACGCAGAAGTATTACGCTACGGACTTTTCAGTTGCAACGCAATTGAAAGACAATGCAAAGTAGAAAACAAGGGTCAGACAGAGTAGAACATAGTAATGTAAGGCGCATGAAATAATGTGTTAGTCATGCGCTGAAACATTTATATTATAAATCGCTTTATTTGTAGCCGCCGCCGCGCCGGTCTCTGTCAATTAACTGCAAATGCAAGCATGGCACATTCTAGCGGCCTCTATTGGGCTCGGCACAGAACCGGCGGCGCTAAGGTTTATTAAGCTATTGTTGTTAATAGGTTTGTTGCAAACGATTCTATTAGAGCGCGGTTGAGTCACAAAGCGCAGACGGGTGCCGTGGTTGTAGTGAAGTGACAGATTAGCAACGTTATCGGAGACCTGCAGGGCATTGTTATCGTGTGGTGAGCGGACGTGGGCTATGCAAGGTCGGCGAGGGAAAATCGACGGGTAAACTTGCAGTCGCCGTGTCGACAGACCGGCAGCGGCACCTAGCTTGAGACCGTTACATTACATCTTACTTACGGCTACATTTCATAACATGGTTCCTTTCAATTATCCAGGGAAGCGGAGTGGCAAACTATTGACAAGACAGCCAACACGACATCAATTTGCTAAAATAATGTAAATCAATGTTGCACGTGTGAAGTACCCTGTTAAACTTAAGCAAAAGAATCAAGTAACGTGAATTCATAAAACGAAAGTATTAGACGATTTTATGTAGTGGTCATAAAGAACGGGTGGTGGTGGACAATAAAATGAATTGGATACAACAAAAGACATTAGTAGCGTAGCGCACGAGGGGATACGTAAAGGCGCAGTCAGGGTTTGTCACGCAAGGTGGTTTTAATAGGATTTCTCAATACGACGCCATTTCAGTTATGAATGACTTAATTATGAACGGTGCTTTACCATTTCAAGAAACGGTGGTGGTGGTGCAATATTTAATTTAATTAAATCATACCAAGTTTATAACTAATCTAGTAACATATTTTTATGGATATTTTCAGTATTCAGAGTGCAATGTCGAGCACTGACCGTGACCAAAAGAATCATTAGCCATCCAAAGATCCTGTTAGTAACTAAAAATAAAAGGGTAGTATTTATACGCAAATAAAAAAATATAATATAATAAATTTTTGTATCCAAATATAATCCGAAGTCATATTCAAATTGCACAACTGAAAATATTACTAAATAAACTAAAATTTATATTCGTGGCGTACCGCTTTTTAATATATGCACAGCTAATAATGAGTAACGCACATTATACCGCTGTAAAATGCGAAATTTGAATAAGACTGTATTGACCTTCAGGGAAGGTGTTAAAAAAATGGTGTTTAGTGCAGCGGATCAATAAAGCAGTCGGACGATAGAGACGGCTAGGTTCGATAGGCGAGCGCTGACGTCAGCCAATCGCAGCGTTTGTCTCTATGCAGTGGCCACGTTGTTGGGAAACCTTCACCGACTTACCGGCCCTGTGATTATTCAGCTCACTGAGAACCTTTCCACTAGCCGCCACTATCAAAAGCTGACAAGGCAAAATAAGAGTCTGCAATGTAACGCTGTAGGTTGCTCCAAAACTTCACCATTATACTCTTAATAAAAAGCTGTACTTACACAGGGTAGAAGTAGTCAATGTACTTGACCACCACCTCCCTGAGGAGATCTTGCTTGTTCATGATGGACGAATAGTTCGAACTGATGAATTTAGTTTGCATGGCTCCCTCTTTTTCAAACGAACACACGTGGTGGGACTTCCGAGTCCCACTTTTAGGATTTGACGGCGCCGTTTTTGTGACTTTTACTTTGAGCACGTTGTGCGTTTTTGAGATAAATGCATTGATTTGAACGTTTGATAACGGTACGCGAGCGGCCGAAGCGACGCGTTGCGGCAAACTGGGACCGGGGCGGCCGCAGCGGGGAGGGGGGACAGCGGCGCTGCGGCGCGCGCACTGCTCTACCTACTACGGGCAACGATGGCATGGCGCCTCGAACACCTAGGCAACGCTTTTGCGACACACCCGCTGTTCTTTAAAACCAAAATGAATCTGCTTCGCCGGACCTCGCAGCTAAAAACCATGGCCGTTCCTTTGAACGCTATTGTTTACGTTCAAGGCTAACCGGTTACGGTCACCGAGGTTTGCATTTGCAAAAATAGTTAAGAGAGCAAGTGCTATTATGTTTAGATAATATAGGTAGTTAATTATACCAGAATTAATTACAATAATATTGCAAACTAAGTTTCTTGATCGAGTTAAGAATATAAATAATGTTGCCAAAAATAACTAGTAGATTGTAAAATGCAATTGAATTTACGGTTGAGATAATTTGAAAACAGTCTAACTCGACGAAGCATCTACAAGACGGCTAGAAGAGAGGAGAGTCATCAAGCAATTATTGCAAGTCGTTACGGCTCCTCACTTCCAAAATGAATATTATGTATGAGTATCATATTTAAATCTTTGAAGGGCTCGTGTGTCGCGATATGTTGAATATAAATATTTTAAGGTAAGACTGAGAAACGCAGCAAATTAACCCATTACAGTAATGATGATGAAGAAGATTACCGACATTAAAGTTATTTATGTTGTGACGTTAATTGCAGAAGTCCCAATGGAAAGACACGGAATGAAATTTTACAAACAAGAGTGGCCATTCACCCCCCTGGAAACCAGTAAGAGCAGTTTGGTCGTTGAAGTCATGTGATCACATCCAGTGGCGATCACGATCTTTATTCATGAAGGGCTTGCACGGGAAGAGTGTGGGAAATAGAAAGATTATGGTGATAAAATAGCAGCAATATTATTTAATCTACCGGTTACGTTTGACAACCACGACATCT
This sequence comes from Carpatolechia fugitivella, assembly GCA_951230895.1. Classification (NCBI taxonomy): domain Eukaryota; kingdom Metazoa; phylum Arthropoda; class Insecta; order Lepidoptera; family Gelechiidae; genus Carpatolechia; species Carpatolechia fugitivella. The sequence goes on from OX579646.1 coordinate 4,737,060, forward strand.
TTATTCCTGTAGCATGATTACAAAGCGAGACAAATTGAACTAATAGAGCATTGTCAACTTTTCCTTCCAATGGATGATTGGCTGGTAATTGTTCCCACTTGATATTCAGCATAACGAACGTAGTACAACAGCGAAGTAGGAAATTGTCAACGCTAACCGTGGTGCATTTGCATGGGATGAAGGCCACCGCAAAAACCACAATACCCGACACAAGGTAGATAATGTTTATGATATGCATTCTTCCATAATAAAGAAAACAGCATGTCTGTTGCATGAAATTTTTAACATGAATCTGAATAGTTTTTCCACGCCGACGTAAAAAATATATGCCGTTTTATGTAGCAGCTCTGCAGCAGTTTTGCAGTTGTGAAGTGACAGGATTTTTCACTGAACATGCACATAGTTATAAGTTTTAAAAATTTATTAAATATAATTCTGGATATAATTTCCTTCTTTTTATTTTCTAGCGTGAGATGTGTTAGGAGTGCTCCAACAATAATCAGCCATCATATTTTCATTCCATTACCCCTGATATTTATCTCTCCTCCCATGGTGCAAATATCCTGGTGAAAGCGCTATCCTTGTTCCTCGCTTAGGTCACCGAGATTTTCAGGAAAATAGTCTAGATGGCTGTGAAGGTAGTGAAGCTTAATACTCATGTTGCATCCTAGCCGCTGGAAGTGTATCAGCAACTGTTCAACGAGCTGAATATAGCCGTCAGATTTTCCATCGATATTTTCGTTTCTTTGGTCAACAAATTTCTTCCTTTCCATCGGGAAGCTAGAATTTCGGATGCTGCCTTGGATAGTCCAAGGTCTCTGATCAAGTCGTTTAGATCATCTAGATTACTAAATCAAGATGATCTAAATGAGTTGATCAGAGACCTTGGACTATCCGACCACTAGGTCGGGGATAACCGAAGCAATCAAAATCACTGTCGCTACCACTGTCGTTGTTTTTGGTATGTCGGCTGCACACGTCTGGATTTTCCGAAGATGTACATGGCTGCTGTGGTGCTGATGTGTCACTAGTACTCAAGACTGGTCTTATAACAGATTTTAAGTTTGCATATATCCACTTAGAACAATTTTTATGGTTTATTCCCATGATTTTCGTAACACATAAATAAAAGTTGTTTATGATGGTTGGATGGTTCACGCCAAATCATAGGAGCTTTGTACCTAAAAGTTGGTCTTTTTTTTGTTTATCCACAATATCAAAGACTTAACATAATTTTTACATACCAAACTTGGTATCCAAGGCTTGGCGTTTGTCGGCAGAGGAAACCTAAAGTAGTTCAAGTATGCGTTTTTCACGAAGTCCAACACATTCAAACGGAATTTATTAACATATATTCTCCACAAATAACACAAAAACAATCGGGATTACTTAAACACGTTCTTCTTGAGGAAGACATAATGAAATTTATACAGAAACTAGTTAAGTTACACCGCTATTGACAGAAATTATCGACTACTCATATAAATTCAAGACGGTACTAACTAGAGCTGCTACAAAAAAACTAAGGATAGATTTGAAATCAGTGCACCCAAATTAGTAAACAACAATAGTAAAACTTCATACAACAAACAAAAAGTCTGATTTTGTTTTTCTGTGATCAAACAACGTGAAGATGTTAAAAAGACGAGAATTTAGCAAGAACATATTTTGACACGACGACGACTCTTACATTACAAAATGAATATATTATGACAAAACTATTACAAGAGTTTAGATAATGAAGACAGTTTTTCGCAATTGAAACTGCATTTCATAAAAGTGGCTGCAAGTATTAACAGTAGTTTATTGCTGTTTTGTATAAAGCCCATGCAATAGATCAGGCAATGATGATTCTCAGACAGAATATAGTGTGTTGTTAGTTGTGTAACATACTATACATCACAGCTATAACGAGGATATGGTGCATGAGCATGACTCTTCTATTTACAAAGCCAGGATCATTGTTACCATGTTTGAATTAATTAACCTTGATAGTAACGTGAGTATGTACGAATATAATAAAATTATTATTATTTTGATAGCATTGCATTATGCACCTCTATATCATAAGCTGTCTGGTCAGTGAATGATAAATGATAAATATATAGTAAGTGAGATTCCGTAATATGGAATCAAAGCAGCATGTTGTTAACGCTGCGAAAGATATTTAGAAACAGCAATGTTACGAGTAAGTTTTAAATGGACTTATTCTCTGTCATCCGAAACCTGTCATGTTTAGTTAGTACAAACAATTGTTTTTTTTTTTCATATTAAATTATGATACTACGACGCAAGGCACTCTTTTTAACAGACTTCAAAAGAAGATATTTTTTTATGTATGCTTAATAATACATACTCACCGGCACATCTAACCGCCCACCCTTGTATTTCGGGTAAATTTTAAACTACGCTCGTTGTTATACATTACAATTGATTTATTGATAATTTTGCGATAAATTAAACACACTTAAATAAACGTTAAATTAACTACTTTTTAAACATCAGCTGTAACTAATAGAACTATAAAGAATCACGAGTATCCCTGAAATGAAGGGTGGGTGGTTAGTTGTGCCGGTGAGTAATTTTTAGGACGTAATATACGTTGTCCGATTTTAAAGTTTTTTTTGTTTGGTTGGGTATGATTAGGAGTGATCAAAATTTGACAATGTTATCCTATACAGCATGAAATTTACATCGTTTTGTTCCCGCCATGTAGTGATAGTGCCCGTCAAACAGAACAACTTTTCACGAAAAAAAAAAAATCCTGTGACAAAAAAATTTTTGGTCTCTCCATACAAAATGGGTCGGTCGGGAGTCTCACTTTGTATGGAGGCCAAAAATTTTTTTGTCGCAGGAATTTTTTTTTCGTGAAAAGTTGTTCAGTTTGACGGGTACTATCACTACACGGCGGGAACAAAACGATGTAAATTTCACGGTGTATAAATTCATCAAACTCTTTTTGCATGGGCAAAGGCACAAGGTAAGCCATTATAGGAGATTAAAGCTTATTTTTGAAGGTTCTTAATTTTTTTTTTTATTATGATCGATTTGCAAACAAAAAATACCTTCAAACATTGACACTTAAATGTGAACCAGGTGGTTCATTTAAGTTGCCAGTTGAGAAGGTTCTCTCATTACGAAATATTGTGTGTTTGTTCAGTTCTGATCATAATATACTAAAATGATACAGCAATGACCAATATATGACCCGATGATGCAGCAAGGATTGTCTCCTCACGAGAGAACTCCTCAATGGTTAGCAGCATGGACTCATACGTTCAATTTGAATAGCTAAACATGATATTTATCATGAGAACTCATGCCGCAGCCAGGATTCTCTCCTCATGAGGAATTCCTCAACGGTTAATAGCATGGACATAAAAATTTTGATTCTAGGTACAACAAGAATAATACACTTCTCAGCGGTTGAAAAACTAGAGTTCAAAAAGTATTTTTATTGAATACTTATTTTTGAATTAGAACAACAGCCATATTCCTTATATCTAAGCTTACAGAGGATCAGCTCTACATATGATAGTAATTGTCGTACGTAAACAAAATGGTAAAGTCATTAGTCTGCGAAATTAATATACTGCATGTTGTGTGGTGGTATATACCATGAGATCATTTAGGGTCCTATTTAACTTGACCTTCAATGTGTCTTTTTTATGCTTTATGAAGAATGACGACATCGCTCTTTAGATCGTAGGGACCAGCAAAAAGCCTGTCGACCATTACGTTAGAACGATTTTTTTTGCTATTCAACAACATTGTAATTATAGATAAATTATCATTATAGCTAGACGTGAGTACAGAATATAAAAGCAACAACATTAATGGTACTGACGCAGCATAATAATCACGAATAATATTTGAGACGCAATAACACTCATGCTTGACAAAGTAGGCGTCTGTACTATTGTTAATCCTATAAATTCATAAGAATATCTTTACCTAAGTACAATACAATAATTACCTACGTGTTATGTTGTAATTTTTCAGATTAAATTATCGCCAATACACACACGCGGAAATCTCTTAAAGAAAGGAATGAGATAAGACCTCCGAGATGTCTTAAGTGTGAAGTTCCTGATTTATCCCTTTATTGCCTTATTAGGATGTAAGTTGGATAAATTGAAATTTCCGTTATTTCTAAACGAATTGACGGATAAGATTAAGAGTTAGCCAGTTAAGATAACGCTGTAGCGCTTCGTAATAAGTGCATTCACATAGGTACCTTGCTACAGAATTTCCTCAAGCTACAGTAATTTTAAACTGTTTATTGATTGCGACAGATTGGAAATAAAGATATAGAGTTATCCTGCAATCAGCATTCATTATGCCAAGTGGCAAGTTAATGTGCAGTTATGCAATATTCCCTGATTATTATATTAAGTTTGTATCACCAAGCCCAGAGTTCAAATTTCCACTGATCAATATCTATGTGGGTGGACGCAGCGACAAGTGACAAAGGCCTTCATTCAATGAGCAGCTAATTCAACTCCAGTACTAAAATTTGGAAGCATTAATTCAGTCAAGGCCGCTGTGGACAACAAAGTCATGGATAGACAACAAAAGCACATGACAACATTCAAACATAATACTTGATATACGAGTGTATTGTCGAAAACAATGATACAAATCATTGGAACAATCGCTTAATCAGTACGAAGAGGCGATAAGAACTTGAACGATATGGCATGGTATTGCGATAAGTGCAAGGCTTGCGATAAGAATTGCGAATAAACGTTTGACAAAACACTTCAGTGCCATTACTCACGATAACAGCGTATTAAAGGTAATGTGTGACATTTAAAGCAATAAATAATGTGGATTTAAACAATACAAGTGCAGGTGATACGAATGGTTTAAGTTTACTGTCACTTACAGAGTGCACCACGTGTTTCTGCGAGTACATAATGTTCGTGGTTTTTCGGTTGTTGTCGGCCTCGCTTGTACATCTTGCAACAAGTTCAATTTGAGTCCAGCTATCGACTTTCGGCGTTTGGCAGCTAGTGCTCGGGAAGCCAAGTCGGCGTCGTGGGTTGTTTCAGGAGGGGAGGTAACGTTGGGGCATGTCTTCATATGCGCCTGCGCAGTGGCCACCTGCAGCAACTTGCTAGAGAGGCTTCGCCTCCCTAGGGCCTCGCACGTCGCGCACCGTCCGTCCTCCATTGAGGTCCTCGTGCGTCCGATCCGGCCACGCCGCGGACACTGAGCGCGATTGTTTCCAGCGGACGTGGTCTTAACTGATGTCATCCGACGAGCGATACGCGCGCGACCACTCACGTTCGACGCTCGAAACCAAGACGGTCGGTCTGGCGTCCGGAAAATCGATCGATACACGACCGAAACAGGCTTAATGCGATAATAGGAACGCGATAAGTTATACACGCGAATAAGTGTATTGACCTAGACAAGGCGGGTAGCATAGCACGGCTTCCGCAGAGGCCTCGTGGTCGGGCGGGCGTGCGCGGGCGGCTCGACGTAAGCGACTGCGGCGTATAAATACAAAGCACCCAGCCGCCCGCCGTAATCCGAACGGTCACAAAGATATCGATGTTTGCGGTGAACACTACACAAAGCCACGGACATCGTATGACTCGTATAGTCCCGTCACGCAACAACGCGTTCTATGTGTTGACATTCTTTCCGTCATTCTTCTGGAAGCTGTCCAGATCATTCTATATAAATAAACGAGGCCATAGGAAGATATACCTAGGGGATATTGAAAATTTCCACCTTGTTAATGTTGATGTTGACGTTTGTTATTTCATTAATGATGAACGGTCATACGCATGCAAATCACCCTTTCAATTGGCAGAATAAGGAGCAACCGCCCGAGTGCGAAGTGCAACTCTTATAGTTTACACAATATTTTTTCTCAATTCTTCTTTACAAACGAATTGTCATTCGCATACTTCTTTATTGACGCACAACAATAATGTAAGACGAGTATTGCATTTTAATTCGTTATATTATCAACATAAATGTATTTACATGATGAATGATTCAATACCTTAAGAGCAAGTAATTTTATAAGCAACGTGTTTATCTATTGGGAGAATTATTTTTCAAGTTTAGTATCCCAGATAAGGTTATCATTCGTTTTATTTGTAGATAATACAGATCATCTCATGTAAACGGCCCGTGTTCATTATTGTGTCAACTTTTTCGCAGATTTCAGATCCAGATCAAGGTTGTTGGTATATTTGGGATCTCTGGAATAGTTATTTCGAGTTTTAAGAGTCAGTCCCGTTACTTTTGTTTAAAAGTATTAATCATCTACGCTATTTGTCTCTTCAAGTCACTTTTTCCACCAAACACATTAGAAACACACCCGACGACGTCAAAATCACAAAAAATCTTTGACGCATATCTACCTAAAAGTGTTTAAATCTTTAACTGCCAAACACACTATTCAACTGTCATAGCAGAAAATATTTATAATTTGCACTCTAGGAAAAGTCAATGGAACGTAGGTCTCTTCCAACAAGAAACCAACATCACAAGAAAAATTAGAACCACCCGAAATAGTTTGCACGTCTGCACGTGCAAACTATCACTACCTATATCAGGAAATGAAGTAACAGACAAACTGCCCAAGTCCAAGCTGATTGACAGATCGAACAGTTCGTCCAGATCGATAGATGACACCAACAACACTGCTGCCAAATGCCAACTGATTCCGATGTGTTTCGAGTTTCGACACAACGTTCAAAGATGAATGTAGACAAGATAACAACAGATTCCAAATAGATAGGTACTTGATACTGAAAAAGACTGAAGGTAAGTTAAATTAGCATGACAAGTTCAATTATTATATTCTGTATATTTGGCGGTCCAATTTAAATCTCCATCGTGCAAAGCCATTCCAATTTTAGTGTCTAGTATGTTATTACAATGTCAATTATTTAAAATTAAATATGTGGGGATATGTGTGGACATCTTCACACACGGCCATCTGATCCCAAACTAAGCAGAGCTTGTAGTATGGGTAACAGACAGCTGATACATTCCTAATACTTTAGATGTGGATCATACTTGGATGATATGATGCACCGTTGACGTTAAATCGTTGATGCTATCAATCCCATCATCATAGATGTCATTTTGTAAAATACAAATTGTGTAAAGGCATTTCAATTTGAAGTATGCGACACGCCCAAAGTACGTTTGACAATAAATCATAGTGAGAGTAAACAAGTTACTATTAATATCAATTTGGCGGACTTGATTGATTGGTCTTGTATTATCGATGGCGTTATATTTATTATAGTACAAATATTTGCTTTGTGTCGTAAATGAAAGTCTTAATGCTTTTGCCCTTTGCGTGCAGTACTTGAAGCATCTATTTGTTAGGTAAGCTGGAGCACTTACTTTGGTCAATAGCATGAATTCATATATTATTTCGAACTTAATTTGTTACTCTTTGGACATCACGTTCATATCAATCAACTTTGCTGTTTAGCTGTTGTTAAACTAGTAAAGTATGACTTTACATGAAAATTTTACTGGTCGATCGCGATGCGTACCTGCTTCTTAAATATTTAAAAAGGAAAAAAGTATAATAATAATATCATCTGTTTATTATTTAATGCAATTTGTAAATTTAACTGTTAGCTCCCAAAACATAATTTATTAAATATGACGTATTGATTTATTAGATTCTTACAAAAAGTATAGTAAAAAGTAATAGGCGTTGTGTCAGAATCTGTCGGAGCCAAACCTTGGTATGGAACCTTCTGTTATGACAGCTTGGCAGCCCCACAAAGTTGCAAATATTGTTTACATTTCGCATGACTCTTTGATTCTCACATTCGCTTTGCAATGAAATAGCTTTTTGATTACTTTCCCAAAACTTTGCAACGCTTTGATCATTTATTGACATCATAATCGTAATGTGCCTCGTGTCTTCTTTATATTATGATAAAGACACTTTAAGTTCCAATGGTACCAATGGCGCATCACTCATAATCATTACAGATGCGCGACTTACGATCAGCCTTGACATTATTGGACGAAAAGTTGTTTGACAAATTGTATCGTTGGTAACAATTTATTGGCAAATTGTTCGCATTAAAATTAATACTTCACAAATTATTTGAGCTAATCCAGATTGTTGACATTCCTTAAAATAACATTCCTCGCGTGACAAGGCACAGGCGAGTGACCGGTGACGTGCGTAAAGGCCAGTAACTCGCCAAGTAGAATTTAGCTCATGCAAAAGTTTCATTCATTCAGTTTTATTTCGCATTTACCTGTCTAGTACTATACTCATGTGTCTGTGCAGGTTAGCCTTCAGGTCTCTCCTCGTGTACTGTTGCTGTAGGCTGGTGGGAGGGGGGGCAGGGGGCGGCACCTCGGGAGGTGCTCTCTTCCCGATGAGCACCTTCAAGTCCGCCATTAGCTTTTGCACCATACGGACACGACTATACACCACCGCGACACTCACACTTATGAACATCCCTCAATCAAATCAAACGCCAACTTTCCAAGAGCCATTGGCGCGACGACGGTTGCACCGGCTCGTGACGTCACTGTTGCACGTGATAGTAAATAAAGCATCGATATCGATACAGATACAAAGCGTGGTTACGACGCGCGTGCGGGCTACGCACTGTCCGATTCGATAGCGTCCGACGTTATGACCTCGTAGCTTTTTATAAGTGCCCGATGAGTGCGCAAGGCGGTGTATGCGAGACAAAATTTGTGGTTATATTTAGGTGTGAACATTTAGCAGAAGCACGCCTGAATTTCAGATAATAGTCTAATAGCTTAGCAACAATTTTCATTATCTATTAAGCTGATATAAATCCATCAGATCTTCATCATCATAGTGTGGGTTGTAAGGTCGACAACCAATGCCAGGGTTTATCATTTAAATTTGCATTGAGAAATTATCAATGTCTAAAAAAATATGATAAATAGTTAAAAAGTGGGTCGACTGCAGCGGGTCGCAATGGGTAGGGGATCGGGGTCACGCAAGCATTGTTCTGGTTTTCAAATGAGAGTAGCGTAAATGGGACACACTTACGCTTCCGATGCTAAATTAGACCAAGGACTCACACGATGGAAAATTTCGTTATAAGTGTTTATTCATAACTCACGTTTTTACCAAATATGAATAAGATTGTTATAACAAGAAAATATTTACAGCTAGTTAATTTCCGAGATTTTACAAAGAAAATATAAATCAAATGTGATTCCATTTCAAAATAGAATAAAAAACTAACTAATAAATAGAAAATTGAAAGTGAAGCTCGAGAGGAATTGAAACAAACGACGGAAAAGTTAGAAGAAAATAAGAAGCAAGGTTTTATAAAAGGAATTCTACGAACGCAAAGAAAATCCTTGAGAAATCTCAGACGGGACCAGCTTTTATTTAAACAACATGTTTTAAAATAATCGACTTAGAACGTGAATTGTGGGATGCTGCGGGTCACGGATAAGTGGAAATATCACCTGACGACACACAGGAAGTGCACGTCTGAAGACGCTCGTAATTACCACTGAGAACAAAATTAATGTATTGTTTATGCTCGCACAACCGGTTTACTCCGGATAGTAGCGTCTAATGTCAGCATCACCTCAGGGTGATAATAAAAGTGACTGTTACCTTGGCAATTTATAAAGTTTGAGAATACATATTATGAACGTACATTTTGAACATTATTATTTATTTAAAACGGAAACACTCAGGTAAAAATGGAAACTACACACACGTATCGTTCAATAATACAATAGTACATTTTGTGGTACCACAGAGGTCATAGAAAGATGGAAATTGCACCTGATGACGACGGAAGAGCACATCAAGGGGCAACAGTAATCGCATCTGGGGGAAATGAATGTATTGTTGATGTTCGCGAAACAGTCATGTGCCAGAGGAAACGTTACGTCTACACAGAGGAAACGTCTATTGCAATGGCTGTAATAAAAGTGATTTACAGCATGGGCTGTGTTGCTACGATTCCAGTAGCTCTCATCAAATGGGAAGCATAAGTTTAAGTGACGTTTATTGCCTCTTTCGTTTTTAACAAATCTATAAAAACAATACTGCCGCCGCAAAAATATGGAACGATCTCCCGCCCCCGGTTCGCTCCAAGGTGTGCTGCTCCACACCAACATTCCGCACCTTGGTAACGAACTGGCTAAGGGAGAAGCAATCCGCGGATGCACTAAACATGGGTTGCATCCTACTGGACAAAAATAAATAGATTAAGACTATTATTTTTTTACTGATCTTATTTTAATTGTAAAATGCGTTGCTGTTACGTGTACATATTGTAACTATAATACTTATTTATTAGAACGGCTGCAGCAGAATATCAGCAGCTGCTTGCTTCAGCAACAGTTACTATGCTGAACCCCAGACCCGTTTGCACTGCACTGTATGTGATTATTAAAAAAAAAATGCATTTTTCCTGTCTGTGTATGTGGCAAATAAACGTCTTTCTATTTATTATTTATTTTATTTTTATTTACTACAATACAAGCTATGACGGAATTAAAATGCGACCTTATTAAAGCTGTATTCGAACAACTTTCATCATCAAAAGTCGGTCGAATAGTTGATCTGGTTTTTGGTAATAAAACTTCGTCCTTCTTGCAGTCGAAAGTGACCGCTTGCGAGATTTTAGTGCTTGTGCGTATAAAAATAAATTTTATTTTTGGAGAGGGGGACAGCTGTAAACGTGGGCGATTATAAAAAATACTATGCGTGTCTTTCGTCATAAACAAATGTATTACGCATGCGTTATGTATACTGGGAGCGAGCCTGTAGCAAACAAGCTTGATCCGACTTATGCAATGGCACAAAACGTTCGCAACAAATTAGGTTAGGTTAGCAATAGTGATAACTAATGAATCGAGAACTGCTGAACAGACTTTCACCATTCGAATGATAAGGAGAAGATAAGATCTCGATTGGAACTTGGGCTGTAAGCACCTGACGTACAGAGTCTTCCGAGTGTAATAACACAATCGAGAACAGAGACGAGGAAGTCGTAGTGATTTCCTGGAGTGGACTTATTGCGATCAGTAACTAATCCAGATATCAAAACTTATGTAAGCCTTTTCCTATCAGGTTTTTATTACTTTATTATAATATTACTATTACATATTTCAGGTGCAGTATTATTTTTATAATACCATTACCAATTAGCAAGGTCGCTGGTGGTGGCTGGATGAGGAAAGCGGGTGATCGTGCGTTTTGGTGTACCCTTGGGGAGGCCTACGTCCACCAGTGGACTGCAATAGGCTGATTAATTGATTACCAATTACATCCAAGATTGACCTATATTTAGATGATTAAACAGGAAATCACAGTACTAACAAAATGTAAATTCAGACGCGAACGAACATTGCAAATGCTGACCTAATCCGATTTCCTTGTTCAATTCTGTTTACTTTTCTTTCATTTCAGGTGGTGAGGCAATAACCGTTGTTGTTCCGAGAATTTCATTCCCCTTTTATATCCAAATCGACACCCCACCCTTTTGGGGTTCACGTAAAGCAACTATTGTTGCCTTCAAAATAGGACAGCGCAAGTTTAAAATATAGTGGATATAAGAGGAAATGAACGAATAACAATGAAATGGGTTCAAAACTACGCTAACGTAGTAGAATTTAGTGCAAACAACATGCGCCCCATTCATAAATAAAACCTTTAGGTACGAGGACGCTCTGTTCGACCTACTTAAGTTAATCAGAGGGCTGCAACATTCAATACAATAGAGAACTTAGTACTTACAAATGGTGCTTCAGTGTGGTCCTCCAGCGCACCTGGCGTGAAGTAGAAGACAGGGGAATATTATCTAAGGCACTTTCGCGGGTAATATGGTGCGGAGGCGAGGGTGCGTCCTCACGGCGCGGTGGTCGTTTTCACACTGAGTGGATGCGCGCGTCCCTATTCCCGACGTCCTTGCGTAAAGGGGCGGTTTTGTGGGGTGGCGCCATGGTAGCTCGTCAAGGCAACGCGTCAATCAATATGCGAGATGAGATCTAATCGTCCAAATAGCAAGCGTTCGATGCGTGATTGAAGACCCAACAAAGATTTTCATGAAGGTATTGAAATTAGGTAGCATTAGAAGACATACATTTATGCATAAAGTAAATGCAACAGGCAAGACAAACGCAACAGGTTTACGTATGCACATCAGTGCAGATGCGAGAAGTATTGCGCAACCTCTCGACAAGCCCAATACTTTTTATATGTTACTCTGAACTTTCACACAACATATCAAGCTATGTGCGTAAGCGTTGCGTTACTTTGTTTACGGAATATTTTATGTTCTTACTTAAACGGAATATATTATAAGTTATATTACAAATTTTGTTCAGATTATGGTATCTAATGATACATATAAAAATGATATAACGGTGGTGGTAAGCGAGTAGAAACATTGGTACTGAGAACGTAGATTACGCAAGAACACGATGTTACGTCTATACAAGTACCGACACGCACTATCTCCTATCATATCAGAACGTATCGTAGCGAAAATGGACAGCTGATCGACAGGAACCATAATGTAGTTGATAACATGTACCACTGATGATTAAATTAAAGCCGTCACCAAAGTGGAGCACATAGATCAAAAAACAATAGAGAAGAATGTTTGTGTTCATTATAACATAAAATATAAGTTATTTTAAATACCCACACAGCCAAAACAACGAACCTCAGTACCTACTCAATCATATACAAAGAGCAATAAGAATAAATCAAGTCACAAATAGATTGTAAATTACTGTAACGATTCTCCAATTTGTAGTAAGAACAGAAACTTTAGGAATAGAAAAGCAAACTAACAAAGATAAGTATCGCAGACAAGAAACGGAAACGTTAATTAAAACCGAAGCAATCACGTAGAGATCATGCTCAAAGCAGCGGTTAATGAACCATGAAAACAACTGTACCATTTCTAATGTTAAATATTGTAAAGTAATTCTAGACAGTACTTTGTAAATCCTTGAAGCTAAAATTATATTGCTGAAATTTGGATTAAAGGACATTATAATTTAGAAAGCTGTTGATGATGATGATAATTAGAAATGTTTCACTCTATCTGGATCTTACATGCTTTATACTCTAAACTCAACCAAAAGATTATTAAAACCTACGTATTAAAGTATCGTCAAGTGAGAAGATAATTAAGTGTAATCGATTGAGAAGACGAAAAAGAAATGACATACAAAACGATGATGAAACTGATATAAAACAAACCAACAAAAGTGTGACACAATTGACATGCCGAAAAAAATCAAGCAGATTGATGATACAATCAGAAAACGTGAATTCGATAAGGATCTTTATTATGCAAGCAAATAAACTGCAGGATCACATTTGCATTGTGTAACGAACAAGTGAAACTTGCAGATTCTTTTACAACAAACGTTACTAAGATACGGTCAGAACATTAAGTAAAATGGAAAATTTTAAATAACAGAGCTTTGAGTGAAAACGTCAAGATCAGTGTGCAACCATTAGTGTGAAGTGAAATAAACAAGAGGAATTAGCGCCGGCCGATAGCCTGAGCTAATCTGACCGCAAGGGAACGAGCGCCACAAAGACTTTCCCTTTTCTTCTCGTGAAAGTGATGATGCCCAATGTAATAAAGATACTTGCAATTTAACAAATACATAAAACATTAAAATTTGTTTAATATTGTAATAAAACGCAATATAGAACACGCGTAGTATTGATTTATTGACACTTTTCTTTGAAATACCAGATTTCGCTATCAAATAGGATCATTTTGTTTATATATTTAAAATAAAAACTCACTATGTTAATTGAAATTGCGTTTATAAACAACGAGCGGGCAACAGCGACTATTGCCAAGTCGGTCAATGAAATCGGTTAGCACTAGAAAGAGTTTGCAAGAAAGATATCTAGAGTATATCTAATTGGCTAGGCATTTATCGTACGAGTAGCAAGGACCACAGCTGAGGCACGAAAACAAAACAAAGGGTACTTTCTACACGAAGACTTTCTCTAAAGTTAGGCACGGCTGCGGTTTGCCCCTTATTGTTGATAATTAGCTAAAACGTGAGGGATAAGTCTAGTCAAAATGGACAATGCAGTTACCGTAAAAATTGGAGCAAGTCGAGATCGTATACATTTAGACAGATTTATTTATGATTATAACAGACATACCTAACATCGAAGTTTGATGTTTCTCAATTCTCAGTTTGGCTGACAAAAAAACACTAAGTACTACAATATTATTGAATAATGTTGTTTGCGGACTATTTACCATGATTCGACGGCTGACTGGATGTCTTGATAACGTAAAAAGGTAAACAGAGGCGTGGGTAATAGCTCGCTTATGTTGGTTTCAAGGTTACGAATAAAATAAACATAGAACCATTGCTTTTATCTGAAGTTCAGTAACTTGCAAATATTAAAATCTGTGTAAATATTTTCGAAAATAAAATACCGATATATGTAGAGATACGTTAGGTACGCCATTGTCGCTTCTATGTACGCGATAGTAAATATAAAATATTTACGAATTTAGTGCATCTCCATTAAATAGTGAAGCTTCCCAAGTCCGGCTTAATAACTGGGGGGAAATACTACACGGCAGCGCTCACTAAGTTGTCAGAGAGGAATGGCCTTCCTTGTCCGACGGACGACGATAGAATTCTCTGAACAGACTCCAGACCCAACTCGGCCGAAATAAAGAATACATGCTTAGGTAGATGGGGCTAATTGGCCAGATCGGCATTGTAGCGCCTCTCCCCAAACAATGGCTTACTTATTAAACTGCCCAGGATAGGGTGTCTCAACTCCTGTTCGCGAGAGGATCTCTATAATGCCTCTGTAGCGTTGTACTGGTCTTCTACATTTAGTCGCTGAATCAACACAAAAAGAAGAAATACACTTATTAACATCAGTAAATAGTTTCATTTGATTTGTGTTCTTTCTTACTTTAGGTATTCGTAAAAAAAGGCACTCGTTTTTTTTTGTTACTGCCAGCTACGCTCAATTTATGCGGGGGCTCAAGCATCTATAGGTACTGGTATAAAATTATACTTTTACAAGCTCTTTCCAACATCGTACACAAATAGATACTAAGATTGCATACATTTAGCACATGTGAAAAAACGTGTGGTTGGTAAGTAAGCAGATAGCCACATAAACATGCGCCTCGCACTACTGTCAAGGTTGAGCTACCAGTATTGTCATGTCATGACGAAACAGACAAAAACATAGGTTTAAGTTTCGGTACAGTGAAAACAATTTTCAGATTAGTTACCACGACATTCATGAGACTCATGTCTTGTCTGAAGTATATATAGGTAAATAACGTTATTACCAACATGCTCATAAGCTTAAATTCTAAACATAGAATTGTTTTGGATCGTTTCTGTTATTATTAATGTGGAATAAGGAAGAATGATGGCGGCAAATTTTATATGTTTTTATCTATTATGGCAATGTTGTCTTATACTATTGGTAGCATTATAATTTGAAATGTCTATTGTTAACTTAGATTCCTAATGTTGATAGGACTGATTTAAAAAAAGAGAGACTGAAGATGGCGTTCTGACTGAATGTTTAATAAAGTTTTCTTTAAAACGCAGTATTAAGTACTTTCGGGATTTAATTCCAAGTTCCACATTAATATATTATTTATTTCTAATATTATCGGATGTTTGGCTTTACCAGCTTCAAAATCATCAAGTATAATATTTATTTTTATATCTCATGTCTATCTACCTTAGGTAAAACCTTTCTTGCACTATTTTTTTGTGGCTCTATCAAATTAGAAGACTTTAAATATTTTAATAACAACAATATTAATAACTAATAAAATTTCAAAGCCAGCAACCGATGTGCGAGAACTATTAAGTTTGCAGTTTGACCCCGACATTTGACCAGTCAGGTTGTAAATTTACCTTGTAAAGTTTACTATCAATCAATTCTATAATGAGGCTCACACCAATCCTGAATCTGCAATATATTTACTTGCAATATATTATCAATGCGATAATTTTAGGCTGTTAGTGTTGGTAGTATAAATTAAATAGCAAAATTTTCATGTTTATCTCAAGCATTGTTACATTCAGGCTAAATATCGTAACACTCAAAAGACGCCCACACAACTCTATCTTTCAGTAAATGTTGATTTGCTATTTGGCGACTAATTTGTTGTATATAAAGTAACGTATGAACTTATGTTAGTTTAACTGCAAGATCAATTTAAGGTGTCCATGGCATTTCATGATCTGTGTGTTGATTTGATTGTTTCCCTGCAGGCAATAAGCCCTTTATTTAGCATTGGCAATTGCCATGCTTGACATTTTAGAATTCTAACGAACGAAATGAAAATCTTAGTAATTGTATGTTCTGACCAAAAATAAGTTTATCCAAATATTTGATTGACAGCTTAACAAACATTACTTGAATAGGTATATGTTTTTTATTAGAGACAATAAACATCGGAATTTTAATGATATCAGTTCAAATTATTCAATAGGTAGGTGAGAAAAAAATAATTCTGGTAAGTCTTTCACAAAGTAGTAGACGTTTTTAAAGCACAAATCATACTATTATACTACAATCACCAATAAACTATACTATTTTCGTGTAATTAGATACTAATGTGAATAGAAAATGCAAAATATACTTATGAGGGTTAGAGAAAGGGTTACTTATCGAATTTGCATTTGAATATGATTTTACATACTTGTCTTGTTTGCCAATTTGTCACTAATATTGTCACAATTTTCGGGTTTGTTACCACGGTTATATTTAATATTGTTACCTCGATATTTCGGAACGGTTGCACGCTCCATGGTCACAAGTAGACAACAACCACGAAAATCTTAAAACATATATTGTCAATTTGTCTCCTTAGAAATTGTTGCAAGGATAACAACACATTTAAGATGATGTATTAATTTCGTGGATTCACATAAGCTCTGAAATGAAACCCATGAAAACAATATCATTCACTGGTAGTTTGATTCAATATAAAAAAATATATATATTTTTCTGTTTCAAGAAAACTTTAAATGGGAGACACTTAAACTTTCGAGTATGAATTTAAGCCTTTCAATAAGCCCTTCGATTAGAACGTTAACGATGGCTGTTACCAAGTGCTGGCACACAGAACATTCGAGGCTATTCTGGTTATACTGCGTATAGATAGAGAATCAATAGTTCCCAATGCAAGCGTCAAAGTACTAAAAATTACAATTGTTCGTTTTCTTGACTTAACGAGTGCAAATCAACCATCGACTAGCTGTTGTCTGGCAACGATTCTGTCTAAAACTTACCCAATGAAATTTTTGATAAAGCAGTAGACAGCGAAGAGCGTCGCGTCGTTGAGGCCGAGGTCCGGCTTGATCGTGGGCAATGCGACGTGCGGCGAGGCTGAGTCGGCCGTCGCGCGCACCTCCGGCATGGCCGCGCTCATGGCGGGCCCGCGCGGCCGCGCGCTAGCTGCGTGAGGAGCGATCGTGGCGGCCTGCTGGCTCTCTGGCCCGGCGGCGGCACTACCCGCCCCGCATTACACCCCCGGCGCTCCGGCTCGCGCTCGCTCGCAGCGCGCCAACGCCAGCAACCCGCGTGATCGCTCGCGCGTCGCACGGCTTACACCGACAGGCAGGGACTACGGCGGCGTATCGATCCAAACACCGCGCCTGCGCTCTAATAACCTCCAAAATGTTCAGACGCGAGCAGCCTCACACGTCCAGCATAAGGAATGCCAAGTAGATCACGAGAAAGAACCAGGGGCAGAACAGGTACATGCAAACAGACATCATTTATGTGTATATGAACGAAATAGAGTGAGTCCTAAGGTAGAGTTCAGTGAAGAACTGGCAGCGTACGTCTAGTGGAAGCACGTGCAAGTCGCGCGTGCGTCTGGCGGCGCGGCGGCACTCTGACTGGGCGCGCTCGCGCCGCGTGCTCGCCGCCCGCCCGATATCCGCTCACCACTATCTATACCTACAACTGTAGCACGCACAGCCTGCACACCTTGATTTACATACTGAAGGTGTGGATGACCATAGCCGCACAAAGGAAGTCCAGAACTATGTTTCAGATCGACAACAGATAGCTTAAACCTTTTCTGGATTAGTCCGAGTTCACTATTTGCGTTAAAGAATGCTTGGTATTCGGAATACAGCACTTAACGGCCATTATACGAGTACAGCAAAATATAAACATTTAAATTAAACCAGATTTAAATTAAATCTTCGATAAATAAATACAGGTCCTCAAGTTTACAATTCCCAACAGTTCTGCAAATAGTGTAACTAAGTGAAAAAGTTTGGGGACAGACAGAACACTTAATGGCTTTAAACTTTTACTAAAGTATAAGCACCCGAACTTGTTAAAACTTTTAACATTTCAGACAAAAGTGACAGCTAAAATGTCTAAGGCCGTGAATATTTCAGTTTCATATTTGTAATATATTGAATGTGCTATCAAACCAACTGCGGCAATGTGACTCTTGATTAAATTTAAAATATCATAAATAAAATAATCCAAAAACAATAAATAGTCATATCATGTTAATTTTTTAAGTAGATAATGATTAATAATTTACATCAGCCGATATCATTAGATAAAAATATTCCTATATACTTTTCCCTACTCATTATCCAGTGGAAACAACGTCATAGAAAATGTATCCCCTAAATAGAGGCTAGGTCAACGTTCGCTCAACGGACCGATGGACAGCATTCTGACAAGCGGCCATGAAAAAACTCTCTCAATTCTCACCATCCATCCGAGTCACGGCGAAATGATCAAATGACGCAAAACTTTTTGCTAAAGCCACATGAACAACTAACATCTGACCTGCGGCTTAATTTTGGCGTATGCGGATGACATATCCAATTTCTTCACCCAAGTTTCTAAGGACATTGAACTGTAGAACTACTGTTGGCATCAGCGGCAAAGGCCTTTGTTCATTTTGGGCTAACAAATGGTGCACGTTCATTATTTTTTGGCATGTGTTGTTATTCAATTCTTTCAAAAGAGCTAATGCTCCACAGACTATTTTCATCAAACTGTCGTTTGTTAAAATTAGGAACTGTAAAACGACAACTGAACCTTTAATGAGAACGAACGAACGAACGAACAAACAATGAACTTACAATTGGACTTCATAAACAATATAAGTAAACTGGGCTGCATAAAATAACGCAAGTAAAACTACGCTGTAAATGTAATGTTAATGTGTTGTTAATGTAATGTTAACTTTCTTTCTTTCTTTCTAAATGCCAACGCTTCTTACATGCTCTTTGTCGAAAATGAAAGACGACAACACAGCAAGACGGTACGCTTCCAAGAACATGACTCCTGACTTCCCTCCCGACAGAATCCTGGTTGGGTTCCAAGAAGTATTCTCAGTTGAGACAGACACAAATACGTTGCAATTATCAAAGCTATTAATTGCAATCATGGAACACATCTTAAGGGAAATTATGACAAATGAACTATCACATTCATCAAAGTGGAATCAACACGATAAATGCAACAGGGAAAACATAGGAATAAAACATGTTAAATTAATGTAGGCGATAAAAAAAGAGGCGCGTTTATTGCCAATGGTGAGTAATCAATTGATTAACAAGTGTAGAATCATAATATTGGACAACGAACTTATATGATTTGGCCCCAAACGTGCCCAAACCATGGTTATTACAAATAGATTTAAATACTCATCAAGTAATTTACATTATTGGCAATAATTAAATCACTGCAATACAAAATAGAAACTATTGAAAACATTATGAATAAACGAAGCGCCGATAGATCTTCCTTCCACGTACGAGTAATTACTAAAACAAATTGCTTTTCGTAAATCACCGTTTTTTGCAAGGTTCATTACATGCAAATATTAATTTCGTTGGAAAAATCGACACTAGTTTTTGTATGTGTAATACATATGAACAGGTTACGGATGATACAGGTATTGGAGAAGGTTCATAACATAACTTAGGTAATAAAGACTCGCGCTCCCGTGAATTTGTGGGTAAATGCACGTGTCGTGCTACGAGAAAATTACTAAGTTGCATTCGCAATCAGCTCCATGGTGTCTTTAACGTTCGCGTGCATCGCTCTATTGATGCAATATGTATGACCCAGTTCGAGTTTCTTTGAAACAGTTCCTTTCATGTGAAATACAAGCGATATGATTGTGTTTATTTTGAGTCAAAATATTTCCCTGTTTCTCTGTTATCTTTGACTATTTAGTTTCTTATTCGTTTAAGTCGTAACTCGTAAGATTTGTCTGTATTCATTATAATTTTATTTTTTATTTTAGTTTATATTCTCGATATTTTCCGAATCACCTAACAGATCGCCGTGTCCAATCGATCTCAATAAAATATCTAAATTAGATAGATAAAATCTCCATTGAATGACACATACAGACAGCACAGCATTGCAGCATTGAAACAACAAAATACAGACATTTACAATAAAAATAGGCACAGTTCAGAAAGAAACACAAACAGCAAAAAATATAATTTACAATTTACACAGAAGGTAGCAGAATATAAGATAGATAAGAATTCCTGACACAGCCAAACGGTTAATTAAAATTATTTGCGGAGTGCACCGCGCCACCCGCATTGGGCCGACCAATTGGCGCTGACTCAGCATATGCCAGTACAGGACGGCAGCGCTGGTATTCTGTCAGTGCCAGATCGAGCTAACGTGCAATTACAAGAAGTATTGGTTAACTTTCGACCGATTTAATCCTAGCAGCAGTGCGGTAGTCATACCTCGCTACCTTATTTACGCAAGTGAACGATTTCAGGCGATCGGTTCACAGCACGCGTGCTGATCTATGGCGCAAGCTTCCATCATTATTCACATTACGATTACGAATGAACAAGTGTTTGCTGTTGCTTGCTACACCTTCATTCGACACATTTGATATTTGTAGTTATTTACTATTAGCTGGATGACTCTTTTATTTTAATTTTAGGAGTTACTACTTTTGCATAGTTTACTGAGGATGTTAAAGACGTTCAGAGCTTTGAAACTAAACAAACAAGGACAAAACTGTAGTGTCAAAATTGTGTAGAGTTGCCGAAGAAAATGCGCCTCAAATGTCTGGGTGGCGCACGTGCAGTGTGCGTTGTCGATTCTCGCCAAATAAACAAAGTTTAATCGACATAGCTTTCCTATTTCAGAATCGATTGCTATTTTACTGCTTGCTTGTGCGACTGGAGCATACTATGTAACCTACTACTTAGTACGGTATGATTGGTATGCAAGTACGCTAGAATATGCTGGGAAAGAATGTGATAAGCGTTTGACATCCCATCAGCCCGCACAAGTGTCTGATTACAAACACACACTGATACGTTAGATACATGTGAAAAAGGCAGATGAACCATTCAAAGAGAAATCAGGATAAGCAGTTATGACTAGTCAAGGCAAGTTTCCTTTAAACAATGCGTTTAATGCAATAAATACATTTCTTTTTCCAGTATCACACTTCACACAATAAATAATATTAAATAATATTATAAATGCGAAAGTTTGGATGTTTGATACTCAATCACGCTTGCCAGATCGGGATGAAATTAGGAACACATATAGGTTAGGTCCTGGAATAGGACATAGGCTACTTTTTACCGCGGTAAAACACTTCAGTCCCACGGGAAAACTAGTGGCTCTTTCGAGCTGTAGACCTCGCGAGTCTGTGTGCCTCTTTATATTAATTTTTATTTTTTCTCCACAAAGATCCCCGAACTTTTGAAATTTATTTAATATTTTATTTTATTTTAATTGAGCAATGTGACCTGTAGAGGAAAACAGCGTCAGCGGTAGACTTTGTAAGCTGGCAACCCCCATAACTCCGTCATTTTTTTAAATTTCCAAAAACTGACTCGACAAAAAAATTTGATCACAAAATTTCACGAGAATCGGTTGAGAAACGCGACCTGTAGAGTGGAACAAACAGACACACAAACAGACATACAAAAGCAATTTTGGCCAATCTGAAGCAAAGACGCTTCGCTCGCTCGGTCAATAAATGTGATATATTTGGATGTGTAGATGTTTGTTCCGCTTTCACGCCCTAACTACTGAACGGATTTGGATGAAATTTGGAATGGAGATAGTTTGTACCCTGGATTAACACATAGGATACTTTTTACGGGAAAAAGACTTACTCCCAAGGGAAAATCTTACAAATTGCGAGCGTAGCCGCGGGCAGACAGCTCGTTTTTATATAATTGCATAAGCGATGCAGATTCCATATCATTTTACAGTTTTGAATTATCTTTAAAATTTACGAAATAATCGTCTGGACACACTTTACGTTTCCACCCTGTATGTAGACACTGGGGAATGCCCGTGTGATCTGAGAACCTGCCTGTCATTATAAACACGAATAGGCAAACTCTCACGCCACTGTTTATGCTACAGCAATAAAAAAAGAATTCGTTGACAAAGTACTCAGCGAGATTAGTCGTTATGATTCTGAGAAATATTGTGTAGCTTAATAAGTTTTGTTGGAAATTGACCTTGGACTAAATAGATTTAGGAAGAAAACACATGTTTTCGGAGAGAGGATTTGGCAACACTGTAGTCCCTTTTATCTTTAATTATGCTATACCTGTGCTCAGGATAAAGGATTGGCCTTGTTGGAGATTAATCATGCTGGCTGGACTCTGTAACCGCCTTCAGACGTGCAGTCATTAGTTAAATTTGCAACAGTTGGTCGGTTATTTCAAGAGGGTGACTAAGTCTGACCCTTGTCATAGACTAACGAGTTGATGAGTGCACTTTTATCCGATCTGTGCAATGGATACTGAGAACAATAAAATTTGCCCTAATTAAAGAACATCGTCATATTGAGACAAAGAGCCAAAAGGAAAAACACAACAATTAAAACTTACAGTAAATAATTGCTGGCACTTAAAAGAGAGGAAAAAGCTGTTGATTACGCCGCGGATATTCCAAAAGCAATTCACATCTAATCGAAGAAATTTATCTGATTGAGCCAATCAATTTCGAATCAAAAAAAGTTTGTGATCACTTGTATGTATAAGCCAATATTATAATTTTTTAAATTTAACTTTATCAAGAAAAACTCTCAACTTGTTTGTTTTCTTTAAATAGAAATACCCTGTTTGAATTTAGAAATTAAAACTCTTTTATTTTTTATTAACAAAAATTTAGTAATTAATCATAAAGTAATTGTAACAGGAATTTTAAAGATTTACAGTTTTCAAAGTGATCGCAAACTGACCGCAAACTTTTTTTGATGTGTGTACGCAAGGGTCTTGAAAAGCTGTCGAATTTCGTCATGGGCATTTAGAAATTAATGAGAGAAACCAAATTGTAGTGGTGTCGTTCGAGAATTTTCCGCGAAGCTGGGCGGAGCTTGTCACGCTATGTTCCTGTTACACGACGCGCGTCTTCGGAGCGACAGTGACGCGACAAACAAAAGGGCAGAGCCCTCTGTAATACAATCAATTTAAACAACAGTCACTTGGGAGTACCATTCTATAGAAGACCGCTTTGATCAAAGGAAGTCGGTGCAAAATTAACAACATTAAGAACCTCCAAAATAACTCTCCATGTTGTATGTTTCAAACAGGTTGAGAACATGAGATGACAGGAGGAACATCTATTTGAGATTTCCAAGAATATCGCACTGTAGAAATATGTGTCAGCATCTATAAAGAGTATAAGTTAAAACTTTAAATACTTCAAGAAGCAGCAATTTGGATTAACGAGTCCGCGACTAATGAAACTAAATCACATTCAAAACGGGCTTTAGGTGACTCTATGGCTGTCGGAAATTCTAATTATTTATGAAAGTCATTGAATTTATTTCAACAAAACAAAACTTTGCAACTAGGAAGCATCTTTGCACTCACATTGGAACGATATGAAACTTAATTTACTAACCACGTCTACGAAAAATTTGACAAATTTTTAATAATAACAAATAAAAAAAAAAAACAATTAGACCAGATAACTAGAACAGTACACTATTTTTACAGCCTTGCCTTAGATTAGAAATTTTAATGATTAACATAAAACAATTTCAAGTGAGAGATGATAAAATTACAATCTTATTACTCAATATTTGAAATATTGACCTTTGTTACATAATATAATAAAAAGGGAATGTAAAAGACAGATGACTATCTAATTTAAAACAAGGTAATGCTTAGTTTGTAGAAAGCAGCATTAAACCGACACCATATTTTATAAAATATTGGTACTAATAACAAAGCCTTAAGAGTTAATTTATCTCACAGTAAATTTATTGCATAGCAATATTTAAAGATGAGGTTAGGAAAAAATATTTATAAAACGAAACAATAAGACAACAGTGTCGAGACTACTTGAGACTGTAGCTATAACAAAGGTTGCGCATATGAAGTAGTCCAATTTATTTATGTCACTGTTTATGAAATGTGTAAATTTTAAAAACACTTTTGTCATCATTATCGTCGTCGGCACAAATCTAATGCTATTAATTCTTTGACCCACATTTCTATTTTTGAAAGTGTTACGTATAAATGCATGAAAACTCACGAGTCCCTGTGAGGAAAACACTACAGTTTTAAGATCTAACAAATCAGATATTAAATATGATATCGTATTTTAATTTTGCCAAGCAATCGATTCTTTCAAAATGACGGTGCAAACGCGGCGGTACTTAGTGGATTTTTTTACAATTTGTGGTTTTCTGTTAATTGTCTTATTATGAGTTGGTTCAAAACAAAATATGACATACTCAACTCGATACCGTGGTTTCAACTGACTATCGACGCATACAACTTCGGTGTTGGAAAGTTGGAATACTTTCTTCATTTGAAACCAAGTGTATTGCAATATACTTACTATCTTAAAAAGACCACAGAACTGACAAACAACGTTGTTGAATAAGGTGTTAGAAATCGAATAGTTGTTGATGCGAGTCTGTTGGGAAGCTATAAACTTGAGTTACGGCTTGCCGGCTGCCGTGCAGAGAAACTGAAGACCACGTGTTTCCTGCCTGCGTGACCTGTAGCTCGGTTTCCTTATTAATTTCTACACCTTTGGAGCCTGGTTTAATTTGCATTTAGAACTTTTCTTTGCGACGGTGAATTTATTTAAGGTTTGTTAATTACATTATAAAGATCACTATTTTGGGAAATTATAGAGAACATCATAATAAAATTTTAAACACAGAACTTTCTTCATACATGTCAACGAAGTTTATTGTTGAAATTGTGATCATTGCCTCTGAAGGTCGTGCGCTCAAAAGTTACACGCAAATAACTCCTATGATTGAAATAACCCAAAACAAAAGCTTCTTAAGTCGTGAGCAGAAAGCAATCAGAACAAAACCCATTCGAGCATTCAGCCGTGTTCCGAGTAATTTAGGTTTAACCAAAAATAAAGAGGAAAATAAAAATTTGAGCATGAAACTTAAAGGTATGAGTAATTTCATTAATTTTCGTGATGGATTCACTTCTCCAAATAATGCTTATGGCGTCCATTACGTTAATAATTGGTCTCGGAAAACTTGACGGCCGATCACAGCCGGTTGAGTGAGACCAAACGCGCATGCGAGCCAAATTGCAAAACAACCGGTTTCGTACGCGATATCTATAAAGCAATTTTAAAAAGTAAACACCTATCGGTGAACGAAAATTTGTAGTTGTAGATAACTTATTAATGAAGAACTAGAAACGAAGTTGTTACACAAGGTAGAGCGAACATTTCCTTCATAGCTCGATGCTGCAAGTAATTGAAGAATTTTATGTAAAAGTAAAAAAAAAAGTAGCTTACGCTCGCGGAATGCTTCAAGCGGGCGCTGAGCGGCGCGGCGGCGGCGGCGGCGAGGCGAAGCTGACATCATCGCCCAAGTTAGACCAGTATTGTTGGCGAAAGAAGCGAGATGGTTTATCAGTAAGTACGAAGACTGCTACGAATATTAAGTACTAATAGCATTCAATGTGACAAAGAAGTATTGCAAAAATTTGAAGGTCAATGCCACGGGCGTCCGATTACATGCAACAATTCGTCGGTTGATTGGTTTTATTACAATCAATTTTGCACGCATTGTGTTAAATGATCCATTGATAGGTCCATAAATGGGTGATCGAATAACTGAATAAACAGTCAGTTTTTAAGCATCCATATAACTGAATGTGTTGTAATTGTAAATATGTTGTTTGTCATAAGTTTGCATTGGCTTTAATTTAATTGTCAACTAAATTTGTTGTTTTATTGTAAAAACATGATGTACTGATATTGCAAATTAATGTAGATATAAGTATTTTGTTGTGCAAACTCAAACAATGGGAATAAATTAGTAAAGTACAAATACTAACGATTAATAATTTATGTAACTAATTACATTCTCGACGGCAAACAAAATATTGAAAACGAAGAAGATGAATTTATTATTCTGTAAGTAAATCATAAACAACAACTAGCTAACTACTTGATGATTCTGGGATTAACTATGTTTATTGTTACTATTGTACATTTTCTTTTTATTTTCCGTAGAAGATCGTGTTACTTGCAAAAATATTAAACAAGTACAGGTAGTAATTTAAAACGTCTTCAACAATGCGTGACTTCGGATAAAAGCCGAAACTTTACCAAGTAACATTCTATGCACAAAAACAGACCTGTTTGTTTTTTCCGTTCCACTATATAGTTCAATCCACTCGTAAAAAATATGGCAAAAAGGAGCACGAGAGCATTGCGCGTTAGTAAAGAAATGGCTACGGTGAATGTTTAAATTCATTGCTTCTATATGAGATCGTTTTTCAATTATTACAAAAGTGGACAAGCAATGGATAAGAGAGATAAGACAAATGTTCAATTTTCCAAGTTACGAAAGGTTTAAGTTGCGTGTCATCGAGGTCTGCAAAACTACGCAGTTTGCGAAGAATCGAGTTGCTAACAGTGTACAGTGTGTAAAAAAAAAATGCTAAGACATAAAAATTTTGTCCTCATTCACCGTAAAATGAGTAGAATAAAATTATTCAACGAAGCAGAATGTTGCATATGTAAGAACGTGACTTGGAAAAAATGTTCAAAGGCATTAATGACTTACATCGGTATTATATTTCGCATGCGGACAATTTGACTGATCGTACGATATAATAATAGGTGTGTAAATCGTCCATTGTCTATAAGCATTTACGAAAATTGATCCTGAACTTGTAGCTGTACTATGACATCAATATTCCCTGTATACTCGTAATGAGATTAATATACTCGTAGCTTTGTTTGCAATAAAACGACGCTTGAAACGTGTTTTAACATCTCATTGAAGTCTACCTTTAGATTAGAGCATTTAGGTCAGAATAAATGTAGTAACTGTAGTTTCAGGCGATTAAATTATTGATCTCGATTTGTTGGTGTGTAAATTGCTTCGAACTGGTTACTGTAGGTAAGCTGCTGCCAAATAAGAGGAAATGATGTCATTCTTTTTTGCCAACACTCCGTAACGTTAATGAGAGATGAATTGCTTTTTGTTTGCGCTCGACAGATGGTACTTACAATAGTTAGTTTTGCATTTAAATATAGACCGCTATGTGTATGTCGTTTGTTCAATCAAGATTTTGTTTAGACATTGAATCTGCTACGATATAAGTATAAGAACTCAGCGCAAGCCCTGCAACATTACAAATGCAATGAGTTTAATCATGTGTGTGAATAAATTCGAACAGTTAAATTGGGAACTAGCTTAAAAGGCGTCGATGATCGCATTTGGCTCTCTAACATCGCCTACACTTGACGACAAATCAACCGAAGCTGTGAAAAGTGCTACGTAGTTGATGAAGCTAGCGAGACCCAAGTCCCTCTAGAAGTTTGGTCCAAGGTTCAAAATGGAGCAGAAAAATATTTATTGGAAGTGGGAAAGGTGCGGTAAAAAGCAGGAAGGCATCTGTCACTCAACACGCCTATGGCTGACGCTCGGACTTATTCTTCAAATGGAATCATGCCACGTGCCCACAGATGCCAGGAAAGTGTTGTGATAGACGACTCTGAAAATTACGGCTATGAAAATGCCAGAAAGGGTTTAGTTAAAGACAAATTGAAGTTATGGGAGACATTGTTGAAACGAGTAGATAAAGCGAGTCAATCAATTCGGGTGATCGTCATCAACAGCAATAAAGCTTTACCATAAAAATGGACGGACGGTCGTAAACAACCTGTGTGAGTCGTCTGTTATTTAAGAACCCATAAAACTGTATGAGAACAATCAGTTCGGACCAACGCAATGTTGCCGTGCATTATGATATCACCGCGGTGTCCTGCACTTGCTAAAAATAGTAAAATTTTAAAGTTTGGGATTTTCTGTGTTACTTTACGTTCCAGAGCTGAATTTAACGACGATCGTCAAGATTCCCGGCAATTCAATTTTAACGTAAGTTAAATCCAACGGGTGCGACAAAAAAGTTATAGCCGATAATTGTCTAGTGCCCCAGGCGTTTACCGTTAATTTATATATATTTGTTTGACGTTGATTGCGAACATTCCTACAGATGGCATGTTTATTAACTGAAAATTGAGAAAGAAAATTGTGGACGTCCACATAAATGCCGCAAGTATTGCGATGACGAAAAATCACGAATAATTTGCAAACGTCCGTGATACTGATTTATAAAAAAAAGGTCAGAAAATATAAATAGACTGTTAATTTCAAGTTCCTTAAAAATGAATTTCAAAAATTTCTGATAGATGGCGCAGTGCAAATGAAAAAAACAATCTAAGTAATTAAGTAAAAAACAATGTTGTAGAGCCACCTAGTGTAAAGCAAAAATCAATTGAAGAGAAAGTAGATAAGATCAATAGTCACGTTCTGTCTTCGATTTGTAATTCCGCACGTAGCACTGCTACTACGCTGGCGGAGTCCGTTTGTCCATCACTCCGCCCAATGCTTGGCACGATGCTATCTCCAATGAGATGCTAATGTATTGCTTGGCACGCTTGCCTGTCAGAATCAGCCTATCAGATTTCTGTTAGGCGTGCGCGAAGAGGGTGGACGGACTAATAGCGATTGTTCTCACCCGTTAACCGCCCTTGTAATTCTACGAAGCGCCAACACCGGTTAGGTTGGTATATTAAATTAAATTCGCATTGACCTTGAAAGTTTGGCAGGTGCTGCAAACGCTAACTGCTTACTGGGAATAAAAGAGGGTTTTAAATAATAATTATTGCTACCACATCAAACGTGGTGCGGTTTGTAATGGCTGGCAAGCACGATGGAGGAAAATATCAACAGTTCCTGGAACTGAGAATTTTGTGGCGTACACAGTAATTTACGTGGTCATATCATAGCGTGAAGGGGTTACTTACTCGTGTAGTAGCGTACCTAATGATCAAGTATAGTAGGTATAAGAGGGGAATACGTGTACTACGCCGAATGTTCATTACCGGCTCCAACTCAAGGTCGTGATGGAAAATATGTCCAGCACCCGTGACCTAGGGTTTTGTTTGCGGCGCGATGGCCGCCCGAAAGCACCAGACAGCTTGTCGCCGCCGCCATCAGTTTTAAAATGAGACAGATAGATGGATAAAATTAGTGTGCGAAAGAGAGCGGCAACAGCCCATGGCGCGCGTATAAAAACTCTGTCGAGGTGACGTAATGCGAGAGAACATAAACGACCGATGAGCAAAGTTTTGTATCACTATTTTGTAGCATTTTGCAAATTATCCCTTATACAAAATAAAATATTTTATTTTACTGCAAGTACAAGTCAATAAGCCTTTTTTCTTATCTACGATCGATAAATTAAGTCATTTATTAATTACATTGAATTATAATGTCTTGTAGATAAATTATATTTTGCGTTATTTTTTACGGTAAGAGGTAAACAGTGATTTTAAAAACAAACATTACAATACAATGGTTATCAATGTTATCGTGGAATTGACCGTGGGCGATATAAACAAAGCAGTTTTAATTGGCATTGGCAAACAACGAGCATTAAAAGAATAAATAATAAGAAATATGCCGTGAGTAATTAACATTGATAAATTAGGTTTTGTAAACAACTAACTTCATAAACATCACACTCTACACAACTTGTTTCTAGATTTCGAAGTCCTGTTGCTATTAGTTAAATATTATTATTTTAGCTAATGTTGTATTATTATTATTACAGAATTAAAACTTCAAGCTGAATATTTTAAAACTTATAAAATATTGCCAAGACTAATAAATAACGTGTACATTGGACACCGAGAGGAGTTATCCTTGACCAGATTTTATCTGTAAGCAAGCGAGTAGAAAATTGCGAGTTGAAATTGATGTTTGTTTCTAGATGAGAGAATGTTTTAAACCTATATATTGCTGTATTGAGTAAAATAATCATGGGGATTTAGCTTGCCTCGTTCGTATGTCGTTCATTGTATTTTTTTTTGTTCAATTTATTACCATTTTTGTGATGATGGAATCGGAAGGTAGTCGTGTCATATTTTCATCTACACTACAACTCTTAGGATTTTTTTCGACATATAAAACGGTTCTAGACGACATCTAGGTTCTGTTGGTGGAGCGGGAAGTTAGGCGTAACAACTCCTAAAAATCTTGTTTTTTACTTATTTAGCGCTACGAGTTTTTAAAGACTAGTGTAGACTTTGAATTTCTGACATGGATCAACGATCACAGTCTATCATAAAATGTCGTTCGTTCCACGCAGTGATTAATTCGTGTCATATGGGAGGAGATATTCTATGTCTACTTACTATAAAGGGTGTATGTACGTACATCACTTAGATAAGTGCCTTGCTATGCAGTGAAATCGTACAAATGCACGCATGGTGACGATGCAGTACGATAGACTTGTTGGCGACATGCGTACGAGTATACTAATCGTTTTAGTATGGCACAGTCATGACATGAGCACTCTCTGTAAGCTTCTTATGATATAACCTGACAAATCATCCACCATGGACATATATGTACTGTATTTCATTGGACATTGTTGATACGGATGTGATTTGCAGCATCGACTACGATACTGAAATGTGTTGAAAATGCACCTGTTATAGTAATTTGCTCAGAAAATGTTATGCTAGCAAGACTACAAGTAATTTTTCCTGAAAAGACCATAACCTGTATTATTCACGTATTTACCGCAATAATGTTATTACCTTAACCGATTCAGCAATATGGTAAGTCGGCTTTGGAAAGGAGGAAAACATTTTAAATTACTACGTCATAAGTTTTCGGGAAACATAAAGCCTACGTCAGGACAATTTTTCCAGTACAACGTTAACTATAATAAATCTTAATAAATTACATTTTTAACCTCTACAGAAAATTGCCCTGCAGTAAATGTCAAATAATAAAGAGTTGCTTTCTTCTATCACTTAAGGTTTTATAGTAAATGTAAACGTGATTTGATCAAAGTTGTATCTGCGACCAATAGAAAATTGGACGAATATAGAAATTAACCTTTTAAGTCTATTAAAAGATAACTCATCGAGCTTTGGAAAGATGTATGCTTGGTATTTCGCTACGGGCATAGATAAATTAAGGAACATACGGGATATAAGAAACGAAATCATCCGGCAGAGGACCAAAGTGGATATCGTCCTACACTTCTGGATATCGTCCAGAAGTGTAGCAAGCTGAAGTGGCAGTGGGCTGGCCACGTTTCACGCAGAACCGATGAGCGTTGGAGCAGACGGGTTCCCGAATGGAGACCGCGTCTCGGGAGACGTAGTGTAGAACGCCCCCTTGCCAGGTGGACTGATGACCTGAGGAATGTCGCTGGTGGTGGCTGGATGAGGAAAGCGGGTGATCGTGCGCTTTGGCGTGCCCTTGGGGAGGCCTACGTCCAGCAGTGGACTGCAATAGGCTGATTGATTGAAAAGATAACAAACATTACATCAGCCCATCTAAATGAATTCTTGAATTACATTTTACTAAGATACCAAATCAAAGTCAAACTCGTGTCTATGAATGTGTATTCATCGAAGATCGCGTGAGTATTTAAGACTAATGTCGTATTTCACTATAAAACTACTAATTCATTTACCTATGCTAGTAACATGCAGTATATAATATACAGTTTAAAATATAACTTACCTATTTGGTCCATTAAAATAATTATTAACCTTGAGTGTCAACTTCATTAAATGAATTATTGCCAAAACAACACATTATTACAATGTACAAAGGTGGGCTAGGATACGTCACTGTTTTTACAAAAATAAATAGTGATCATACACCATGAATGACCTCATAAAGTGACATCATCAGAAATAGCGTGTGGTTCACTCGACCACATTTTAAGTTTGCGGAAAATAAGTTTTATGTTTAGGGATAAAAATAATGATGACAATAAACAACACATTGCATTGTGTCATGCCAGTCATGTGAGGATTACTATGAGGTTTGTTTGCCGCATGCATGTAAATATTGATATTAGAATTTGTGGTTTCTTTTAATAGTGATGGAATTGGCTATGTTTCATACATAGCTGGCTGAATCAGCAAAAGGTTAACATTGTTCTGCAATTAAGTAACATTGTTTACGACATAACTTTTAACTTTACCAAATTCAGTAATCGAGATAATTACAAAAGTATCAACGTGACCTAACACCTGTCACGGAAGGAGAATACCAGAAGTTTATTTTATATCCTACGTCCATTCAAAGAATCATGGTTGGCAACACTGCCTCAATTCCTGAAATTATATGAATTTAACATAGACTTGCGAAATAAATGAAATGATAATTGTATAAGAAACCATTAAAGACGTGGAATGAAGCCATACAATACCTAAAAGCTAAACCTTTAAGTAGGTTAAGTGCGTTTTAAAATGCTTAATTGGATCTACAATAACATCTACCACTGCGATCATCTTGAAATTATATAGCCTGCACTATGTGGAATGTAATAAGTATATAATTAATGACTTGGTAAGTTATAATAGTACATTACGATACACGGATCGTAGGTGGCATATTACAAACGAGGTGACTTTTGTAAGCCCGAGCCGCAGGCGAGGGTTTATAATGTCACGAGTTTGTTATAAAACCTAAGATTCGTGTGTTGTACGACGTTTTTCAATACACTTGTGAGAAAATTGATAGTAAATAATTAAATTGAAATGGTTAAGAAAGGTACATACATAGTACCCTACAAAAGCTATGATACTACAGGTATAATGGATCATGTAGAAGTTGTAAAAACTAACCATTATTATATCGCGCCCAGTTTGAGTATCCTTACTATTCACATTTATCATTAAATATCAACACTAAAACACTAACAACATTCAATGTAAAACAATTAAATGAAAATTTTACCAACTTGGCGCCAGCTACATAACGATTTACGATAGTATGTTTCTTTTTTATAAGCATAATTACGGAGAAAAGGCTCTGGAGGACATTCAGCCTCTACGAATATTATTAGTTAAATCGAGATAATTTTATTTTTATAATATTACTGGCTCATAATATTTTTGATACAATTTATTGAAATAAAAAAATATAAAATACTTTACTCTTTGTATGAATCGATTTAAATAATTTTTATTGTCAAAGTGATCCTGGCTGAATAATAAATTCTGAAGACCGTAGGAATTTAAAAAAAAATTGTAATAAAATTGCACTAGTGCGGTAAAACGCATTTACCGCACAGTTTACTGCCTTCGTAAGTTCAATTTTCGAGCAAGGTGTATTGAAAAAATTATAAGTAAATCAAAGAAAGTCGAAATACGAAAGCCCTTATATTTTTAGCAAAAGACGTAATCTAACGGTATGTTCTACTTTTAACTTTGCGAAAATTTCTGCAGATTTTATTACAATAACATTAAGCGGTGGCTATATTACGCGTCTTAATTTCTCAAACAAAAAGTACAAACAGGATAATAAACGCGTTGTAACATTTCGCTAAGAATTCGGGTCAGCGGCCGATATACGGGTTACTACATTCAAAGACTTATCTCAGGAGCGCATAAATCTCTAGGTGACGACATGTACATAGTTACGCAATGCGGCAACGACATTAGCCTATACTTTTAGATAGCCTGTCCTGGTCTGTCGTCTGACTCACGTATCTGATAAACTAGCATCAACGCTTTCCGAACGCTTATAAAGTGCAAATACGTATAGGTACAAAAAAATACAAATAATGTAACATTATTATCACATTTTAAACAGACATCAGATACAAAAGTTAAATGACTAAGTTAAAGTGAGGTGATGCCAAAAGGCGAAATGACATAATATGCCATGATCTAATAATAAAGGGCGCAGTCAGTAGCATGCATTACCCAACAGGCATAAATAAAACTGTTAGCGAAGGGATCGATGGTGAACATTACAATATAGCAAGAGTTACCTCTATTACTATTTATGAAAACAAATCGTCTTTGAAAGTGGTCGGTCGATAACTTGAACAAAACATATTGCAAAACAGATACGGCCGGCCATCGATTGGGTAATAAATAATTCATAGCAAAGCTAAACACTGAACCCGAACAATGGACGTGAGCATTGTGAGCAGCGGGCAGCAACAAACTTACGTAACGTATTTAGACAATTAGGGGCGATGGAGTAAACTGGTAATTGAGATGTGGGTTATCGGTAAATGGCACATTAGCGATAGCAAGCGAACAAACAGACCAATGAGGCGCTGATAAATATTATGATAGATACATAAATATTGATCCTGCGCGTTCAAACCACGTGCTGAAGATTGATATAACCTTAATTTAGATAATGAATACACACCCGTAAATTGGTGCTAGGAGATTAAAGTTTAGAGATGTTTGAGAGAAATTATCGTAAAGCGTTGAGATTGACGTGAATAGGACACGTGCTGCGACCTAAGACCTATTTCCATAGCGCATCCGGATAGCTGCGCTTTGGCGTTGATAATATGCATGCTTGACAATAAATCTTGATAGCGATGGTCGGTATTGCCATTTAGTTCGACCTTTAGAGATAATCTCGAAGAAAGGCGGACATGAATGTTGAAGATCAATGTGGTGACATCGGAAAACTTTCACAGACGCGAAACGTTTTCTTTCTCTGGCTAGACAATCACTTCACAACAAAATCTCATTTTCTAATTAGAACCATTTGCTTAACTTCATATTTGGAGCGTGCTCTAAAATACCATTAACATTATCAAGACCAAGCGTTCCAATGTACACAGAGGCGATAAACACTGATAAACCTAGTTCTACAAGATGGCTGCCAGGGAGAGTTTGGTTGGCGACTTTACTATCTACATTATTAAAATTATGATCATGATATTGCTCAAAAGATCAATAGTTTTATCGTTTACAGTCGGAAACTTTAAAAGAATTTGGACGAAACGCTTCTGTGCCAAAATGAACATACAGATTTTGTCAACGAAATGTTCTCACAATAAGACAACGAACTCGACGCCTGTTAATTGAATCATAAAAGCTATAGGATGACTCTAAAGTCAGACGGGACATTCAAAGCATGTTCGTTGAAACAACAAAATGGTTCATAACAATTAAGATATAATCGAGTTATCGCATTAAGTGATCGCCGGCTTTGAAGTAGATATGCAATGAAGTAACTTGCGGCAATAGTATTACAATCGGCTATTGTCGTCGTGTCATTAACTTATCGGAAGAGTAAACTTCGATAGCACGTAATTGCTTGCATTACTTAGTCGCAGTAAAGAAGCTCAAATGTCCAGCTAGATAGATTTGATTAAGGTTATATTATCAAGATGTAAAGCAAACAATAATTTTCGTATTTTAAGGCTAAGAGCATGATCTATACCACGTAGTTTAACAGTTTAGACACAGGTTTTAAAAAACACCCCACAGATTGCTAAAAACATTTACACTGGCGCTAGCCAAGTATTTTAATGTTTAGTTATGAACATAAAACTCAAAATGTGTGACATATAAAATTTCAGTAGATACCGGTTCTGTCCACTAGATAATTCCAAACGGACAAATGGCTGGTATACCGTGGTAGTGGAAAAAATATTATGTGCCAAAATGTATAGCGCGGCTTCAGGTGACCGTTGGCAGCGTGCCCGAACATGGCGTAAACAATCTATTTCAGATCTTGAAAGTCAAGTCGATAGCAAAGTATTTATTCTAGCGGGACACTTCCTTCTCTACCTGAGCGAACATACTCTGTAACATTATAACAGTGTTCCATTTCTGAATACTGAATTTCATATTTTATATTTTGACAAAGCAATTACCTAAGTAGTTATTTTTAAGACTCAAACTTTTAGACCGAAGATTACGAAGAATAAGATACCTATACAAAGGATGTGACTAATACCGTAGCTAAGTGGCAGTGTTTAACTAAATGATCACTGTATTTTTTAGCGAACATGCGTGTATGACAGCAAGTATAAAGCAAATATTAGTTTACGCTTGTGACTAATTCGTTGGACATTAAGTAACCAGCCTAGCTAGGGTGGATGACCGAATGTGTTTGTCAACTCGTGGTCAGATTCATTTATTTAAGGAACGTCAAGTTGGTAACGCAGAAAACTGACGAGTAAAATACAATTGGTATTGACGTCTGTTGGCCGCTACGTTGGCCGTAACATTTCTCTAATGTAGCACGTTGGCCGAAGCGAACTTTAGCAAGGAAGTCCGATGCTGACAGCGACATGACGACTTGATTGATAGTCTGACGTACCTTTTCTTTGGGACAGATGTAACCCGTTTGGAAGCCATTGCCTTACCTGAAACAGAAACACATGCAGAATTCAGCATTGGTAACAAATAAAATAACAGTAATGGTACGACTGAAACCACATTTTTCGCACAAATAACCGGATTTAAGAGAAACTTTCCGCAGCAAAACATAATGCGTGAACAAGGTCATTGCTAATTAAACAGCTGTGTGGCTATATCGTACGACTACGTGATAATTCATCGAGACAATTGGGGCTGATTCATGGAGATGGTAAACTTCCTTTGAAACCTCGGCGCAATGCCAGCTAACGACGCTACTGTTTTCTTATTTAGTTGATCTTAAATTAATAAATAAATAATCAGATCTGACAATACACTCATGAAATTAAATTATACATTGTCGCTATAAAAAGTAATTAGAAATTTTGTTGCTTAGTTTCACTATTAGCCATGTTTTGTACTTTACCTACACACACACTACACCATTATTTATTTAATCAAAAATTATCCTATTTTTTATCGAATATAACATGACTGTGTTTGAACTCGGAATACATACATAGAGTTCAAACTCTACTAATAAAACTAATACAAATTATATGGATTACATAACTCGTAATAGAAACCACCATTAATCGCGGTTAGCATTCGAGTGTTGTTCTGCTGGCTTAGTAACGTAGGGCATTATTATACAACCGGTGTATGCGCGATTAGAAACGCATAGAACCAAAGATCACGTTGGGTACCATGCGCTGTGCAGCCACAGCGTTATCTTATTCTACAATAAGTGTTACTGCAATTTGTAAAGTGCAATATTTCCTGCGTCGATGTTGTAATGTGCTGTTTACACGATGTAAATGATAGTTCCTAAGGAGGATTGAGTTTCAACTGAACGATTTACAAAGACTATAAATTTCCTTACACGATGATTGAGCTGAAGATAAAATATCAATTTTAGTCCAGAATTTTTGCCTTTAAAGTAATCAGTAAATTTCATTAAAAAAAAACTGTTTGGCATTAATGCTTAGGTACCTATTTGTCGTCAAAACAAGGCAATGTTTCCGGTCATTTCTTTTTTGATATCGTAAAAATATGTGCAATTTTTCCGTCGGAAACGCTGAATATGTATTATAACCAAACATCACGTTGTGCACCATGCGCTCGCACAACTACTTGCCACTTCATGGCTAGAGCAGCAATTCGCAACGGGTAGGTTATTATGTAATATTATTATCTCTGTAGCTATTTGGGAACATATACTTTTGATAACAATTAGTAAATAAAATAATTATTATTACGTCCACTCATCTTACTCCAATTTGTGAACATATTTTTCGGTAAAGATAGAATATATTTTATTATTAATGTCGACTTAATTTTTTGTAATTACTACTACGATGATCTGTTATTATTTGGGTCTAGCAGCTTACTCCTTAATACAAACAATATTTCTACACTGGATTTGCATGAAATTACATACACCGTTTCTTACATAAACGTTAATTAAGCTCTATGAATGCATTTCCTCCGATATGTCTTATCTCAAATCATTACAAATTTACACATTCAGAGCGAAACGCTGACGTAAGACTGCATAGGTTTGTTCGATCATTGGTCTGAAATAATCATTAACAGTTTCCTCTTCAATCGCAGTATATTTCCTCCTTTATTATGTAGCATAGTGATTTCTCAGTAATACTATGTCATTTCATTTAATATTACGAGATGGATTGACTTCCAGGTGCTAGCTATGACTTGACACTTGACAGTTACACCACTTTGTTTGTTTTAAGTAAGGAAATGATTGAAATGAAACTGAATGTTACGATTCATGCGGTTAGTGCAGATAAAGTTATAGTGTGATGCTAGAGCCAAATGCAATCTACTATTTTTTCCGTGGATTTAACAGCCTTTAAACCACACGCAGTCTAGAGTGTTAAACATCTACAAATCATAACGAGGTGTAAGAGAAAATCAATTTCACCAGTACTGGTGCTTTCAACTGAAACATATGAGAACAACTTAAAATTTAATGTGATGAATATGAATCTTAATATACGTAAGTGGTAAGAGTAAGACCCTGTTTTCCAAGTGGTTTAATTACAGATCTGTGCACTAGACAGGATTTAATAGCTTCCATATGGTAATATCCAAGCTTTGCAGAACGCAAGTATGCCTGGAGGGCGCGTGAGTTCTTAGAGTAAGGGTGCGTTTTACCTGGTAATGGGTGAGTTAAATTACAGCAGAAAAAGAGAATGATGAGTCAGAAGCATTTAAGTGTCATGAAAAATATCCAGCTATGGTTACCGAAGCCTGCTTTATGGAAATTTAATTATAAAGAGAAGTTAAACTAACCGTTGCGCAGATATTTCTTGTAAATACGTGGGGCTTACTGAAAGTCTCTGGATCTGGCCACGTACAATAAAAGAATGAAAAAACAAATGGAATTCGAAAATGGAACTCTTTAGAAACATGTTACTTTTTAATTTGCAAGACTGTCATTTGTTTTTTCATTGTGACGTCCTTTCGAAAATTTTGTGTCACTATCAAAATGAATTTAACTCGTGAACATTTTCGTACAGTGATTTTTTTTTATGATGTTCGTTGTGGCTTATGTCAACAAGAGATTTGCCAGAGACTTCAATTGGTATTTGGTGATAAAGCACCATGTGGCATCTCTGTGTATTCATGGTTTGGAGAATTTAGACGTGGTCGTGATCATCTCCATGACGAGGTATGTGAAGGTCGCCAGGTCGCCCGTAACTATGTTTATAACTAAAATTATATAAATAAAATTTCTTTGCATTTGTAGATCTAACGAATATAGATGGAAGTCCATGGGAAAACTGAACTCGCCTACAGAAACAAAGCAATTCCTCTAAAATGAATGCCTACAGAGTAAACAGCTACCTAATACATAATTTATAGTTACATACATGTGATTAAGTCCAGAGGATAATATCGTAAACTATCTCTTATTAAGAACAATCATGAACCAGTGCTCATTTAGCTAGCATCGCTTCAAGGATTAAGGCTAAAAAAAAAAACGGGTTGAGCAATTTTCAGAATCAGAATTTCAACAAACACGAGAAAGATGTTGATTTATAAAAAAACAAAAGAAAGGCATGCAAGTTACTAAATAGTATTATTAATTTAAAGGAGCCGCGCAAACATGAACGGAAAGAGTGTGCTTGTGTGTAACTAATAAATTAACAAATATGTATGAACCTTTAGCAAAAGAGCATATAGGTCGATGCCTAGTAACACCCTTAGGCTCGGCAGGCATTGTATGGGTACCGTTACCCGTTACCGTGCCGGCTCAGTCCATCAGATATAAAATCCACTGACAGATGATAACGGGAACTGACATCATTGCTTATGCGCGATAACTCCACTTATCCAAGTATAATTCAATAGAAATCACGGTATAGACTTAGCGCAATATTAGAATTAATTGCGATTATGATAGGTTTTAAAAAAATACATGAATGACGTCACCTATTATCAATGTTCTTCAATTTTATAACTCTTATTTTATTAGGCACGAAAACAAAAGGGTCACGTGACAATAGCGTGCGCAAATTCAGTTTATCATGTAACATTGTCGTGACACATCCTTTTATATTAATTTCAACTTCACACGCGACCTAGAATCTGCAATATTTAAGTGATATGAATTTGTTTGTACATTTAATGCGAGGGACGAGTGCATCGTTTATTATTTTAATTGCGAATACGAGAAATACCTCATGCTATTTGCAGTGCAGGTCAATGTTAACTGGGCAGATAATTAAAACAGTTGAATAATGATCTCGTCTTGTCAATCTCAATTCATGGTTATGACGTACCTATCTAAATTATACACGAGTATTTTTCACAAATCATACATTAAAACTTGTGAAACGAATGTAGCTGTATAGGCCTGATGAAATTTGGGGGACCCCAAAACCGTGGACAGCAACAAAACCACAGTAATCACTTGAACAAAGCTCAAAACCAAATATAAATAAAATAAACAAATATTTGGGGACATCTCACACACGGCCATCTGATCCCAAACTAAGCAGAGCTTGTACTATGGGTACCAGACAGCTGATATACATACATAAATAGATAAATACATACTTATATCGATAAACAACATCCAGACACAAGGCAAACACAAGTGCTCATCACACGAATGTTTGCCCTGGGCGGGATTCGAACCTGCAACTCTGTGCTTCGAAGTGCTTGGAAGTCATAAAAAGTTTAGAGGAACGTTCGTAATTAAGTAATCAAAACAGCGGCCATGAGCAAGAATATACGTGTTAAAAAAAAGAAAGAATATTTTTATTAAATGCCTTTAATAAAAATATTCTTCCTATTCGGACCAGATATGTAATTTTAGGTCAATGTGCCTATTTTTACCGCTATGGTCAAAAATGTTTACGTACTACTTGTACCATAACATTCACATTAGAACAATTAATTTCAAAACGAAAAAACTACAAATAAATTAAAGAAATAATGAACTAAATATTTCAAAATTATATTTATGTTTGTAAATACGTAAACAAGATAATTAAGGCAAAAAAGAAAATGTTTTCTAACATAAATTGATTTAAGTACATCTCTTTTAAAAATGTAGGCACAAATGGTGTACAAATACTTTTCCATTCTGAGAATCGATAGTCTATATTTTAGGTGTCAAATTGACACTAGAGATGGGAAAATTTTAATTAAATGCCTGTGATGAAGAATATTCTATTTTTTGTAACACGTTGTATTGCGAAGTTCACAGAAGTTCGAAGTTCTGGACAGAGACCTTCACTATCTGTAATTCTCAGCCATGTTAACAAATGCAAAGAATTGTATTTACTTCAAATAAAAAAATACATTTTAGGCTCAGTTTAAGTTTACTGAACTTTCTTTATTAGATCTCAAAATGTACACACTAATTGTCGACAGCACGCTGAGAATTTCTCTATTTCTTTTGATAAGGCCGTGTGGTGACGGCAGAGTAGAATACATTTGTCACCAACCCCTACTCTTCCCGTGGGTGTCGTAAGAGGCGACTTAGGGACTACACATTGAACAGGGAACGGGCAGCAGCGCTCTCTGATACAGTAACCTTTTAATGTGCGATCTCCAACCCGCCTGCCAAGCTTGGAGATTATGGCAAAACCCTCCACTTAAGTGGAGGAGGCTCATAGTCCAGCAGTGGACTGTAACGGGCCGTTGATGTTGAAGTCAATATGTCGAATTTTATTTATGTCAAGAACACATTGTAAAAGTAAGTTATAATTCAGTAAAAAATCAGTTGGATTCATTACATGTATAGACTTTTATTTGACTGTTCCTAAATTTACCATATTTTATGAATTAATTTAAAAATATAGATTAGTAGCAGACGACTCACGAAGAAAAAAACGAATTTACAGTGATTTATATATATGTATGTCTCTTTTAAAAACGATTTATTGTATGGAGATTATGTGGCGTTACTTGCTTATGACGTCACAAGCAAGTATTTGCCTCTCTGTCTAATCTTGAATATCAAATCTTTATAACTCGGTCAATTTTAAAGATAAAGCAAGAATTATTTTAGTGTTGGTTAGCAGAATCTAACAAGTTTGGAATTATTATAATAAAAAAAGTAGTCAAATACCCTATAGCATTAACTTTTGGCATATCGAAAATACGTCTAGATTTTGACAACACTATTGCATATGCATTGCCGCGCCAAAACTTTATAGTAATATTTTGCAGTATTATTTACATAACATTAAAGTTTGCTGACCAAAGTGAATGCTTGGCAAAGAGTGCGGTTGTTTTTGGCACATCTAATCGAGCAACCGCCTAAAGGCCTAAGATGTCCACTTACATCAGATCTAATAATAAAAATTCCTAGTAAAATTACCTGCCGTAAAAACTGTACATCTGTCCATGTCAGTTCTGATTAAAGAGATCATCTAAATGAAACGAAATTCTTGTTATATTGCCAAATTCTTTAAAGCAAAAAATATATGCTAGACTGTTATAAAAAAGTAATACAGTTAAGAATAATATGAGTAATGATGTTTGTACGCCAAGATTCAAGTCTAAGCGATTTAGACGGTAAAAGATCTGAAGCTTGACTATAATAATAATAGTTCAAGTTGGCACAGTCCGGGAGGTCACCATCACAAGTGCACTATGCAGCTCGCAAGGTCGCCTAGAACCAGTTGACATTATCTACCTTTTATCTATTACCGTGATTGCTTTCAAATTATACCTATATATTGTAGCAAAGTCACAAAAAGTACGTTTACATGTAGTGATTTG
Source organism: Carpatolechia fugitivella (assembly GCA_951230895.1). Classification (NCBI taxonomy): domain Eukaryota; kingdom Metazoa; phylum Arthropoda; class Insecta; order Lepidoptera; family Gelechiidae; genus Carpatolechia; species Carpatolechia fugitivella. Next base: position 4,779,994 of record OX579646.1, read on the forward strand.
TCGCCATTTCAAATCGTTCATTCTGATCTGGCAGTTACATACAATATCGTGAACTAAAATCTACAATTCATTTGCATTTAGCTGATTTACTGCTATTTTCCTACTTGCCATTTTAGATAAGAACTTCATGGATTTTACACGTCATGCTTTCACTGCTAAGGAAACATTAACACGAAGCTTTCGGCAAAAGATTTTGTATCCATAAAAACAAAACGATTTCGAAAACGAATGCTGCCAGCCAATGTTCAGCCTTCAAGTAGCATGAACACGTCATCAAGCTTCGCTGAAGAAAACCGGATATCGTACGATCGTCGTATGATGTTATGGGGTCAAGTTCTCGATTAATGAAGACCGCAAATCGATTACGGAGATTGCAGTTTATATTCAAATATTGTAATGACTCAATCCGATTTATTAGTGGTTACTACTATGACCAAAAATGATGATCGTAAAAGGTTTCTTTGAAGAAAATTTCATCGAGTTGCTCAGTAGCACAAAAAGCGAAATTTGGAAGAAAAGAGAACATGATCTCGTGTTTTGTTTGATTGGTTTGAGATTGATCTCTAAATTTGAGGTAGTCACGTATCGGTTTGGCGAGACTCCCAGTCATAAGTTTATCTCCATTCTTACTACTGCGTGAATTAAGCAAAATATTCACGACCGTGTCATCGATAACACCTCACGTGGGCGAGCTTTACCTATTTAGTGTTTACGTCAAGGTAGACCTCGAGATGAGAATTACTTAAAGGCGATGCGCGACAAACAAGTTGATATCATCCAATGATAACCAGCAGGGTCTGTTGGTGGAGCCGAAAAGTACCCGTAACAACTCCCCTAAATATTTTGTTATTAGGGTCAAGTGTCCCCCCCCCCCACTACCAACAAAACCATTGTATTTGGAAATGTGACTACTTGGAACTACTATTTGGAACATATCATAGAAAATTATTTTGATGAATGTTATCTGTCTTAAACAGGTACCTAAGTAGTATTGGACAACTACGGAACCCTAAACTTTGCATGGCCCGACACGTGCTTGGCCGATTATTTTTAACTCCTTTAGCTCCAGGAGGTTAAAATCCCTAGATTTTGAATTACTGACGTGGTTCAACGATCACAATCTATCATTAGGTATTTTAATTATCACTTGTTTCAAGTATCAAATCTTGCTGTCCGCATTTTTGCTAAACTTTTTATCTGTTAATAAAACAAGAAACAAAAAAACACGATTCCATTTACTAACATTTTAAAATTTTACTATTTTAATTTATAACAAACTGCAAAAAAGCTCCGTCGCATATTAGTCGTCTTTTCCCTACGCGCTTTTGTTCTATGAGTTACTTATAAAACGCAAGTACCTATAAAATTTACAGCAATCTTTCCCCCAATCCACAGGCTAGAGTTAGATGACAGCGTCCAAGTGGCAATTGATACACATACGCATGAAGGTTCGAGTAATAAAAGTTGCATTTTAATCTTGTCTCCTGTTTGTGGGAGAGATCAGGTTTGTTAGGAGCCTGTGGCGGTCAATACCGATGACGTCACGGAGTCCTTGCACGGTTGGGTGCGTGGACGCATCCCGAGGCTGCGGTTACAACCACTAGGGATAAGTTTCAATGTCATACAAGTTGACGCTAATGCTACTGTACTGTTGCTAAGACAGGATGTGTAAGAACACTCGTTAAACGAGCTGGACTGGAATATTCGAGAAGTACTAGGTACCTACGGTTGCCAAGAATGGGTAGTTTTGATTAAGTACCTTACTAAAGGAACCGAGAGAGATGCCTTGTAACAATCATTCCACAAAACATTATTCTGAGTTGTTTAGTAATTTAACTGGTCATTTTTAACGGCCACATAAATCATTTTCAACTATGCCTCAAATGGTCTTGAAACAGGAACCTTTTCACTGTCAACATACGATTGACAGCCTCCGGTAGAAAATGATGAATTGCGAATGGTAAATCTATGAGGTCGGCACATTGAGACCGTAACTTTGGTCGGGCATTCAACTCGGTTGTTAGGCAGAACATAACGGCAAACCATGCTTTGGCAACATCAGCAGATTAGAATGCTGCTGCTTAACTATCAATTTTTGCCTTGGGAATGAGGCTTGAATTGAAAGTCACAGAATTAAAGCTAACATTTATAAATTGATATGTAGGCTTTTAACGGGGATGTAAGATGAAATATTATGATTGATAATCTTGACTAAAGACCGCTTTTAGAGATGTCCGCGAAAGATGATCGCTCAAGTAAGTAATTGCTTGCTGTCTGTAATTTACTGTCTTTGAATGGAGGCTAACTCATCTAATTATCTTCAAACTACATGGACAAAATGTTAATTTGAAGCAAAAAATACTAAACGGCTTGATTGAGATCTACAACATAAAAATTCTAGGCACGTACTGTAGTAATATTGCTACCCTCAGGATTCTCGTTGAATAAAATTTTTAATTAGTTTTAATAATACATGAAGGCAAATATTGTGTTAAACAATCTAAGGGAGCATTTAGTGGGTAAAACATGTTCTTATTTAAAGGGTCTCAGAATACTAATATCATATAATTTTATAATAATTTTATAATTAATACGTTGTCCTTGTTAATGTTTATACTTATCTATATAGTGTGTATTGGCATAACTTAATACAATATTCTGTGATATTGTTCAACCAGACCAGACTGTTTACTCTTCTATCGATGGTTTCAGAAATCAGAAATATTTATGCAAGAATGTTTGATTGGATGAGCTATTTATAAACACAAGCATTAAATATCAGTAATAGTTTTTTTTAATTATTAATTTAACAGTAGCTTCAAATGCAGATTTTTGCAACCTTTTATAATTGATGCATGTCTATAGGGTTGTCACCCTACGACGACGCTCTGAACTTGTTGCATGTTTTTTTTTTTAATTTGAAGGAAAATCTAAAACCTTATAGGATCATTCACTCTCGTATCTACCTGTTGTATGCATAAATAAGCAAATTTAGAATCGGGGATTCATTGTTGAAGATTAATTTATTTTTAATCTTCAATAAGTACATCATGTGACGTATCAAATTAAAATACTTATTATGAGAATAATTAACTCTTAATAATTTTAAAATGCGCTGTTTAAAAGACGTTCGAGAGATTATTGTACGAAAATCGAACTTTCCTATCTCCAAAATCAACGAGCATAAAAAAAAGGAAATGTAACTTTAGACCTGGAGGGTCGAATCGGTCTGAAATCTGAATATTACGGATTTCTCTTCCTACGAGAACGACTCTCACTTAGCCGGTATTTTAAAGTAAGTACAAAGTAAAGTTAATCATATTGAAAATGAGCCTTTTAAGATTAACAAGGTCAATAGTACAAAAGTTTTGTTTTTCTAAACTGTAAAAGTATGAAAAAATCATAGGCGGTTCATTTTCATTCAAATGTTTGCAAAAAAACCGCCTAATAAGCAAAGCAACCGAAAATACCGTTTCAAAAGTAGTGGCAGTATTTCGGCCACTCGAGCAAAACAAGAAGATATTTGGGACAGATTTATTTTCATTTCGTGTTAAAATTTGCAATAAAATAACATGGTCTCCATAAAAGAGTTTGCCAAGATTTATTTTATGTATTATATATATAACTTTTTCTGCGACTACGACTATAATAAAAATAGTGGAAAGTGATGAAGATAGGAAACGTATAATTCGTAATTTCAGAAATCCTTATCAAAGTTTTACTCTACACTGGCCTTAAATACATATGACCTCAAAATGATTCTTTATCCACCTACCGTTCACTTTTCAAACCTTCGATAGTGTCTGTACTTAGTAACCATGCAGTTGTCGACTGCATTTAGTGACTGTGCAAGTATAAAATAGACGTCAACGCACTAATAAATCGTAGGTTTACTTTAGAGATAACCGAGCTGCATTTTAGGTATTAAACACTTTTTTCAATCAATTTCTTAATCATACATTAGTATTAGATTTATAAGACTTGTACACCGCTAACGTCGTTGAGGTGTATTAATTTTGGTAAATGTATCTCCTAACTTAGTTTAGTTCTATACCTTCTACAACATCTGTAATGTATGTTCCGAACCTTTGCATAGGTTATCAATTATCATTTCATATTTATTCTTCGATTCCAAGTTGCTATTTCCAGTAAACCTTCCTAAGAAACGCAATTTATTTATTAGTGGTAAATCATATTTTCAAAAAGAATTGATATCTAGAGTCGAACAACAAATGATATTAATTAGCACGTTCCTTTGAATTTTCAAAAGTAATTATGATGGACGATTTTGCGCGTGCATAAACGTCTTCGAAAGTACTTTGTACTACTATTGCAATGCGGCTGGACACTTTAGAGCTTGAGTGCGCCTTATCCCGTAGTAGCAGAGGTGGGATTCCTATAACAAGTGACCAGCCGCATGTGCTTGCTTCTGTACTTTAGTACTTACCTATTTGGCGAGTCGTTACTTGAGAGTGATTGCACACTTCGTTTGACGATACTTGAACGCTGCCTACCGAGTTACGCGGTTAAGATTTATGTTCGGCGATTAAATCGTATGACTTGATTGAACCTTTTGAGCTTTCATTATTAATTTTTTAAATATTTTTATAAAATGTTACAGGCAAGCTCTTTTCAGTGTTTTGAATGTGGCTCTACTTTTATTTCATAATTAATTAATATTAAGACTAGTCACGATTAAAAAAAAACTTTTTCACCGAGAGTAAAATATACGGAAAATAGATACTTTTTATAGTGGGTTACGTACAAATTACATTACATGCGAGAGGAATTAATAGAACATGGTTTGTAATAAGAGGGATATTTTTTAAAATTAGGAACCAATAAAAAAATTAAAATTAAAGAGATAGAGATAAGTATATTTGTATTGTATTGTATTGTATTGAGATAGATAAATTCTAATTAAATTTAAAAATATAATCTCTATTTATTCCAAGGCAAAAATTTAGGTTCAACCTAATTATTTTTGATTATGATACAAATTCGATCAACATAATTAATTGGTAATGAGCAAATAATAACAAGTCTGTCGTGTTGAATATCCTCGAAAATGGGCTTCTATTACACCGCAACGTAACACTACATTAAGCTCATGTTTCGGTTCATTCATCAGAGTCTAGAATGTGCGCGAAGTCTCGCTTGGCTTTAAGACAGTATTCGCGGCTTCTAATCAGTGAGAATCAATCAAAGTGTGAGACCTGCCAAAGGGTTTTGGCAGCAGCATCAATGTTAAAATATGATCGGTGTCGCTCGTTTCTTTCTGCGAAGTGTATCTGACGAATGGTAAACATTGGAGCAATTGGCTTGTTGAGACAACAGTGCCAAGACAAGCATCATCATCGCCCTACATAATAAGTTTCGTCGAAAGGACAAAAGTCTAAACATTGTCTTTTCAAACAATTTATTCAAAGGCTTAGGTTAGGCTCAGTCAGTTTAATAAACAGAGCTCGCTACAGAAAATATTTTAGTAGGTAGAAAGAAGTCGCCTCCACTAACTAGCTAAGCTACTTCTTCTCTCTGATAGAGTTTCAAATGTATGGTTAATCGTTATGAATTAAAAAAATTATGATCTAATGCTCAGCTCATTCAGCATAAGATTGAGCGCGACTATTATGTCCGATGTATGTGAGAAATTAAATCAAATGTCCTGTTTTATAAATTTTAAGTTAGCCTCAAAAGGCACGATACACTTCTGTGTAACCTACTTCTCTCTCTTGTACACTTGCCCTTGCCATGACATCAAATCGCAAGTCAACAACCTACCAGCAAAAAGTTTCAATAACTTCACATTGACAGCAGCGCAAGCGCGCTATTTTTGTAACATGACGCATCTCAACCAGGCAGCGAATATAAGCGATATATTAGCAGCATCAGCAGATGATGTGCAAATATGAGCTTTAATGTTGCAGAACAAACTTTGAATGATTAGCATTGCGGTTCAAACTTAGATGGCAACACAAAGCAATGCTAAAATATTTAGCAAATATCACGATAAGGCATTAATGATCATATTGACACGGTTTGAAGTGTTTTCTACTTCAGAAACTACTTAGTACCAATGCCAGGTTGTTTTCGAATGCTTACTGTGTTAATTACTCGGAAACGTAGCCAAATGTCCCTAATCTATTATGTCCCTAAATTGCCTAAGGTATTCTGCTCATGTTGGTTTTGTGTTTCACATTCACGTTTTCTTTATCTCGTACCTTATTGTAGTAAATGTTGTACATCTTTCATCAGTATTGATAAGGAAAATTTCTTACAGCCGTTTATTGGTCACAAACGGCAATGGCATTATCTACTTCATTGTCACCATTAAACTGATTTACTTCTTATTTATAGAAATTGAAATTTTCCAATATGTGGCTGTGGACCAACAAGATAAATAACACTCGTATGTTTCGCTTTAGAAATCGACTGAAAGAAACACAATAGATAAGTACACAAATGTAAAAAAAACATACGAAATACATAAAACAATGAAGACTGGCACGTGTCGCAGGACAGAACAGACAAAAATGCTCTACCACCAAAACAGAATAAAATAATTACACTCAGCAGGCAACATGCACACAAACTAGGAACGTTTACAGCACAAATTATAAATTTTGAATTTCAAAAAACCACAACATTAAAGATTTCCACCACCACCTGGACCAATATTTCTCAAATTGGAATACTTAGCATAAATTACAAAAAAAATAATAATTTAAAAATAAATAAGCAGCTCCTTTTCTATCTATACTTGTGTGCTCTTAGAGAGAAGTGTAGATAGAAAAGTCGGTATTCCAAATGTGTGAACAAAAAGAGCCATAGCCAAAAGAAGCCAAACGTTCCGAGCGTGGGCGTCTACCTGGAGTGTGACTGCCTCTCGGAGGGTGGAGGGGAAGGCGCGCGGGATGAGGTCGCCGTCTGCAGATGCTCGCGCTGATCCGCCGCCGGGCTGCCAGCGCCGCTGCCACCCAGCGCCAAAGCCAGCCCGCTGATACTGCCGACACACCACCACGTCACCACAGCCCTCGCCAATCAAAGACCTAGCTGCTCCAAAAGCCGATGCCTGGCTAAACAGCAATGATACTGATGATCGAAGTGATTTTATAATGAATTTTTGGAGCAGGTAAGCCAATATTTGCAAATGATTATCTATTTCTATCGAATGACAATTCTCAAATGATCTGTTTGGCAATCTTATCAATTGGAGTTACATCAACATCAACAGTATAAATATGTATTGGTATCCCGCCAAGATTGTGAATAACCAATAATCGGTAGTGACCGTAGGTTTGTTTGAGACTTCGGTTATTGGTTGGTATAGGGCTAAAACAGCCGCGCTAAGCAGAGCATTCTCAGCGGGGTGAAGATAATAGTACATTTAAGCGGTGATATTCAGTTAGTGTCAAGGCAACGGGGTGTAAGTCAACAAGGGTATACGCAAGCAAGCATTCCATAGGTTCGGTATGCATAAATATAGGTACACAAATATACTCGTATCAATCATTTTATGTAACAATCCCATCATGCATATACTTATAGTAAATACAAGGATGAGATCCATCTATGATTATTAGGTACGTACGACATTGAACTCAATCTTTTCTGCAGCGCCAACGTTGGACGTAATCCATAAGATTAAATCATAGTTAAAGCGTCGTCGGAAGGACAAAGGGCAATTTAAACGGTAATGTAATGACGACATAAATCAGTCAGGTTACATCGGTTAATAATGATGATAGCGATTCATATGTCAATCAGGGAGTCAAGGAAGATAGAACGTAAGAGGAAGCTGTAGAGTCAAGTCACGCAGCCAACAGTCGGCGAGAAGAGGCAATTAGCTGTGTCTGTGTCTACGTCAACGAACTAGATATATTATGTCGCACAGAACGCCTTCTATGAATGAGTACAGTGAGCACGTTAGACGTCAACAGACGAACAGCCAAACCGACGCGACGCCGTCACCAAGGTTGTCTTTTCGTAAGTGTACAATTACTCAGATTGTTACTAAGGATTAGATTTCATGCAGTAATGGTTTCAAAATGGGTGGTTGCACTTACATTCACAATTAACTTTCCTTCGGATTCTTTTGATATTATCAGACTCATCATATGATTATTAATCAACCATCATCCCATGTTATTTAAAACATGCCTTATTAAAAGTGACCACAATAAATTCATATAGGTGTAGGTACATCTACTTTTAAAAGTCAACATATCTACAGAAGAAGCTTTTTTAAATTTTCTTTGTAGTAACGACTGTTTTGCGTGGTAAGTGACGTTAGAAATAAAATAACTTTACCTAACCAAACAACATCGAGATTTATATTTTCAACGAAATTACCTGGAAATGCTATCACGCTAAAATATCAGAGTAAAGTAAACGCAATCTGAGTTATTGTGACCGAGTAACTTAACACTTTGCAAACTAGAGCTCAGTTAACTTTGAAATGCTGAATGATCTTAAGAAAAACGTGACTCAGTTTGCACAAGTTATTTCACAAAATAATAATACATACTTTATTGCTACATGTATAAGGTACCTTACAGTCCAAAAATGTATAGATATGTTGTTTTTTATATGGAAGGAGTGTCGCTAGTTTGTAAGTTCAAAATAACAAAACCAGTACAGAACGATAAAAGAAAAATTAAGATGTAATGGAAGGTTTATAAATTACATTTAATTAAATTTACAACTGCCGTACACGTCAGGAAAGGGGTAAAATAAAATTACACTAAAAACTTTAAGCAAGAGTATCAATTTCCGCAATTGTTAATTTTATAAAACCATAAAATGTAAAGGTTGAATTGAACAGCACCAAGAGAGGTCATTCGTTTAGCGGAAGTTTGAATTCCAACAAAAGACATCAACTTCAGTATACATTGAAACGATTTCATATTTCTGACAAATATTGCTGGGGGGCGAAAGAAGTCAAGTCAAAAATTGAAAAAATGGTCATTAATAAAATTCAAAATTTCTTGCAATAATTACTAAGAAATCTTAAGTCTTAAAACTCTTAGTTTTGTGTAATGAACTTAATAAAATTAAAAATCATAAAAGCACCACAAAAAAGAACAGTAATTCTTTAAAATTTCCTGAATCCTGCGATATTTAAAAGATTTCTCAAGGGATAAGGCAAGCAAATCGTTCGACAAGCTTATTACGAAAATATGAAAATTACACTAAATTGGAATATGATACTATAATCTTACATTGACGTCAAACCGCATATCCGAGCATTAGTAACATCGTGCGATAGAAGGTTGATGATAGCACAGCTACGTCAAATAAAATTGCTGCATTATAATAAATATAACTTTACTATTAGATAGGGACATTCTATTTCAACTCCATTGTAATTAGTTAAATAGATACAATAACATTTACTTTTTAAATAAAATATTTTAATTTCTTCAGGTTTATGTTCTAGACAATCTAATATACACTGTAGCCAAGATTGTATCTAGAAGAAGATTAGGAACTGATGCTTAGCAGTTACAGTTACTCGTACATTGAAAAGGTTCACAGTTTATCGACAAAAGATATGGTAGAGACAAGCGCTGCACAATATCGCCCTAGTGCATAAAAACGGGTACGGAAACAGCGTTGGGGAAATTCCGCCGAGCAGTCTCACCCTGAGAAGGTTTTTGTTGCGCTATCGTGCATTCATGCGACCTTTGTAAGGTCGCACATGCAAGCATAAAACAGAACTTTAGACTGGGATAGCGATTGCTTGCTTTCTTTAGACATGAAGGACTCGACTTAATGACGTGTTTTACTACGTTTGCTCCAATGCTACGTAGACTTAATTAAATTTCATAGAAAGCTTGTTTTAGTTAGAGTTTACAGCAAATAAATCTCTACCGTATTGTCGCTGGCGTAACATTTTTCTCCTCATGCAGCTGTTATTTATTTTTTAATTAATTTAGCTCGCAGCAAGTGTAATTTGTTTTTTAATTATCATAAATTGGTTCCTAACCTTCACATTGGACCTTCCACAACGGAAATAAAGTGAAATGCCCTGTTATTTTTAATGACATAGTACAAACAGATGACGAAAGTACCTACGTGAATTTATTTCGAAGCAATATTAAATTGTAAAAGTAAAATGAAATAGAAAGTTAAGACCTTGAAATGGTATTCCTATGAATCGGTGAAGCCGTGTAAATAATGAATTTATACTTGTTTTATTTTCTAGTTATAATGTTTTAATTTCTAGGCATAATAAAGTTGAGAACGTGGGCATAATATGCGAAGGATCCCGCATTCGGATTTAAGTCAAGATTTTGTCAATACTTGACATGGCTATCTTATTCTGTAACGGACTATTTGTTTTGTATCTTATATGGTGATATAATTATATTATGCCATAGATTTAACTAGACATTCATTGCGTACACACGGAAACTATTAACATAACATGTTACACTTCGAGTGCCAAATATTCGGACTATTTTCAACTAATTATAAAATTTATAGCAAGAAATACCGTAATTAATCAAAGCGCCACGTTTCTACACTGTTCAGGAATTTGAAGAGGCCAGCGGTTGGCATTTAACCAAATTCAAAGGATCATGTGATGGGCAGGTGAGTAATGTCTACGACATGAAAATAAATTGACGGATATGGGAATCTCTTTGCAAAAATCGAACTTGCAGACACTGAAACTGGTTTTTACTGACAGCTTCTAATAACACGGTCAGCCGGTCAAACTGACTTGGAACTTCTAGAAGTCAATCATTTGGTACATCTGGCAAGGCATCATTTAGTAAGAGAAACCTTCAAAATCTCTTAATCCCTCTCTGTCTTTACAAATCAACTCTAGTAATTGATTAACGCTAATTGGTATGACCAAAATCGTCGAGCGTAGGAAGGAATCAACAAGTAATTCACTGCGGTGCATAAATTCAACAAATTGACGTACTTACTTGCAGGTTTTGCTTTGTACAAACAAACAAATAGTAAAAGCAAACAAACAAACAAACAAGTAAGCTTTGACATTTTGTTAAGGTGTCACAACAATTTATAGGCGATAATACAAATGCATAAGCTAAGAACGCGTAAGAACGCTGTTTTTAGAGGCACTATACCCGCAACCTGCTCTTAACCACCAAAGGTTAGCTGGTAGAAAATGCTATATAGCATTAAGTTCGCCTTTGTACATCCTTTTTTGGTGCAATAAAGTATATATCAATCAATCAATCATAAGCCAACGTTGTATTGTAAATATATATTTCGATTTGATCTATGTGGCACCTGCAGATTTGATCACGAACGTTACAAATTCTTTGTCAGTTGCAGAATTGAGTTTGTTTCAGAATGAACAAAGTTTAAAATTAGTTAAGTAATATAATTTCTAATTTTATAAAAAAAAACCCAAAGGACTGGTAGTTAACTTGACATGATACAAATTAAATTAAGTTGTATTTATTAGTACTTATGGTCAATGGTGTTTGACAAAATATTATCAATAAGTTTTGTTGCTATGATATAAATATAAGTAGAGCCAAGTAAATCACCTAACATGGTAACAGATAAGGTTCTATTATAAGTGAAACCATAAATTTGGTGTAATCAAATAATCAACAGAGTAGCAATTTTGGGTGCAGCAAAGGAAACAAATATCAAAAACGTGAAATAACAGTTTGGCATAGCAGACTAAACAAATGGCGGTCTACTTTGCACAACAATATCCTGAGATGACCTTCAACAAGCGTCTATCGTCGATTGTGTAATCGGTGTTAAGCCAACAATGGTACCCTTCAAAGGGGTACGTAGTAAATCATACAAACAGTCGTTTGTGGCGCGTGCGCACCAGATAACAACGACAACCGGTCTCGTAATAAGTACAACACAATAGAGTATACTTTGAAATTAAACTTTAAACTTCGAACAATAAAGGTGCCTTTTACGTCATATTTTTTCATTTAAGTTTCGTTTTCGTTACGTTTTTCGATAAAGAAGGACAACGATGTCTCTATGAACTATCATCCTACTTATATGGTTATAGTATAAACAAAACAAAATAAGTTGAAATTAAATTATCGTGTACAATGACCGCTGACGATAAAAACGCTGCTAAACAAAATGAGTAGGTATAGGTAACTAATGTTGTAGCAATTAATCCAATATACGATATTAGGCCGGAAGCTATAGGTACTTAATTAGCGGCATAAAAACATTGTGTGTTAATGAAAAATATAAATAAAGTCAACGAAGGAAATACTTTGTTTACCGAAATGTAAATTGCAATAGCTTTTTATTTTAATACAATTGCAATAATCAATTTTTAAATGTAGACATATATCATGAGACGTATTACGTTTTATTGCTGACGTAATAAGATATTTTGAGTTCCGTTCGTGTAGCAGGTAGGCGTTTTAATAAAACCATTAAAATAAAACAAATTTTACGGCCGCTCAAGCAAATAACTATTACGAATTTATTTTTAATTCGCTTAAAGAATCTTATATTTATTTCGGTAATAAACTGTTTATGCAAAAATATACAAAAATACGGTGTATTTAGAATAAAATCAATGCATGACTTATGAATAAAATATCAATGTAAACTCTGCGCTTTGTAGTTGTAGCCCATTGCGTCAGTAAGCACGATACTGTCTGTAAATATTATTATACAATTTTAACACATGCTTCCACCAATTTGTATAAATCTGCAAAATTAATACGGACGTTTTTGGCACTTTCATATTAATTTTGAATCTAACTTCAGCAAACTATTTTGAACAACATATTTTTAGTTAACTCCGTCTTAGTTCAGTTTTTGCATATCTGTTATAAATCTCTTAACCTCCTCCATTGTCAGTCGGATGTTGAGCAGATTCGCAAATATTCAAGTTTTAGCGACTGTTTATTATCTTTTCGCCAAATGGGCGCCGTGTTCACCTTGACCGTAGTCCGCTGGAGCTATAAACCAGAAAAGGTTGACCTTCCCTCTTCTTTAGAACCTACTACTTCCAGTCATCTTTAGTGTAGAAAGTAACAAAACCTGAAGGCCAATTTAAACTGGCATTGCAATACTAAACGCAGGATCTTTATTTTTAAATTTCGTATCCGTAATAATTTTTCGTGGCTAAACTGGTCATTGAGTTGACGATGTTGGTTTTTATTGCTAAGTTTGAATTTAAAACACGTTTTAATGTGACTTTATTTGTAACAACCGAGGCATTATCTGTCGTTAAAGGTATAAAAATATCTGGAAACTGGAAACATTTTATTTTTGTACCACGAAATTTCAACAGCTCAATACCTATACCTAACCTAACAGTTATTTACAGTTCTGAAACAAAACAAGGGAACAGTAAAATCTATATTCATCCACGACTTTACGGCGGCGTTGTTAAAGATTTCAGTTGTTTCATAGCCAAAGTGGTTCTATCGAGTTTGCCGACTCGCCGACTCTATTAGCTTTAGTGGTGGTGACAAAGACATGATAAATACGTAAGCAAAAGTAAAACCCTTCCTCGAACTTAAAGAGACTTGAGAACTTCAAGCATTAAGGGCACTTGATAGTCGGGGTAAGTGAGCGTTCTATCTAAAGGTCGAATCGGCATTGAGATGGTAAGTCTAGACAGTTTTCTGAAACTTCTGTCGTCTGTCGACCCTTGATAACCCTGCTCGACACGTAGATGGCTCATGTGTAAACAGATCGTAAAGTATGGTTCGCGTAGGTAGATGTATGCAAACATTTGGCCAAGTGGGAGGAAGAACCTATATTGTTGGTTTTGACTCACTGCTGTTCATCTTTGAGGATTAAATCAAGTGTTTTTTTGTTTTCTTACCTGATTTTTAAGCATCAATATAAGAGCTTAGCGATTGAAGTACTGTAGGTAATCGATATCGCCAAATGCTTACATGATATGTATATAGATAGTAGATATTTCAACCAGACATATCGATGGTTAAAATGTCAAAGGGCTTAAGGGACATTTTGCCGAAAATGATTTTTTTATACCGTTGTAATCCTTTTTTTAAGTTCTATCGATTGGTATATTTAAAATTTCTCTATCTCTATTATTTAGCGAGATGTTGAGGATTGAAAATTAAGCGATTTTCGTATTTTTGGTATTATAGGCCAAGTTTTGTAGACTACATCCACGTAACGAACATAGGTCATAATTCATAAGTCGTATAGGTCATTTTGAAATCTTATTGCGTCTTACAACCTACAATAATGTATTTTTAATTTTTACTTACTAGGCTTAAAGGACACGTAGTAAGTTAAATGAGACATAATACCAATATGTGTCAAAAAGTTTTGTTTACGCAACTTTTATCAGCATTACAATAATATAAAATATCCTTTAAGACGTACTCTATAGAAATGGATAAGTTGATAAACCATGAAAAAATAGTAACAGTAATAACGTTTTAAGTAAAATGCTCTTTAAGTCGTTAGGAATATAAAGATTTCAATAAATAGTTCGTTAAATCGAGTTTGACTTCAATTAATTAGAGTTACGCGTTATCGTTCACAGCATCACAAACGTGCGTAGTGCTTTAAAAAAAAAAATACACAACGAGTATAGTAAAGGCCACGTGCGGCTATATTCACTGCCCCGCACCAACCACCCCGCAGTTCTTTATGTCACCGGCGCGGCGACGTATCGCATGTTTTTTTTTGTTTGTTTAGTGTCATCTGTACTCATCAGGTCATGCGCACGCGTTGTTTTGTGCGTTTCGTTAATTATACCACCAACTAGAACTTCAGATGACAGCACCAGTATTATTGAGAATTCCGACGATGAACCGACAACATTAAAATCTTCTTTTTTCGTCTCAGCATCGCTGGTCGTGGATTCACTAAATATTGTGAATAAGCGTGGAAATAATGAAGATGATGAAATTTTTTTTCTTATTAAAGCTAGCACACCACTCCAAAAAGACTCGGATACAATGATGGGCAGAACTGAAGAGAAAGATTGTAACGAAATTCAAACATTCGATAGCAACAGTGAAACTAACTCGCAAAAAGAAATAAACAAGTCAAGGGATACCGAATGTGATGAGTCTTCGTATCTGAAAATTATTAAAACTACGGACAAACCTGGAGCTAAAGAAGACGACGAGACTCGATCTCTTATTGATGAGCCTGCCGTATATTTTCAGAAAGATTCTATCATAAACATGGATAGTGCTAAGGCTTCGGATAAACATAACGATAATAAGACTGATTTCCTTGATTGCGATGGTAATGCTGATGACATACGTAATGATGTTAACTTAAATCGAGAAAGTTTTGATCTTCTTTGTGGATCTAATCTGGACACTTTAAGTGTTGATTTAAATGATGTTCACGAACTAGAGGCAAATGTGAGTCATTCTCTTCAAGACACTGCCCTGCATGACTACATAAATTCGTCAACTCCTGTCAAAAACAAAGAAATGCCAGATGATGCCACAACTAGCCATAATTTTGAAGCAAAACGGCAAAAAAGGATTGCGAAAATGTTATTCAAAAACTCTTGCATTGATTTTATTTTTGATAACAAAGATTTTTCTCCCGGTAGTTCCGAACGTTGGTCTCCCTGCGAATTCGAAGAGACAGACGAAGATAAATCAAGAACAAAAAAAACAAATAAGAAGAAATCTAAGGAAAAAGAAAAGAAAACAACACTGGAAAATGAAATATCTAGAAAGAAAGTTTCTCGTAAGTACAAACGAAAAACCCAAAAAGAACTGAAAAATATCGGAAAATCGAACGTAATCAGAGCAGGAAAGATTAAAGAAAACAAGTTTGTGAAAGAGAATCCTTGTGTACCTAGTAAATGTGGACGAGGATGTTACGACATACCAGATGAACGACGACAAGATATTTTCAATCATTATTGGTCATTAGATTCTCAACGTCAACGTGATTGGATTGTTATGCATTCAAAATTAACGGAAATTAAAAGAAAGAAAACAAAATAGAAGAAGAAATAAAACTGTAGAATATTTTATAAATGAAGGAGAAGGTCTACGTCAAGTCTGCCAAAAATTTTTGATGAACACTCTAGACATAAGCCAAAGATTACTGCAATATACCAATAACCATGCTGTTGAAGGAATGGCTACTACTGCAGGCGCCAAAGTCAAAAGCTGTATTTGCCGCAAGATTTAAAAAATATTTCTAATTTATACAGACTTTATACTGAAAACTGCAAATCAGATTCTATGGTGAGGATAAGCGAAATGATGTTTCGAAAAATATTCAATGAAGAATATAATCTGTCGTTCCATGTACCAAAAAAAGACAAATGCGTTCAGTGTATTAAATCAGAAAATGAAAACATTTTAACCGAAGTTGAAAATTCACCTAGAAGAAAAAAAGGCAACTTACGGGCGATTTCAAGTACATCAAAATTTGCTATCTGAAGATACCGTTACCACAAGTTTCGATCTTCAAAAAGTATTGAATACACCATAAATATGGTGAGTCGATGTTACTATAATATTACTCGAGAAAATACAGTATGTATAATCTGACTTTTTATGAGAGTCAAACTCAGAATGGATTTTGTTACCTGTGGGGAGAGTGTGACGCCAAAAGAGGCAGCAACGAAGTGGCTACATGTATTACAAAATACCTTAACGATGTCGATGGTAGAGGAAAGAAAAATGTGTTGCTTTACTGCGACGCTTGTTCCGGCCAGAATAAAAATAAAGTGGTCTTGGCAGCTATTCATAACTCTTTGATAACAGCAACAACTATTAAGGTGATACAAATTAATTGTCTTTCGCCTGGTCATTCCTACATGCCCGTCGATTCGATGCACGCCGTGATCGAGAGAGAAGTCAAAAAGCTTATAGTGTGGAGCCCATCTCAATGGCCAACGTATATTGAGGCAGCGCGCAAGAAACCCTTTCCTTACAAGGTTGAGACTCTTGAGTATTCAGACATACTAGACTGGAATGAATTGTCAGCAAAAGCTTTTCAAGGTGATCCAATCAAAGATTTCAGAAAAATAAGAGTGGTTACGTTCAAGAAAAAGAATTTAAAGAGTATTGAAAGAAAATACTCCATGAAGGATGACGCTGAAACTAAACCAGTGGAAATTTATCAGAATCCTACGCTGAAAAAGGGTAAAGGCAAAGGAAAGAATAAAACCATAAAAACTTCAAAATCCACCGTCACTGTAAGTGGCAGCCTTGAAAATGCTTATGAAAACATTCAGTTGCAGCCTCTTTACACAGAAAAGCAGACTATATCGCAAGCAAAGTATAACGATTTACGAAAACTTTGTATTAACGGGACAATCCCGAAAAGATATCATTCAGAATATCTCAACTTGCCAAATTTTGTTAATACAAAAGATAGACTACCCGAGACGGACGAAGAAGAAAGTGACGAAGAAAATGACTCTACTTAAGTCATTACTAATTTAGAAGTTTAGTTACCTTAGTTACCTGACTGTTTTCCTACTTTATTGTTTCTGTTTGAGTTTTCTGCCTACGATTACTATGGAGATTATAATGTTTTAGTTTCTGAGAATAATTGTACCTGTTTGAAAAAGTATTCCTTTTATTTTTGAGAAGATTTATGGTTGATTTAAAGTTTTGTATCCTTTTTTTTACGAAATTGATAGTAATTTTGTTGTAGCTGTGAGCACTTAGTGTTTAAAATTAGAATATTTCTTATTTTTTATATTTCTATTTTTATTTTATTTTATTTTTTTTATTTTTTTATTTCTTTTTTTATTTTATTTTTTTTCTATTTTTTACGTTTTCTAAAATAAGTAGCATTTTTTAAAGTTTACATTATTACGTGTAGTATTTATTATTATAGTGGCTACTCACGTGTACCTGTTTAAAGTCTGATTGTCCATATCGTTCCTGATTTTGAGACTGAAAATGACTCTGCAAAAGTGATGAGTATTTTTAGTAGTTTAGTAACTACCCACCGGACTGTTTTCTTACTTTGTTGTTTCTATTCGAGTTTTCTACCTATTATAGAGATTATTATGTTTTGTTTTCTAAGAATTATTGTTTCTATTTGAGAAGGTATTATTTATTTTTGAGAAGATTTATGTTCGATTTAAAGTTTTGTATATATTTTTTTTAAATTATAATAAGTTGTAAAAGTGAGCACTTAGTGCTTAAAAGTAAAATATTTCTTACTTTTTCTATTTCTGATAGTTACGTTTGCTAAAATTTGTAGCGTTTTTAAAAGTTTACATTATGTATTACTATTGCAATTAAGTGGCTACCCACATGTACCTGTTTTAAGTCTGATTGTCTCTATCATTCTTGGTTTTGAGACTGTATAATTTTGTTAAAATAAGCAATGATTGTAACAATAAGATAACCATAAATATTCAAATTGTGATTTATTCCAAACGAATCTTACATTCTAGTACCAAATTATTTCTTTTAATCATAATAATATTTCTTTTGTACTCCATTGAATTGAATCCTAAAACAAGTTTTTAGTCAATAGCAGTTAGAAACAAAATATTTTAATAAAATAGTTGTTGTTTTAACTGACTGTTTAAAAAATTTGATGAAACATGATTAAACTAATAAAACACTGAATAAAACTCTATTCAAATATTTTGTTTTTGATTGTACCTGTCACCTAAAAACTTGTTTCGGGATTCGTTTGGAGTACAAAATAAATGATTAAAAAGAAATACGATATGGTATTAGAATGTAAGATTTGTTTAGATGCACAGAAGATTTTATTATAATTACTTAGACGTAGACAATAAATAGCACAAATAAACGAAAAATAAATATAATACATAGTTTTATTACAAAATATGAAAATCAATCCAAACAAATTAAATGTAAATAACACAAATCATATTTTTTTGTTTTTTTTTTTTATTTAAAAATAAACATTTTATAACAGTATTATTATTATTTAACAGAAAAAGTAAGCTTATTACTTAAAAAAATAAAAATAAGTCCATCGTAAGGGACAGTATTTATTTATCTTTGGAATGGATTTGTCCTTTAAGACCCATGAATATGTTTAATTCAATCTTTAGACTTTAGTAAATTATAAATTGCTTTCACAATTTGAGGTTTAAGGGACAATGCAAGAAAGTACGATTTTTAAAGGACATCTATCTTAGAAAATATGCAATTCAGTTTAAATTAACCATTCTGATTCGGTTCAGCTTAAAAAATGAATAATAATGGTCTTTGCCCCAAAAAAATTGCTTTAAAAATAAAAAAGTTATGTTATTTTTTCTTTAAAAATAGATTTTTGGCTCTCCTGTAAAATGAGGATTTGTCCCTTAAGCCTTTTGACATTTTAACCATCGATATTTCGGCATCACAACATATCGATTCTTATAACTCAAAATTTGATGTAAAATATAGCTCAAAAGCAATTTTACTTTTAAATTAAGTATATACTTACTTACTTTTTTTGTTTTGTTTTTTTGTATATACAGCAGGGCAGCTAATTTACGATACTACCATTAAAGCCCTTAGTCATACTTTAAGTACATGTGATCAAAAGAACCTGGCGAAGCTTCACGACACTCATACAATATCTTATCTCTTTAGCTATAATAAACAATGGAACTACTAAATTACGTTTAACAAGTAGATTCGCATGATGAGGTAATAAGCAAACATAAAGAAACAAAAATGGTAGCCGGCTGGTTTTTAATAGGAATTGAGAATTACACCAGAAGCTCTGAGGAATGGAATAATGTTCACCTTATTGTTTTTCTCGACCCCAATCAACACCTACTCGCTTTCAGAGAGTTCAGTTTTAGAGATAGAAGAAACTTCTGGTAAATATCATTGCAGAAATAGAATACTGCAAGTATTGGTACAATCTCGAAATGATTCTGCTCGACCTTCGATGGACGATCGCTATCTAAATAATTTGATGACGTTAGGAAATTATTTAAATATCGTTAGTATGAGACATTCTAGTGAACATCGATACGGAAATAGCGTCTTAATTTTTATGATTTACGATTACGATACGACTGATCTTGTGCTTGTGGTAACTTCAGTGCGCATTCAAATTATGTACTGTACGAAAGAGATAAATCATATATTATTTTTATAACACATGTGGAGTAGAGCAAACATGACACATAAAATATTTGCTCTTATCAAAATGACCTTTTTAAATTATTTACAAAAAAGCGAGTTATTATCGTTGTACAAAATTATGCTAGTTCTAACCAGTTTAAATCTAGGTGTTGCTAGTGAGACATGACTTGCATTGAAATTGTGTTTTAAACTTCTAACTGGCAGTAAAAACAGGTCTTGCTAGACATGGTACGGAACTATTCAATTCAATTATCCAAGTTTGGTGAGGTAGGTAGGGCACAGTATATTATCCACAATTATATGAACGCATATACGTATTTTCCAAGTATATGCAAAATTACTAACAAAGCCTACATAATTATAATTATAAAATAAAGAACACCGGCAATTAGAAGCAACCAAGAAAAAGATTCAAGCTGATACAGACTTGCTAATTGTGGCACTTTATCAGACAGCCAACAAAACAGCAAATAACAACCTGGGTGAAGCTGCAACACCACCCACGGCGTACAGAATTAGAATAATGACGAATCCAATAGTGTTGGTGTATGTAGAGTTTAAACGCGAGACACTTATAATAAACGACTTGACGACACTGCAACACGAAATAAAGCGGACACGAACACGGTATAAAGATTAAATTAAACTTTTGAACAAGACATTGACGTACATACACGGTAGAATTAAAGGGAGTGCAAAAGGTAATACAATAGAAAGAAAAAAATAGAATTAAGCATTTAAACCAATAAAACTAAAGAGCTTAGCTTGTTTCAGGAACTTATACGATCACACAAAATTAAAAACTAAAACACTACAAGCTATACAAATAAAGTGTTTACGAGGGAGATTAATGCAGTAATTTAGCAGCAACCTAGAAATAAATCAATAAGATGTGAAGCAGTCGCGTAGCAAATAAACAACATTAAGCTAACATAATTAGGAACTAAAACAAAAGTAGATCTAAATAATTATGGACGATGTTACGGCGAAATCGGATAAGTAACTGTGTTTAATCACCAAGAGAACTAATGACACCAGAGCTTAGTAAGCTGACACCAGGTTGACGAGCTGTGAAGGACGTTCGTCGAACCTTCAAGGGTGGTTATTTAATCCTGGTGGTGAGGGTAACGACCGTACAAATTTCTTGTAGGCTCTATTTATTAAAAGTAACGAAGTAGGAAATAGGAATTTTGATAGAATCCCCGATAGGAACTTTGATGATAGCTATTTCGTGACTTGCCAATTTGTAGAAGCTCATATTTTAGTCAACATTATTGGGGTATGGTGGTTAATACATAGTTTAATCCTAATGACAAATTGTTTTCAAATTGAAAAAATAATTGAAATTTTGTTTAATATCAATACGTGTGTTATTAGCCTCTCACAACATTTCATATTATACTGTGTTTTTAATGCAGTTTTGTAAAGTTTCTATCATACAAAAATGTCGACTGCCTCCCTTCGGTTATATATTCCCTATCAAGGTCGGAACAGGCTAAGGTCGCACGACGAACTTTCTAGTAGCTTCCGGGTACCAAACAGATGTTTGATGTGGGTGGTGCTACGCCATTAGCGGGGTCAAAGACCTGAATTATGAATTCGTTTTCATCAATGTAATGACAGAGGATTACAAGCAACATTTATGTTTGTATTGTATTTAGTTTGAAACGGTTGACTTAGGATAGGTACTCGACGGTTTTTTCATGTAATCTTCGTATGTCTTATGTCATGCATAATCATTTGTACACCAATTGAACATTATAAATATTCATCATTACCATCTCATAAATCATACCTTCCGAGCTTATCCTGTCCACACAAAAAAAAATATCAATACAAAATGAGGGTGTTTTGAACATCGATCAATAATGTATTTGAGCTCAGGTACGATTGTACGAAGTTTATTGAACTCTTCAGAAGCCCCTGTCAACGAACGCATGTAAAAATAGCAACTACCTACCTACATGATGTAGAAAAAGTCCATGTTAGTTGATGTGAAAGGAAGCCTTTGGACAGTGTCAATCAGGTTTAAAATAGCCTCGGGTTACGTCGTTAGCGATGCGCTGAGTCGTATCTGAAGACAAAATTGGTTGTATATAATTTTGAAACAACTTTACGTTGTGGAGAAATTGAGAGAATGAATAGAAGGATGTGCGGGAATGATAATAATAGAATATTTAATAGAATATTTAAATAAAAAGTAAAAGAAAGATGTTATATCTTAAAGTTTTACAATTCAAATCAGCTTCAAAGAGCAGAAACTTGGTAAGCTAAGAAAGTTGTCTCCTTGTGTTTATCTATCTATACACACAAGAAAATTTTGTTATTGTAAAATGATGAATTTTAATAGGAAAATTAAGCAACAAATGAGGCAATTTTCTTTCTTTAAACACAGAGACAAAGACACACAACAGTCAGTATTGTATGTGTCTGAGAAAGTTATAGACATGACAAAATACAGGCGGAAAAAAGACACTGTAAAACAAAATTGTTAAGTTGCCATATTTAGCAGACGCTTGTGAAGAGGTTGCCGGCACAACTGTTACGCCTGTTTAGCGAACCGTTGATACTGTTATGCGAAAATTAACAGATACTCTTACAGGAAGAAATGGCTTTTGTGACATTTCCATAACACTTGAAAGAAACCAAGAAGTTTATGTAATAACATGATGCCAAAAATATAAAGCTCTCGGTTTTGACGCAGACGAAAAAAGAACATAAACTTTTAACATTCAAAAATTGCAAGGAGAAAGCATAAAAGGAAAAAAAGATCAATAACGTCAGATCCTAATAACAGACCAGCCTCAAAAATTGAATCCTGCGAGATTACGTAAAAGGCAGCCTGGCTGACCACTAACGTACAAAAATTATACCCTTGTGTTATAAAAAAAAAACTAAAGAAAGTCGGTAATATTCGGACTTGTTTTCAGGTGACGTCATGTAGCGAGCTTGATGAGATCACGATGCTGACCTTGATCGCGCCCAGTCGGGAAGGGTTAAAAAATTGTTTGTTATTAACATGCCTGTACCTACACAATTTTTTTGCCACATGTTTTGATGTAGGAGTAACGATAATTTCGTCCACGATAATTACTGACGACAGGACAGAGTAAATTTTTAGGTAGAGGCAAAAAATTACATAGCTTAAATCGTTATTATCGTGTCAGGCATGAAGAAACTTTGTAGTTGGTTAGCTGGAAGTACTGACTTAACAACAACGAAGCCTTATGTAGGTTACATTAATTAGAAAGCAAATTCAATAGAAACAGACAAAATTTCGACAATTTTATTGGTGTATTGACGTCAATAAATTTTGTAAGCTCGCGTAACAATGGCACACATAATAAAATTGGATTTATGTAACCCTTTCATATACGGCAAATTATCAGATTGTGAAGAACTGATGAATCATCATACTGCGGATGTTTTTTCAGGTTAAGCTATGTAGAGCAGTACAAGATTTGCAGGGTAATGTGTAAATTTCTTTATCTTGACAACAAAATGTTGAAACCATAGATTTCGAATTATTTTTTTGCTGCGAGAGAAGTCCCCTATAGCGTGGAAAAGAGAATAGAATAGAATATACTTTAAAGAGATGTCTAATCCTTATGGATGGCCTGCAAGTCAGAAAGAGATGCACATCACAGTACTGGCGTGTCATTATTTTTTTGAGTGGCGGCCCGAAACAACCCACTTGATTTAAAATTTTGAATGTTTTTGTATTTTATATGCAATCTATTTGTTCTGTAAGATATATTACCAAAATGGTATCTTGTGCTGTAGCTAAATGCTACATTACAGGAAGAAATAACCCAAAAAAGTATAAATTTTACAGGTAATAATTATACGATTTTGTTATTGAATATTTAGTACATACCATAATTTTGGTAAATTTCTGCTATTAATACAAAAAGCGGTTTATACAATAGAATATTGATTTAGCTTGTTTTAGATTCAAATATTTTATAGAATTAAGTAAAATAGTAAATTGTTTGTTTACACTAGGGCTTGACAAAGTGATAACTTCGCTAATATCGATAAGAAAACTAAATAATTTTTGGTGTATAATTTGGCAAAACATATTTAAAAAAAAAACTAGAAATGTGTGTAGGTATTTATCGATAAAAAAATGTCAAGGCAGATAAAACTGTTGCACTCACACATTTGCATTCGAATTTTTGGCTCATTTTTGATAGGGCTTTGTTTATCTTGTACATATTATATGGTTGAAACTTAGAAAATTGCAAATGTTTGATGACCGAAACTAGATCATTGCAAAGAAAATTTATGACAGGAAAGGTCACGAGCAAGACAATTCTAATAAAGATAAAGAGCTGCTTTAAATGTTTAAAGCAGTATGGTGTACATAATGCTACCGTGATAAAAATAATGTCATTATAGCCAATAACAATAATATTCACAATAAAACTCGCAACAGTATTAAGACATTCCAGGGAAAAGGGCTTGCGGTTTCTATTAGTTAAGGTAATGCTTTATGTTCGCATGTCATAAAGTTTAATTTGTTGTTCGTAATAAACACAGTTTTATTATGTAGTATGCCATAATGGAGCCATATTTGTGAAAATTCAAATTATACAATATAATAAACTGCAAATGACGAAATGTGTACCGATACAAAAGAACAGAACTGATGTTTAGGGTTTATTTATAGTATGATGCTAAATAAGGAAGGGTAAACTAAGTCATGAGTAAATAACCGTACAGAAGCTTACTGACTGGATATATTTACATAACGACAACTAGAATATGAAGCTAGTATTCTACCTGTTCCTGTGCTAGCATCAATCAGCACAGTAATAACAGCAATTCAGATTTGACACGTAACAACAACGCGTAGCTGTGATGCTAAGTGGACAGCCATTTTGCAATTTAAATCATAATAATTGCAAACGCGTGCGCACCGACGACGACGACGGGAGGTAGCCTTCGTTCTATAATACCACATAATACAATGCTAGTAGTGTTTTCTTATGTAAAATATCGAAATTAACATTGTAAATGGTAGGTTTCATACTTTTTATTCACAAGTTGAAAGCCCGCTTCGGTGTCAACGTGTGACAATTAACACATAGTTGTTTGATAACAGAAAACAATAGGTATAGACAAATTGAAAACTTTAACAAAAGATTTAATTCACTTGCTTTTAGAATAGAATAGAAAAATCTTTATTGCCAAAAAATATATATAACAATGCTTAACTTATAATAATCCTAAAACATCCGACTAGGCTTATTATTATATAGAAAATAACAGCAGCTTAACTATTATGGCAATGGGTACTAGTCATAGAGCATATTTGCCCAACGCTGGTTTTCAGACTAGCCCCTTAATGAGAGACCGTGTGTTTGGTTGTGTACCGTGTTTTTTATATTGCTATAGGGTATAAAAAATTAACAAGGTATGTACCACACACCATTTCCGGAAAGTGACTGTAGGTAAACACAATCATGTAAGTTTGTGTTTGTATGTATGTGTAATAGTGTTTTCTATTCTATTCTATGTGTGCGTGTTGTGTATGTGGGTGCGCTTGTGTAATGAGAGGGTTTTTCTTAGAAGACTTTGTATACTGGGTGGCCCAAAAAGTGACGTCCAAAGAAATAAAATTGGTTCCTTAGGTCTAGGGGTATACGAATCACCCCCATGTATGTTAAGCGATTTTTAGTATTTTAGGAGTTATGATTTTTTTTTAGTATAGTTAGGAAAAAAATCGACCTGAGTGGATTTTTTTTTTATTTCTTTTGGGTTGAGCACTTTTTCACTTTTTTTTTGTTCATATCATCTTCTTGAATTGTACTTTCAACCATAAAAGTTTCAGCTTCCTAGCGCTAACTTAAAGTTAATTTTTTATATATCGAAAGTAAAAATTTACGTTCGAACCAGTCAGTTCCAAATTTTATACTTGAAAGTAAAAATTGAAAGAGGCGGTTTCATAGACTCTAAGTAATTTTAAAAACTTCGCAGGACTCTCAACTCCCAGAAAAATAAAAAAAACACTCAGTACTTGATGGGGTATTATTTGCAGAAATCAGCCTTCAAAGGTATTTACATTTAGGTGGAAATAAACCCGCGGGAGACGCGGGTTCGATCCCCACCACTTACACTAATGTATTTTATTCGACGCTCTTACGGTGAAGGAAAACATCGTGATGAAACCTGCACTTATTGCTAAGGTAGTAATTTCTTCCAGGCAACCAGACATTGCGAAACTATAAGGGTTCCTTTTTTACTACGGAACCCTAAAATAATATTTAGGGAACGGAAACCATCCGGGGATTACCAAGCAGCCATTAAATGAATCCTTCCATCGTCTTTCAATGCTCCGGATATGTCGAATAGAACATTTGAGATGTTTTCTGAAAGAAATATGACATGTTCGTCGTTATATTGGAAGTCATTAAAATTAATATCAAAAGGAAAGATTATCAAAACGAATTACTGAAATTAAAGGAATTTTGTACAACAGTATCTTCTGAAACATAATTTTCTAAAGAGAACGAGGGACACGTGTGAGGAATCTATGTTTGAGTTAATTTATTTGCCGTCGTGTCTCGTGTTTCTGAATTGATAATGAACAAACAATATTTACACAAATGCACAAATACAGCTCTTTATAAAGTGGCATTGAGGTAAATATTAGTAAATTTTTATTACCTTCCAGTTTATTTGCTCGAACTTACTTTCAGCGGTGCAAAAGTTAACATTAGTTTAGTTAACAAAGCACTATTTAGTCAATTTTTATACCTTTGGTTTATTCTTTGAAAAATTACATAGTCCTTCTGTCAGTATACATTGGTTATAAATGCTTTTATCTATTATTTTTAAAGCATTTTTGCTTGTTTGTTGCCACTGTAAAACTCATGGATAGTCAGTCGTACAATCTTATTATAATGTGTAGAACAGTTCAAATCCGCGGTGCGTCAGAGCGCATAGAGACAATATTTACGCTCTGGTAACGCCTGTAATTTTAATCAGTCATTTATCTACGACATTGCGCGTTAATCACGCGAATGCGTAACGCACACGCAACGAGAGCACGCAATGCACCGCGATTCATCTTTATTAGAGTGCATCTGACATAATTTATCATTACAGTGATGGATACAATATTGTTATTATTGTCAGTTACGATACTGGTTTGTGATTGTGAGTAGTTAAATTTAATTCTTGAATGCGTTTGAGTCAAGTATCAATTTTAGTCAGAGATAGAGTTGGGAATTGTAAGATTTCAGCTTATATCTCGATGAATGTAGTTTCAAATGTGGAAGCGGAACAAACATCCAAACATATTTTCAGATTTATAATATTAGTATGAAGTATGATATAAAGCAGCAGTGGACTGTAACGGGTCGTTGATGTTGATGATATAAAAATTTCAAATAAAATTGGTAACAAAGTACCTCGTCAGTTAAAAAGGCCGCCCCTTGCCATCCCCGGCGCAAAGGAGCCCAACACACTCGCGGCATTGCCGCGTTGGATGGCGACGGACAACATTTGCACCAGGAATGACCCGGCGCGGGTTCCAAATACAAACTATTAAAGATTTATAGCTGCACAAGGGACGACCTTTGGGTGGTAAATTTTTGAAAAACTGGAAATGTTCGAACCTTAACACGAAGCCGAAGATTTTTTTCTAGTATTTACAGGTCAAGACATATTTACACGTATAAGAAACCTTTGAGAGTAATCCCGTCATACATTATAGTGATGTTTACAATTTCAGTGGTTTCATCACGGAATATAATTCATACTAACCTCAATGCTACTGTCCTAAATCAAAACCACAAATACAAGTAAACAAAGACTTTACTACCTACTATAAATTGCACAATACTTTATACTATTTGCAATATCAGCCCTGAAATTGTATACTACCCACACCACAGCTAGCTACTACGTAGAACTTCTACAATACGGAATTTATTTCTAGGAATGAAACAAACGTGTTGTTTTCCAAAGTTGCTGGAATACGTAATTTAAATCTAGAATAAAAACAAACCTAGCAGGAGTTAGCATGATATTAAAAGGAAAACTGCACGCATGATCGTTTAAAATAGAATTGATCTTCGAGATTAGATTTTAATATATTGTTGTTACATGTTTGTACGCCGCGGTGCACGCCGTGTGGCGACGGCAGAGTAAAATACATTTGTCACCAACCCATACTCTTCCCATGGGTGTCGTAAGAGGCGACTTAGGGACCACGCATTGAACAGGGAACGGGCAGCAGCGCTCTCTGATACAGTAACATTTTAATCTGCGATCTCCAACCCGCCTGGCAAGCGTGGAGATTATGGCAAAACCCTCCACTTGAGTGGAGGAGGCTCATAGTCCAGCAGTGGACTGTAACGGGCCGTTGATTGATGTTGATGACATATTTGTAAAAGATAAAATATGTAATAGACAAGATAGACAGTTCAAGTAGTGGTATTAGCGTGATGAGAGTAAGTATTAGCGTGATGTGTGTGATGTGATGTCATCAATATACTATAGCTGGAGATGTATTACAGGCAGCTTTATTTTACTTTCATAGATGGATAAATATTTTGAACATCATTCATAATAGGTACTACTTCACTCATGGAACTAAACTTTTCCCTAGTTCAACCTAATCTCTCTATCAAAACAGAAACGTGTTGGCGAAGGTAAGTACAATATTATTCATCCTTCCAAGCTGTACAACAATATTTGCCATGTTCCTAGACTACTATTCTATACTCTGTCCCAGATAGGATTGGAAAGAAATAAAAAACTAGTAAAAAGGTTACTTTATATTCACACTTCGCGTAGTACGTATTCAATATTCACGCAAAGTGTGTCCTAATAAAAAGACCTAAGATGACAGCGGTCACAAACATTAGTACTGATATGCACAATTTTTAACAGATTTCGAACGCACCCTTAACGTCATGTCATGAATTGAGCTGTCACTGTCAGTGATTGATAAATTTCGTCACTTCACTTCCTTCTGGCTCTTGTGGTGTTTGTTTTGCGTTGCTGAAGTCTGTTCTGCTATGAGCTACTCGTGTTATTTCTTGTTGAAGTTGTTATAATGCCGGTTTGATTAATATCAAAAGGCAACCATTTTAGAAAACTAGTTAATCTAATAATTCATTAATAAGACCTACCTGAGCCTATCTACTCTTAGTACTTTGAACTTGTGCTAAAATGTTTACTGTCACTGCTTCTTTTTTCCAATGTTATATGAAATGGAGTATAGAACTAAAATCGTATCATGAATAATTCATGACTACAGAGACACTTGTTCTCACATTGCTTTGTAAAACATACATTACTGAGGAGACTTAGAAGGACTTAGATTAATATATATCTAGGCTAGGTCTAAAGGGAAATAAGCGCTTAACATAAATTAAGGCCTTTAAAACTTCTATGTAAGTATGTAATTGTTTGGCTTTCGGTTTCGAAATAGGCAAACTTTAGTTTAGACTTTAAACAGGTGCATAGTGAACTTACAGTTACAACTAGAGATAAAACTTTTAAGGTAAATTAAAATGATATCCATCCTAATTTTAAACATAGCAAATAACAATAGCCTATTGCAGTCCACTGCTGGACGTAGGCCTCCCCAAGGGCACGATCACCCGCTTTCCTCATCCATAGCAACATAGCAAATACCGTAATCGCAATCCGGAGTAATAATAATTGTTATCAAAATCACAGCCATAGAACTAATTTTATCTTGGTTTTCACACTTACAACATTTTGGCATCAGAGCAAACAGAAATATAAAACATAAGAGTCGACAGGCGGCCTTATTGCTAAGGTAGCAATCTCTTCCAGGAAACCTTGGGTGTAGGAAAAACACAGAAAATGTGAAGCTGGTTGGTGGTAGTAAAATATAAAAATTATTAAGAAAAAAAACAAAAAACCCGACTGCGTGAAAATTTTAAACTTTCAAACTTAATTAATAAATGAACACTATTAACCACGATCATTCAAAACAAAACAAAAAAAAACTTGTTTGCATCTTTTCAGTTCATTTATTAATTAAGTTTGAAAGTTTAAAATTTTCACGCAGTCGGGTTTTTGATTTTTGAATAACTTTTTCATCTTTTTAGTTTTTGTAATGAATGACCGATATTGTTGTGTTTCTTCCAAAAATTATATAGGTAATTCAATTTAAAATTTTGAAATTTTTGATGTTTTTTAGCATTTCTCATTCCAAATTACATTTAAACATATATGCTGTATATATTTTTGAAGACCATTCATAAAGCCCTTTATTTTGATACCCCACTCGATAGGTTTTGGAGAGATAAAATTTTTTAAGTTTTGGCGCCAAAATTCAGCCATCTCAGTTGTTTTTTAAATTTTGATGTATCCAGTGTTACTCTCACAAGTAAGACAAATCTAACGACACCTCTTTAGCTAAAATCCATCAAGAAGTTTGCAGAGCGTGCCACAGAAATATACATACAACCATACATACATACATACACTCGAAAAATAAATAACTAACTAACGTTAAAATAATACTTTATAAACTGCATACCCAGAGGTACTTAAAATACTTAGAAGATACATACACTATGCAATGGCTATTATAAATCATAAATAAACTTAACTGGAATGATTTTTTATTTATGGTAACTATATATTTTAATAATCTAGTATTTAAAATTCGATCGGTAGTCTGATATAGGAAACATATTTATTTGTGAGTAGCTTATCATCAGCATGCCATCGTATTCTGATTATCAGCATAACTGTTTTCCGAAACAACCGAAACAATTTCCAACGTTCCTGGTTTTGATTGATAGTTTTTAGCCACCAGCCACTAACTAATTATTTTTTTACCCGAGAGACGTAACGTAGTGGCACACATACGCGGTAGCAGTGTTATCGCATCTATTTTTAGATATGACATAATAACGTAAGTACCTACTTTGTTTCAAAGCGAAGCCCTGACGTGCTGTGTAGAAAACTGAACGGATTTAGTGCTGACCTAAACAGATTAAGTGTAATAAGTACACAACAAAAAATGAGCGTTGTTTTTTAGTACCTAGTTATAATGATTATGTATTGATTGGGATAATAAGATTAAAAACATTATTTAAGCTATTCTACAGGATATTTTGTTTAAATAGTCGTTTGATCTCTTTATGCTGATAATAAATTTCTTTGTAAATATTATAAATGCGAAAATATATTTAGTGTAATTTTATTAGCAAAGAAGCGAAGACGGTACGATTGTACTACAACTTTGGAAGATTAATTAATTTCATCCAACACTAAGCAATACAAAACAGAACACTATGCTACGTTCATAGTAAGTACCTACCTAGGTATACTTTCAACATTAATTTTCATAGTAAATATCGTAGGCAGTTGGACTAACTTATTTATCATGTTAGCACTCTGCTTCCAGACCTAAATATTTGTAGTAAGATTAACATCTAAGTACATAGTCTCTGACGTTGATAAGAGCGTAAAAAGAATAAGATGTACTTACCTACTTCTATACTAGAATTCGAATTCTTAAACGGAGTTTAGTCTTTTTTAGAAGAATCTCCTACAATGATTCCATTCTATGGAATCACATCACATAATAATTAACCCTTAAAGGAAAAGAGCACTCCACTAACTTACTATCATTAAGCCCCATACCTATTGTTCAAATACCTACATCAAGAATCAATCCCATAATCAAGACCAGACCAATAGTGACATCTCTGTGTAAACTTTGCAACTACTAGAGCGCCATCTAGCAGTTTCATTTGAAATTACGTACTCATTTACTAACCTGCGAGTAGCTTCGTTCTGTCTTCTACATTTTATTGTATTTTACTGCAGATAGGTAGCGTTACTAGCGGTGCACTAATAAATTCTAGCCTGATATTTTTTAAATATAGCGAGCGAATCAGTAGTATGATATTCGCAAAATAAGTTAAAGTTCGATCTTTCGGTCGCGTAATGCCCACTATAATAAATACGTACTGAAACAAGTACAACTCATAAAATAAGAAAATATCATGGTGAATAAAAATAAATGGCTTATATCTTGGAGTTTAAACAAAATTAGTAAAACATGACGAATGTACAAAATAATAAAAGTATAAAAAAAAACAAAAAGTGGACCCCTAGCCTGATATTTTTTAAATATAGCGAGCGAATCAGTAGTATGATATTCGCAAAATAAGTTAAAGTTCGATCTTTCGGTCGCGTAATGCCCACTATAATAAATACGTACTGAAACAAGTACAACTCATAAAATAAGAAAATATCATGGTGAATAAAAATAAATGGCTTATATCTTGGAGTTTAAACAAAATTAGTAAAACATGACGAATGTACAAAATAATAAAAGTATAAAAAAAAACAAAAAGTGGACCCGCCCGAACAGGGACTTGAACCCTGGACCCTTGGATTAAAAGTCCAATGCTCTACCGACTGAGCTATCCGGGCTCATGACTACGCTGTCGTAAAGTCAGTACCTATTCGGAGAGCTCTCAATCATGAATAAATATTTAAATTAAAAATTAATAAGACTTTACTAATAATACAATACACTTTCGTGACAAATTATGTAACTAACCATAATAAAACATACTATACATTATATAATATTGTTATGAAGTACCTACCGAATAAAATGAAATTGTAAACCTAACCATGCATTTTAATTAAATGATACACTTCCCTAAATAATAAATAAATGGATTTTTTTTTACACGGGATATCAAAGTTAAAAGGTTGCATAAGCGCCATCTATCCTAAATGTACAGAATGAATTGTATTACCGAACGTTATTTAGTTTTGCTACTCGACACTAGATGGTGTGACAGATAACAGGTTATAATAATTTTGTTAAATAAAACGCGGCGTAAATAAGTTCATGAATAATATTTCAGAGATTTACGTTAAATTATAAAACGCTAATTAAAAATATCGTCAGCAGAGGCGAGTAGATTGATTAAAAGAAAAAATAACAAATTAGATAAAATGTTATAGTAGTAGCCTTGTCAACAAACGTTGAACTTCAAACCACCGCGAGGACAATCTGCTTAGGCTGCTGGCGTTAGGGCAGAATTATCTAGAAACTTGTCTCCATACCAGATTATGGCTAGCCATCTTACTCACTAAATAATCGATCCGAAAGTCTAGCACCGCAGTTGTTTGTATGTATTCTACAACTAAGCAAACTGCCAGATGTTTGAAGGCAGGCAACTTATAAAAATATTTTTATCTGCAGTTCCTGAAAAATGAATGAATGACATTTGGACGGAAAATGTAAAAGGAAATATTAATGCTAAAGTATTCTAAACAAATATTTCAAAACTAATTGTTCCTAGTTGAATTTTACGATACCTACTTTCCGATACAATCAAGAATAATTGGAAGGAAAAAGCTCGGCTTCCTGTTGGTAGATTGTCAGAAAATGAGGGTTTAAAAATGTAAACAAATATTTTTTAAGCTGATAACTACCAATAAAATTTTGCGTCCAACTTTTTTTCTGCGTGCAATAAAGAATTGACAATAGGACAAATAAAAAATATTGCAAGAAACTACAATCCGTCGTAAAACAAAAGAAACGTTGTTATCATTTACTGAGAAGTTACTCGATTTTTTAATTCGTGGTTATTAAAAATTAAATTAATTAACCTAAAATTATTTAAAAATTCCTATTATATTTTTTTAGATATTAGGTATCATAAATTCCCACTAAGAACATTCTAAGAAACGCAAACCCGTTAAGGAAATAAAATGTCTAAATCGCTAAATCGTATGCCTACAAGATATTTTTAACCACTTGCCAGCTTAAGTCTATTATCATAATGAGTCATGGTCAGCTTAGTAAAGTTGCATTTGGGTAAAATTCAAGCATACAAAATATATCTACTGAACTGAGACCAACTTAAGAAACCGGGTACCTTTTCCATTTTACCAGATCATTGTACTAAGGTATTTAAAATTTGAATTAGTTATAATACGATACGATACGTATAGTACAGTTTGTATTAATTTTGGACATTAACATGTTCACTAACTTTCACTGATATCGCCATAAGACTGGACAAACTGCTTTAATATTTTTTCAAAATTCATAGCTACAAATTATATTACACAAAAACTTGGTAGTAATCTACCAGTCGAGTTGATTTATTTCTTAGTTAACACGTTTAGTATTGTAGAGTCCAAAAGGGAACAGGAAAGAATCTTAGTACAATGATGTCGCTTTGCAGCACGATTCGATGTGGCGTGTAAAATGCTGCTTACTGCCGAACTAAGTTTGCCTGCAGTACAAATTGCTTGTTTATTGATGGATGCATTATGGGTGCAGAATTTGAACGTTATTTTTAAAAGTACCATAATTGCTCGCTTTTTTATGATGAGGTTGTAAGGTTGACGAATGACATGAAAAAACCTGGTGTCAGAGCCATATAGCCACTGAAAGGCCTGAGGTTCTGCCAAGGTTTATGTAGCGACTATTCAATCTTGTCGTAGATAATAACAGGGACCAAAGTCTTAACGTGTCTTTCTAGTCACCGAAGGGATTTTTTTTTACATTCAGCCTGCAATGTTCCAACCCGGCACCTCGGTAATGAGAACTGAACGCTCTACCGCTAGGCCACGGAGCAGAGGCGCAAACTACTTGCTACTGTATATATATTCTGTGGCCAAACAGTGAAAGGAATTTTCTCGTAGTTCGAAAGGTAATCAATTAAGTATCGTCAGTAAGCTTCATTTTATCGGCCAATGACTCACGGTGTGCGTCGAGGACAGTCATACCTGAAACAGACAAAAGATGATCAGTTAAGAGTGCGTCGGGGTTTTGCATAATAGGGGATCGGACTGTTCACAATATTTTATGAATTATTTTTAAAATATAGATTAGTAACAGACGATTCGCGAAGAAAAAAACAGAATCGGTTGAATAACGAATTTACAGCGATTTCTTAAAGTTTCAATATGTCTGTCTCTTTCAAAAACGATATTTTGTATGGAGATTATATGGCGTTACTAACAAATGACGTCACAAGTGGGTATGTGCCTCTCTGTCTAATCTTGAATTTCAAACCTATAACTCGATCAATTTTAAAGATGGAGTAAAAATTATTTTAGTGTTCGATAACAGAAACTAAGAAGTTTGGATTTATAAAATAAAAAAAAGTAGTGATCCCCTATTACATTTTTTACTAGCGGTCCGCCCGCGGCTACGCTCCGTTGTGTAAGATTTTCCCGTGGGAATAAGACTTTCATCCCGTAAAAAGTATCCTATGTGTTATTCCAGGGTACAAACTATCTCTATTTCAAATTTCATCCCAATTCGTTCAATAGTTTTTGCGTGAAAGAGTAACAAACATCCATTCATACATCCATCCATCCATACTACAAACTTTCGCGTTTATAATATTAGGGATAATAATCACGTCTATTTTCCTTACAGGATGAGCATAGTTTTAGGTTTCATTGAAACAGCAATTAACCAATACTGTGCATGAAGTTCAAGAACTGTGTAGCACAACATAGAAGTAAGTAACCTAAATCACTTTTTTAACATCTAAAATCAAAATCAAATCAACGGCCCGTTACAGTGCACTGCTGGACTATGAGCCTCCTCCACTTAAGTGGGTTTTAACATCTAAATGAACTAAAATTTAAGGGTTGTATTGGCCTCGATTCGGAAAGTCATACTCTAATTCTAATTTTAAAATCCAGCTATCCTTTTCGTTTTTATGACCAATGAAAGAGAGGTGATGAACTCAGATGAACGAATGATAACCTAAAATAAGGGCATAGATGTCAGATTAAGATATTTTTATGTCGCATGTTGTAAGTGCTCTCTAAAATTGTGCAATCGACACGGCCATAAGGTTCAAATGTTTGACAGCTCTAATATTAGGATAGCCATCTCCTGTCTCTTTGCAATCTTTAAAAGGTGAAAAGAACGGACGAACTTAAATTAAGGATTAGAGCGTGACAGTAAGAATAGCCTCATTGTAAAAGAATCCAGAGACAATTATGCAACGCAATAATTTGGTGATCAGGGTCTGGTGATGTAGCCAGGATCCTCTCCTTATGAAATAATATATCATTTACGATTTCAACAATCAGCTGTTTAAGCCCTTTAAAAATCAGATTGTCATAACTAAAGGTGCAATTTAAAGTTCAATCAAAAATAATAACAAACTATACAACTCTACACATTATTCACATAACAAAGATCCCCCTCTGCAACCAAAGACACTGCAATTATAACAAAATAATTATAAATATAATGAATGCATGTCGCATTGACATCCGATGTGAATGAACTGAGTGATGTAATATTAATAGTGTGTCTGCATCACAATTCCGTCTACGTTATATTTTAACTTTATATATAACGCACTGACTGAATTAGACACGGTCATTCCTAGCGAGACGATTGATAAATTCTAGCCTGTAGAAAAACTACCGGGCTATCCATGTCTGGTGAAAGCAGCCTTTAGATTTGGGTAAATGCTAAGTCCATTTTGAATTACATTGCTGTGTTTTGGCATGGTTTTGGCACTCGAGGGGGTAAATTAGTTTGCAATGACTGGTAGTTACATCCGCTATTTTCTAATAAAGCGTGATTTAATCATCATGATCATGTCTCCGATTTTGACAATGAGATACCTAAACACTGAAATATGCGCAAAAAGTATCGACTAATGATTTGTAAGTATGTAAAAGCTTACAAATTACGAAATGGGCAACGCTGGATAACATTTTGGAAAACTACACAAAAATTAAAATTTTGTTACTCAATGCGGTATTTCGACCGTGCCTTCTATTCCATAGCACTTTCTGTGCTACTTTTAACAATAATTTTATTTATTTTCTCCACACAATTTACGGTATACAGAGTAATATTCTTATTTAAAAAGTTACAAAAAAATGTAGGAGACTGGATAATAGTACGGTTGTATAAAAAAATGAACAATATACATTTCGTACACAGAATAAGGTCTTTGTTTCATTTCGCCTTTCAAAGAAGAAAAAAGAGAGTTCAAATTGATGTTTGACAGCTCTAACATTTGGATGGTCCGTTTTCATTTAATTCAAATGTAATCAGTTTTTTGGAGCTGCTCAGTTCGATATTTGTTCGAGCATGCTTATATAGCTACGATTTAAGGGGCTACCTGACTGCGCACCAGCACCACTTCGAAAAAAAATCATAACTCCGAAAAAGTGGACGATCATTTTAAAGTGTAGGTATTTTTAGAAATACCGAATTTTATAAAATCTTATACGTGTAGTAAGAGATAGCGAAAGTGCCAAAAACGGCCGTTATTAGCACTTTCGCTATCTGTTACTACAATTAACAATAGATAACTGAATTTATCAATACTAAAAATACAACAACACTATAATGAAACGATTTGATCGTTCATATTTTTGATATTTTGTGTTTTCACTAAGTTATGATTCTTTATCCAAGTGGCGCCAGTGTTCACATAGGGTACCCCCTTAACAAATACAAAAAACTTTATTGATCCCATAATTTCTTATAAACAAGTCTTAAATTTTAAGTTTACCTTTTCAGACGGACGAACTTAAAGTACCTATATATTTTCTACGCTTCTTCTAGCTTTGATTGATTTTCTTTTCCTTCCGTACTAATATTTATTGACTGGTTATATATATATTTATTATATTAGACTAGGTTTATATATATTATTCTTATATATACTATCTTTTTTTTGTCTATTGTTTTGTTTATACTTACACTACTATACCGTAAGAAATAGCTATGTAACAATAAGACCGCCTAACTGTACACTTTATAATTTGTGTATGTGATTTTATGTGCGCAATAAAGTATATTAAGATTAGAGGGCGACAGTAAGAATTAGGTCCAACGTATTATAACTAAAAGAGAATGTTGCCACCTAGTCGCGCTGTACAAATAAATAAAGCGACTGTTGATGTTACGTTTGTCTGTCTAGGCAATGTAATAACATCGGAATTAGACACGGGCAACGCCCAACAACGCGGCTGGCTAGACCGAATGGCAGTTCCGTTGCCCGTTCCGACGATATGTCTAATAGTCAGGCAAGACTAATCAATACGCTTTTAGTCAGCCAAACATTTGCAGAGGATAAAATTTCTGGAGCTACAGACTAGGCAAAGTTCTAGGTAAAACGTTTATAAATATTCACGATGTCTCGCATCTAAAATAAATAGCGTGACTGTTTTCGAAGCAAATATTGAATCCACAAATCGGTTTTTAAATCTACAATGATAAAGCCTGTAAAATAGTAAACATACTAGAATTAGTGCCAATTTGTAATGCAGGTTCATTTGTAGATGTCACAAAATCAGGTTTTTTCTGGATACTGATGATGAGTCACTATTTTGTCATAGATCAAAGTTAGGAGTATTTGGATTTTAAAGCCTTTTGTGAAACAGAAATAAGACATCAAGTTAACAGATATGGTGTAAATAGCGGTAGTACCAGGCTGACTGGAAATGTTAATACAAATGCGGTTGTTAAACAGATGCGGTTGTTGCATTTGGATTGCTTGCTTGCAGAAACCATTAGTGTTCATAACTCGAGAACCACTACCGTAGGCATGTCTGAAATTTACTTACACATCCGTTCCTTCATCCCTTATGAATGAGCAAGCATAGCTTCGGCACCTGGGTCAAAATAAAAACACTAGCCTACAATTCTTTTTTTTACTGGCTGGATTGCAAGGTCGGTAACCAACCTTACAAACCCTGCTGTCATAATTACGAGTATGGAGTTTATTGTAAATACTTATAATAGCCAGGAGCAACAGCTCAACGTGTCTTCCGAATCACGGAATCATATTAAAGCCCAAGGCACGGCTCGTGCCGGGGGCGGTTCGGGGCCGAGAAAGCGGGATGGCGCTATGGCGCGGCGACTTGGGCTTATTAATTCTCGGACATTCAGATGAATCAGCCTTTTTATTTGACATTGTCCTCACCGGGATTAGTACTCAGAACTCCCGTAATAACAACCGAACGATCTACCCCTCTGCTGCTGAGGCTGTAAGTAAAGAATGTGCGTCTATTCCTGGCCGGCTTTAACGAGTAACCTAGGAAGAAGTAGCTTGAATATTGCTGTATAAGTTGTTATTACACCGTTCATACATATTAAGAATTTCATCTCTAAGAAAATCAGGTTTTTATTACGGATGTCGCATTTACAAATTATTTACTTGGAAGGTCAATATTATTCCAAGGCCGGTCGTGGGTGACTTCAAACCTGTTAAAGTGGCTAGTCGCTGGACACTGGACATTCTTCATACAATTGTGAACTAACATAGTATTACACATTAAGAACAGCGGTTTGAAGTTCCTTCCTCGAAAAACGTGAGAAACTAGTTATTTTATAGTAGTCAAGGATGACTATTTAATTCGAGTGTAAATACTGTCACCTTATTACGAAATATATAATCGAGAGCTTTGTTCCGTGTTCGAAATAAGAATTTCGAACATTGTACAAACTGACAATAATTATGAAAATAAGAATTGCGGTAGACGCTGGTTTCTATATTACCAATTAAATTTAAAAAAATCGTTTTGGTAAATTAATTATAATAAAACACGCTTTAAAATGTTTTTTGAAAATGATAACGACGAAGGTTATTAGAATACAAAAAACATAAAAAATTGAGATTAAACCGACTTTATAAATGTGACCAAAAAAATTCTTCAACTGCGCCTCTTAGTACTTGCGGAGTATGTATCGCGTGGGGGAAGCAACTAGTTATTGAATAAATAAATGACTGCTCGACACTTTCGAAATATGAATTGCAAAACGCATCGTGTATATGTATAATAAAATAATCATCGCTAAACAACTGGGTCACGAGTCGGGGCTAGTAGGTATCAAGGTCGGAGTCATCCTCATGCTCATCATCACAATTTTTACAGTACGACGTTATTATAAAAATAACTTAGCCAGGTCACTTTTTGGATTTATCGATTCTGATTATTATCATTGCCAGACGTCAACAACACTTTTTTGTAAGTTAGATTAAGAGATAAGATTTACAGTCACATTACCAGCTCTATAAGCTGTTCTTTATCTTTCATGTCACATTTGAAATTTATTTGCTATATTTCAGTCTTTTCTTTTATGGGACCATTTTAATTTGATGTCCTAATGGGGTCTTTTGTGATAGAAAAAGTTCATCTAAACCAACTTACACAACATTAAAAAACCATCACTGAAATTTATCTGCGTTCAATCAGTAATTTAATATAGATTTACGATACTAATTTCCTCCATCTATGTAGGCATGGGCTTATACAGGAGTAATTAAGTTTGTATCTACAATGCATTGGCGCACAGAAACTGCGACAAAGCGGAGTTTCCCCAAAATTGGTGTTGCCAAACGAAATAATTAGGTCTGTTTAAATGGAGGAAGCGATTCAAGCGATTTCAATACAACTATAGGTATACAGTGTCACGCTCACGCTCGTGCGATTGCGAATGTAAAGTTTAGCAACATTTAGTTACCTTTCAAATAGTAACACTTGACTAATTGTTAGTTAGTTACGAAAATTGACGAGAAATCGCCGAAAATTGGGCATTAACAGAAGCTGATGTAACGTCCTGGTACATAAATTCCTAAAATTGGGCGTAGTCATGCGGAGCATCCGAACAGTTAAATCATTTTGATAATTAGCAGAAAAGAAAAGCATGATTAAATTAGGTAGGAAGTTGAGTTTTGTAGTCAGCTGAAAAAGTACCGTCATGTTTGAATTTTTTAAGGCTTAGTTGAAAATATTTTGTACCATTTGCTTTTGGATACAACTGCACATCATTAGAAGTTCAAGCAACAATTTTAGAAAGAGTAGTGTTTTAGGTTGTTTACTAAGAAAGGTAGCACTGAATTTTGCTTAATTCTTCGAAAAGTACAGCTGTGCGAGACTTGTTATGTTATTAAGACATAAATTAACAAATTTGATGATATCGATAAGTAATATAATATCCATTTTAGTTTTTACTATAAATCAAGATTATAATCAAATCACCATTAACTTAAACTTATTTCTAAACCATATACAGCTCAATAACACCATTTTTCTACATAATCGAATCACTGATTCATATCGCAGACGCATTTAATAATTCAATTTGCTGTACGAGCGGCGTATGCGCCGGCACAAAATGTAAACTACATCGAAGCGCAAGTTCTTGCGCCAGTAAAGTGTAGAATTCTAGACGTTCACACAGATAACTAGTTTTTTTTATTGGCGCGTCGTCGTCCGTAAAAATATACATTTCTGTACAGATATCAACGCTAGTGAACTTTTCTTTTATGGAATGGGTGTTCTTGTGACGTTTTGAGTTGAAGACAGTGGAGTACTAATACTAATTCTGTGACTGTGGATTGAGAGACCTACGCCCAACAAAAAAATCACCCTTTTCTCAGAAAAGAAGGAACTGACGCAGAAAGAAGGTTTATTATCAGAATTCACAAGCCAAACCAAATAATCATTGATTTCAATTGCATTAATCAATGAAATTTAAAAATAAAAAAGAGCAAATATAGCTTTGTTGTGTAAATATTAAATCTATTTTTACAAGGTAGACACGTGGACATCATTACACAAAAAACAAACAAATCAAGTGGCAGCAGGTAAGTATCTACAAATCATACACGCACATGGACTTTGACCTAGAGCACTGTTGACATACTTTCATTTCAACAAGTGCTAGGTTAGGATTTATCAACCTACAGGCTATGCACTTAATTATATGTCATCATCATCAATCAACGATTATAATAATAAACAACACATCATTACGTGTATGCTATAGGTTAATTGTATTTATATTAAAGACTATACCCGGGTTATTATAGGAAGAGCTCTGACAGCTTTAAAATAATAATTCTTCATACGACGTTGACAACAACTTTTTTTTACCATAATTGATATAAACTGAAAAAAAAAAGTAACTTTGCACTTCTTTTGTCATTATACAGTAATTTTAATAAATAAACGAAATAATATTAAAAAGTTTTTAAATTTTAATCTGTCAGAACTCCAATAGTAACCCGTGTATAGTATACAAGCTTTATATTAGCGGTCGGCAACAGGCGGACTGCGGAAGGTGGGAGCTTGGACCTCCAAATACCTACTGTCAGGCAAAGTTCACCTTCCACTGGTCACGATTTAGATCCACCTATTGCCATTTTTCCTCCGAAGGTTTCTAGATCGTAGCGACATCGCTTTTATGGCCCTCTTCCCGGTCGGCTATTGAGAGGGACCCACTCAGTGGTGACCCCGGCCCATCTCTCGGGGTGCATCCTGCATACAAGTACATGCCCAACTTTTTTGGGGTTTATAGGTTGGAAGGCGAGACAATTTTCAGTGGGAGTCGAACCTAGCATTGCGATTCAGAATTCTTTATCAGAATATTTCGAGTCGCGATTCCGGCACATTTATATTGTCTTCATCTACTTTTAATATGGAACGAAAAGGCAGTTGGTAAATAATTACACACTAGACAAAAGTAAACAAATGTGACGCAAAATATTGAGTTTCTACTTGATTTAACTTGTTAGTTGACACAGTTGTAGTGGGGACAAAAATTTTAACAGGTAAGTGTTATTACTAGGAGATTAACAAGTCTATTTGAACATCTATTCAATTTGTAAAATGACAAAAAGAAGCCTTCAGTTTTAGTACATTTAGTAAGTGTTTGGCAAACTTAAGGTAGGTACTTAAATTTACAAGTACTTATCAATTCAATGACAAAATCGTAAATTTAATAACTCAAATAGGTTAGATAAATATTGTGGACAATACTTTAGTTAGTTATCAATCAATGTAATAACGCAAATTATCAATTCGCTCCAGCACATACATATGAAAATTTATGCAATTTATTTAGTTCTGTCTGTTCAAGATCTTATTATTATGCAAAAAAGGTAAATAGACATAATGGTTATAGTCACATCTATATCCTTTGCTATGATAAGCAGACATAAGTAGTATGAAAACAGCAGAAAGTTCTTTCAGAAAATCATAAGGAACACTTATTGTATTGTAACTTGTAACAAAGGGCTAGTCGGCTTCAATGTGTCAGTATATTTTTCTCTCACTAACTTTGTACGTAGATGAATGCTGTAGGAAATATTGTCTTTATGGAAATATTTACCACCACCAATTTCGCTGAACGCTCATAAACCAACGCAGGGACTAAACCACACGACCCTTTATTTACCTCGAAATGATTAATACTACTATACTGGGCAAGTAAAAGTGGATACATTTTGTTTCTATATTATTTAGCTAGTATATGGTTTTGGGTCCAAATCCTGTTACCTAAAAAATGTAATAAAAATGCAAAAAATAAATAGAATATCGTAATTACAAAACCATACTAGCTGAAAATACGACGCCCGCATGTTTTTTTTTTCACTTTTAATGTTTTTGCACATTTTCAGTGCACATTTACGCATCGTAACGTTACACCATCGGCGCTGTTCATTAGCGACTGAGATTAAAACAAGGCAAGCATACGCTTAGTTTATGCCTTGTTTTAATGGCGCCGTTTATCGAGCGGCGTTCGTGTATCTACCACTATATTTGATCGAAGCTTTCATTGATGAAAATGGTTCCGTTCTTCCATCGAGCGAGTATAAGAAACCCAAGCATACCTACATCTAATATTAATTTTATTGAAATATCAATCCAGAAACAAAAGTAACATGCATTATTATAATAGAATAGAAAAACATTTATTATCGTCATTATTAATTGTTTACGACTTAACGTGCAAATCTTTTTACTTGATCTTTACCTTATTTAGTCAGGAAATACATGCATTACACAATAGTTACGCTTTCTAGGAAGAAAGAGGCTTAGTTAGAGATTTTTTTTAATTTTAAATACTTTTTATTTATTTATTTATTATTAGTGACACTTCACAGCACATAAACATATCTTAAATAAGTGACATTAAAATTATACATAGTCAATAACGATACTAAACGACGACGATATTACATTTTATCAAGGGTAGGGAGAAAGATTTTTTTTGAATCGATACAAAAAAGAAGGGGGACCTTTATAAAATTGATAGTAATATATACATAGTAATATGTTTCGGGGTGTGGGGGGTAAGTATAAAGGTGTATGTGCTGTGTATGTGGAGTGGAGGGTGATTGTGTAGTGAGTGTAAGGATAGAAGAGAGGGAGGCCAGCCCTACGCAGATGAATGCTTGGGATCGGAAGTCCACTAGCTTCTCTCCCCTCCATCCATGTAGGGGTGTCTGTGTGTGTGTGTGAATGGAACAAGGGAGATACATAATTAATTATAAATAATTGATAAGATACATAAATAATTGTCAACACCAGTCCACGTGACTGCGGTTTTAAATAATTTTGAATCGATTTAAACTGGTTTTAAGCCCTGGATTTTGATTTTAAACGGTTTATTTACAATATACTCTAGACACACTGTGCTTGTAAGGTCGGTTAGTGAGCCCATATGATAAGAAGGAGAGACCAAAATAAAACAGAAAGTTGATATTTTTTTAAGACACTAGGCG
Source organism: Carpatolechia fugitivella (assembly GCA_951230895.1). Classification (NCBI taxonomy): domain Eukaryota; kingdom Metazoa; phylum Arthropoda; class Insecta; order Lepidoptera; family Gelechiidae; genus Carpatolechia; species Carpatolechia fugitivella. Next base: position 4,824,572 of record OX579646.1, read on the forward strand.
ACGATAACTCCAACTAAATAGTTAAGGCTGAAATGCTGTAAATATTTATTACACTTACATTGTTACACGCTCATAAATACATACAATATTACTATAAGCCAAATAATGAAAACGGATTACGTGCCAAGACGAGAAGCGTCCAATTAAATGCCGCTTACAAACGTCTTTGTGTTGTCGTATTCAAGATTTAAATCCAGTTCCTACCTTCATGAGTGAATTATGGCTGTAAGCACTTAAATTTTCAAACATTTTTACAAGACCGAACCTGTAATTTAAAAGCGATTTAATTATTTCATCAACCAAACATCATGTAAGATCTTCACATACACCTGTATAATAAAATAAATAAAGAGATTACAATATATGACAAAGTATATCATGAAACAAAAAGTGTCATCACTAAATGTCTTAAGAACAAAAACTATGATCAGACAGAATACCTTTTTACAATTTAAATATTTAACAATTTAATTTCAATAAAACACTAAACATATTTCTGATGGATGGATAAAGTATCTTAAAAAAATATTTACTTTTTAAATACGATTAAAAAAGCTCACGTTCCTAATTTAACAATTAGATTGAGTCTAATAATAAACTCTATCCCTTTCTTTTTATTAAGAAAACATAACCTATCTCTGTCTAGCAGTCCTGAAACTTGGCCAAAGAGATGCGTAAGCGCCGCGTAGACGCCACTGACAGAAAAGCGCCATAGGATAAAAAGAGCCTGCGCATGATTGCCAAATCTTTTTCACTCAGTCGGAACAGTAGTGTGCGACTGAATAGACGAGAGGGCCAACGTGACTACAGAATAATAGCACATAATAGTGAGGATATTTAAAATAGTAGTACTGCAACATTTCTTTACTCGTATATTATGTTTGTTTACAGAACAGATCAGATTCAGCCATGCTTAAGAATCGTTAACTCCTACTACGTCTGTTTTGCTCTTATTTTTTACTGCTAAAACCTCAGAGGAAAAAGGACTGGAGTTCGCTTGACGGGCGATACCCCTCTGCCAAAGGTATCAGATTAAAATTTGCCGCGTTTATATATACCCCACTTCAAGCGGTCCATTTGACAGAACTATACGGGCCGCCGAAGGGATACTTTATCCACGAAAAACTGAGATAATGTCCAGTTTTCTACTGCAAAAAATCTGAAATACATCAAGTATACATAAAATTGGTATTACCTTTCATCTAATGTAAAATTTGTATCATTAAAATGTAAAAATTTCTTTGCAATTCTGTGATATTCATAACTTGAAATCTCGGTCCGAAGCACTTTCCATTTTGGCATTGGTGTGTGTGCGATCTATGTAGTAGCTACCTTGCCCCCCGCAAAAATCGACAGAAAAAAGTGTACTAAGATTTGACTCAAGCGAACTCCGGTCCTTTTTCCTCCGAGGCTAGTTAGTTAGTTGGTGGGCTCCCGTTTCCGCAATTAGACTCTGAATTGGTCCGTTTTACGTTCGGTTTTGGCTGGTTACTCCAACCAGCCCAGCTCCTTCCAGAAGCTCAGAAGCCTCCTGGGACTGTCACAGGCTTCGCGGAGCGACCCCACATTCTGGAGGATTTTTGCCCGTTGGTCAGTCAACCCTACGCATTCCAGGATTACGTGAGTGACCGTTTCTTCTGCTTCCAGACATCCTCTGCATAGAGGGCTGTCCGTCGCGCCGATGGTGAATAGGTGTTTATTGAGAGGTATGTGACCTGTTAAACTGCCTACAACTATTCGGAGGTTTTTACGGTTTAGGCTGAGAAGTCTGTGTGTTAGTCTCGGCGATAGTATTGGGATCACCGCCTTCGACTGTCTGCAGCTTGTTAGACTAGCCCATTGGGCGTTGTGTTCGTCCCGGGTAATGTTGCGCAGCCATGTTCTCAGTTGGCTGAACGGTATCGGCAGGAGAGGCTCAGGGCCCAACACCGCTCAGGTTTCCCTTCAATACGTATAAATCTTTCGCCTTTTTTCCTCCGAGGCTAAAACCGAATATACTTTATGTTTAACATCCCTTTGATGTTGCAACTATTGAATTTGTTTTGTCATAAAGAGAAACAAGACATAGGACTTGCTTCAACACATATTTTCGCATTGGATATGTAGGTAATTTACATGGATAGAAATAAAATGTTATGATGATCAACGATGATAGCTGCGTATTAAAAGAGATTGGCTCCAGTCATGTTGAGTAATTGCTATTAAAATACTCAGAATTATGTGTAATGTTGTAGAATGCCAAGATAACGTCTGGACATAAATAGAAAAACAGTAGCAATAATTATAATTGTAGATAATGCCAAAGATAAAATAAATATGAATGAATAATATAAACACAAAAAGATTTATAAGATCAGGGTTTGTGACATGATGATTTGTGATCTCATCAGCTCATGATGAAAAAGCTCGGGGTTGGTATTCATCAACATCAACGGCCCGTTACAGTCCACTGCTGGACTATGAGCCTCCTCCACTTAAGTGCAGGGTTTTGCCATAATCTCCACGCTGCTTGGTAGGCGGGTTGGAGATCGCAGATTAAAAGGTTACTGTATCAGAGAGCGCTGCTGCCCGTTCCCTGTTCAATGTGTAGTGCCTAAGTCGCCTCTTACGACACCCACGGGAAGAGTAGGGGTTGGTGACAAATGTATTCTACTCTGCCGTCACCACACGGGGTTGGTATTATATATAAAAAAAATACTTTAGTGAATTCAGACATGCTACTGGGAGCTGCAATATACTCTAAGCACGTGACCTGCCTAAAGCTCGTGCATAGGTAAGCAAACCAAGGTGCTCATGCGACGCCAAGCAAATAGGAAGCGTCTCCGTTCAAAAATGGTCACGTGCCAACTAGGTCACTAGTCTTAACTAACTGTCAAGGAGTTAGCAAGAATCTGTAATACTAGGTAACTGTATTGTCTGAATTTCACGTCTAGACTAGATCTGTCTGTTAGATTGTATAAAAGCTTCGAAAATAAAAACAAAATTAAAATTTTAAAAAATCCCACTCCGGAAATTAAAACATTATCAGTAAAAAAGGATTAATTAACATTTTTGGAAGTCCCCCGACCAGAGTCAAATAAGATAAGAAAGATAAAATAAAAAAAATCTATAAAAAGAGTGATATTTCACGAAATCCGCCATACAAACAACTAATTATCTAAGAACCTGCTCTGAAATGATACCTTTTGAATGCAAAAAACTGCAACTAAATCGGTCCAGTGGTTTTCGAGATAAATGGTTACAGCCATACATACAAACAAACAAACAACCTCTAACCCCAAACGCATATACCGCCTCCGTTCCGTTCCGTCCGTCGTCGTGGGTAAAAAGATTATAATGTTTATCACTTGTAGCAATCCGTGGCTATATTAGGGTATTTTTTGCTATGGCAATACTGTCAGTCTTGTCCATCTTTGTTGCAACGAACGTAGCGTATTTGTGTACTGTAAAAGTATAATTAAAATACAACTGCACCCTCAAGCTAATCCAACTGCTGTTGCTTTTGTGTTTTTTGTTTGTTTGTTTGTGTTTGTTTGTATTTGTGTTGTTTTTGTTGAAGCTGTTAGGGTTCTATAGTCATAAAATACTTTTCAGTGAAATCCGTTGCGAGCCAAATATATTGCAGGGTCAAAGACGACAAGCTTGGCTTGATAAATTGTTTGTTTCTAGTACATTCTAGAAGCAATAGACTGTTCCAACTCCGATCCATAAATGTGTAAGATTATATCACAAAAAGTTATTAAAGAAAACCAAGACGTAAATATTTTCCAAGTGACCGGTAAACAGGAAAGTATCAAAAAACACGTAGTACACGCGTGTTGACAATGACATTCCGCGGCTGCGTAAGGGTCGGGCCATACTGATCGACGACAGTTTGCCTATACAAAGCGCGCGCAAAGTATGGAAATACTTTCGCAACGACGACGACGACACGCGGCGAACGCGCCCCGACGACGAAACGCGGTCGACCGTCGTCGTCGGCAAAGTGCGAAAGGCCGTCGATCTATGTGGCCCGACCCTAAGAGTTGAATCTCAAAACGCGTAGCTTGAGATGAGTATGTGGTTAATGGCTAGTCTTGTAATCTGCCTGCATTATTATAGCCAGTAGTAGATAGGAATAAAAAGTTTCTAACCAAATTAAATAATCTATGATCTACAGAAAACTGCACCGATACATACAATATAAATACACATTATATTTATCATCGTAATAAATTACGGGTCTGAGTCTTCTGCTCCCCCTTTGGTATACATAGGTGTCGATTCGGCATACGCCCAACTAAACTAAACTAAAAATTAGTCCTGTTACTTTCTATCATTTTTAATTGAAAAGGGACCGAAGATCATCGGTTTTTTTTTTGTGTTTGACTTCACGACTAACTGTCAATTTTAGTGGCTTTTTATTCGTCATGGTGTTAGATAGGCACTAAAACAAGACTAAATTTGACAGTTAGTCGTGAAGTCATAGACAAAAACAAAACCGATGATCATCGGTCCCTTTTCAATTAAAAATGTTAGAAAGTGACAGGACAAATTTTAGTTTAGTTGGGCGTATGCCGAATCGACACCATAGTCAGTGGTGCTTTAGTGCCTACCTAACACCATGACGAATGAAAAGCCACTAAAATTGACAGTTAGTCGTGAAGTCAAAGAAAAAACAAAACCGTTGATCTTAGGTCCCTTTTCAATTAAAAATGATAGAAAGTGACAGGACTAATTTTTAGTTTAGTTGGGCGTATGCCGAATCGACACCAGTTAGGGCAAAAGTGTACAATACTTACGTATTTTGCCTTGGTGACGGAATGAGAATGGAAAAAACTTTTCCGGAGTGAGTGAGAGAGAGAAAGGTACTGGCGCATCCAAGGTCAGCGCTCATAACTCGTTTTGCTACATGTACATGTTTAATTTAAAGTTTCGGTTACTAGGAGACAGATAAGCTTACATTAATTAATTACATTTGTAGTGGTTAGCTGCGAAATTAATTATACGAATCCGATACTATTATGAAACATGAGGTTCAAACTGAATGATACCATAATAGTTTGATAACGTGCAAAAGTAAATAAAGTTGAACTTAGATATGCGAACACGCGTTTACTAGACATACTTACTTATCGTGTTACTAGTTTGACACTAAAAGCTAAAAATAAAATTGTACAGAATAAAGAGTCGAGAAGCATAGTAATTTAATCAAGAAACATCTCTAAGGGTCTACATAGTCGAACTGCATTTAAACTGCAAAGCGGCAGTTTGAATGCGGTTGCTATCACTTTTTTAATTTAATGAAAAAAAAAAACAATACAATACAAATATTCTTCATTGACACCAATCACAATTTACAAGAAACATTTTTACAGTTGGTTGAGTCAATTAGGCGGCCTTATTGCTAAGGTAGCAATTTTTTCCAGGCAACCTTTGGGTAAGAAAAGTGTTAAAAAAACTTAATTGCATACAAGAAATACATATCATAGAAATACAGACAAGAAAATACGTTTCTGTGATCGGCGGCGGCGTGCTGTTATAGTGACTGGCCTCTGAGCGCATCTTAGAAACTCCGTTGTGAAGTAGCTATGATGCCGTTCAATAAATTGCAGTAAAAAATGCTCAATTATGCTTCAAGAATGAAATCAGGGTGAAGCTAGAGGCGCTAGTAGTTATGTCAATTGCATTCTCATCATCATTATTATCGTGTGAGTTGTAAGGGCGACAACCGACCTCACCAACACTGACAAGTGTTGTCGCCAAAGGCCACTGACATTACTCGAGCGACAACTTCTCCCGTAGAACGCAAACGTCTTACTTTTTAAAAAATCACCATCGAGCCTGCAATGTCCTAACAAACAGGGGAAAATCTCAATGATTTTTGGTCGACAGGGTTTCAAACTCGAAACCTCCGGAATGAGAGGCGAATACTCTACCGCTCGGTCACGGAAACTGTGGTTGCAATCTGACATAACCGGACAACCGGACATTTTGTAGCTAGGATGCAGTCCGTCTATATAATTTGTCTGGAATAGCAAACAGTTGCAAACAAGTTGCATGTTGACATTCCACAACATCGTAAGGGATGGAATCCTGCTAAGCATCCAGTTCTGGTTGCGGAATGTGGATGGAGTAGTGTACAGCAGCGAGACTTGTATAGTGATAAGTGCATGCGTAAGTAGCTGGTGAGGATTATACTTGGGGGTGAGTGGCGCCAATACAGCCTACGTAGCAGAGTGGGTAGAGCGCTCGACTCTCGTTACAACGATTCTGTGATCTATTTAATTTTCTAAGCAATTCTTGTATAATCTCGGAAACGGCTACAATGATTTCGATGAATTTTGGCATATAGGGGGTTTCGGGAGCGATAAATCGATCTAGCTAGGATTTATTTTTAGTAAAACGGGATTTCCCCGTGTTTTCAGGCATAAAAGAATTGGTACGCCATGTCATTAAAATAGAAAGGTAATTTCGCTACTTTTTGTAACGCCACAAGTCAGTCGGGAAACCGCGAGTCTATTTTTGTTTTTGAGTCTTGAGTTCGAACCTCGATAGATTTTTTAAATTATTTTATTTACTTTTTATTGTTTCATTAAATATGACAGAAATAAAAATGTCTTATATTTTTTCGTGGTTTGAAAGTTTTCCAACAGATGGCACGAGCAAAGCTCGGTGGCCCAGGTATACTAATCATAATACATAAAGGTTGCCATAAGCAATAAGGCCGCCTATCTGTACAAAGTGTACAGTGTACACTTAATTTTTTTTCCCGTAATACTGTTGTATAAATATTTTGTCTTGTGTGCAATAAAGCATATTAATTAATTAATACCATACATCGGAATCTGCCTGTCATTCCAGGTTGGCATGGCTCTTTTTAGCTATAATTTATTTTATTTTATTTATTTAGGGCAACCAACAAGACACTCACTCGATACTTATAAATATAAAAACAATAATAAAAGTTAACATGCTAAAGTGGTGCCTTAATTATAGGTATTTCTTGAAAGAAGTTCTAACATTTATTATTATAATTTCATTTTTATTTTGATATTCTAAACAAACGCAATCCATAGAAGCCTTCCCCTCTAACACAATTAAATTTAAAAAGAGGGCCCCAATCATATTACTTTAATGCGGACCTGGAAAGACCGGCAGATTCCGATGTCTGATCAATACATACGTACTTAATCATTACGCTCCTGTCCCCGAAGGGTTGAGCAGAGCTATAGTGGAACCCAAAGGAAGGTTAGGAACACACACTAAAACCACGTTTGGCCATATTTTTGGGTTACGATCCGGCATATATCAATCAATCAGCCTATTGCAGGCATATATATATACGTACTCAAATAGATAGACAAATTAAACAATAATTTCTCACCGAACATTCTTCTCGTTGGTGTTATGTTGAGTGAATACGTTGTTATTGGCAAAATACGTCTAAACTAGACGTGAAGCTATCAAGGAAAGAAAAACGATATTTTGCGGCAGCATTTTTAACAACTATAATGGGTATTAACGATAATTTTGTTCAGCACGAATATTCTGGTTTGTTGGGATTGGCATTAACCCAGCTTAAATATGGAAAATACAGCAAGTAATATGGAATCTGGTGAAAGTCGCGGGAAGCCGCTGGATGCGGGCTGCGCAGGACTGGTCGTTGTGGAGATCCTTGGGGGAGGCCTTTGTCCAGCAGTGGACGTCTTTCGGCTGAGAAGATGATGATGTTGTATCTCTATAGTCCAACCAAGGGTTTATGAGCGTTTGCCGAAAGAAGTGGAAGATATTCATCTCTCTCGCATTTATATATAGCATTTACGGAATGGATGAGAGAGATGAAATATATACTGTCACATTTAAAGTGAGCGCGACCTGTTGGTCTAACACCCACCATACATAAGACAGATAATTTGTAAGCATTATTTTAAGTAACTTTTAAGTTATTGGTAAAACAAGGCCGCATGGATTGTGTGACATTAGCATGCAAAGAGTGCAAGTCAATGACCTAAGTGACCTAAGCTTTATATAGTCAAACAACAGCATGTCATAAAACATTTATAACGCGAATCCATTCCAGGTCAATGTCAACCGTCATGTTATTTCATATAGGAAGTTAAAATTTAGAAGAAACTAAGAACACATTTTCCACCAACCAACTTTCGAGACTACGGGTAACTTTTTGCAAATTTAAAAATAAGAATAAATAAGCATATAAATTGAAACTGACTTTCACAAGCTTTTGCAAGTTCACTTTTGAATAGTATGCGGGACATGGCATTGCATGGAATAAAGTAAAGTAACCTGTTTAATGTGTGTGGTAAGTAGCATTATAAGCTTTCACATAACATCACTTTTATTATGCAGACGTGTATATTTGAGTAAAATCATGGTAAGTTACCTTTAAAAGATATGCATTAATTCTTTCCTTCATCGTGTGGGTTGTAAAGTCGACAACCGACTTCACAAACCCTGGTGTCAGTGCTATAGAGCCGCTAAAGGCCACTGACATGACTCGTGCAACGACTAGATAGTAGCCGGGACTAACGGCATAACGTGCTTTCTGAAGCACAGAATCATCTTTTTTTTTCGGAAAATCAGGTGATCTAGCCTGTAAGTAATGTCCTAACCAAAATGTTTGCCTGACAGTGTCCCCACCGGAATTTGAATCCGGAATTTCCTGTTAAGAACCCTCATAAGAGCGGCGAAATTTCGATCACTATACCACAGAGGCTGCATTAATATGAAAGGTATTTGTTTCAAACAACCCGAGTAGAAATTGCAAATAAATATGGTACTAAGAGGCAATGTCAATAACAGTAGGTAAGCTGTAGGCGTGACGACGGTACATTTAACCTGCATTGTACGAGTATATGTCTGTCTGGGCTCTGTCTACTTTCCAGCTTTCTCTACTGTATGTTATAGATTGGGGCTCGCCTCGGAATTCATACCTCATAAGATCTTGAACTTATAGTGAAAGTATGGAAATTTAGCACTAAATAATAAATGTCATACTCAAAATATGTCTAATTGTCTACTCTCTGTGACTAATCTAAAGTACAAAAGAAGATAATTAGAAGTATGAGTATTACATTAGGTTGCATCAAGAGAGCGTAAGTGACAACACAGTTACACCGTCAGATTTGGCAGATAAAGTGAAGACCATCTGTATAGTCTGAAGTCTTTTTGACGGTGTAGATAAAAGTCTCGTACCGTCTGATGTTGCAGTTCTATCTTCATTCAACCACAAAATCGATCAGGCTTGTCGCGCGGACTATTGCAGCATATAAAAGTTCCTAAACATACTCTTATTTTTCTACTGGCCGTTAATTATTTCGCGCGATTTATCAACGATGCTATGACGATGCACATGCTATCTCTACTGAAGTAAACTGCAAATTCTTTCGTTGCAGTTCAAACTACTTCTCCAACAAAAACATTTACTATTTGTTTTTTTTATTTATCTTCTATTATGTTTATTAGCGTAAACTGCGGTTACGATGGCAGCTGAAGGCAGCTTAGTATGATAAATGTCTAATACGGTTGCAAACCGGACCGGCGGCGGCCGGCGGCGGCGCGTGGGCACACCTCCATAGAGCCTGCATGAGCGACCGTGCGCCGCGCCGGACCAAACGACCGGCGCAAACCGTGAATATGGGAACGAGGTGGCTAATTTGTCCAAGGAACGAGCCCTTATTGCAAAATTATCCCGTAGGATATATTAAAAAATTTAGGTGTTTTGAAAAAAAGTGCAAAACGTGGTTCATCGTGAGGCTTTAAAATTTTTAATGAAACAGGTACCTAGGCACTTCAAAGTTCAGGTAACACTTAATCTAACTTTTCTGGTTAAGGCCCAGTTTTACCATTGAAGTCCTAACGAGGTGTTACCTAATGTGGTGTTAGACAAGGCGACTTAATAAAAATGTCAATTTCCTGCTAAAATTACTGGGCAAATGAGTTAGGTTTTCATTTAGCAACATTGAGTTGTCATAATATTGACATCAAATTGGCAATTATTTTGAGGTTATTTATTTGTTTACATTTGTGAGTATTGAATATTACTTGAATAAAAAAAAACGCTATTCAACTTATATTGCTGATAATAACGAAATACAGTTACAAATAACATTAAACTCAAACTCGTTTATATTATGAGCTGCGTCCGTTTTGACATCTGTTAAAGGTCCGTTAATTATTCGATGAACCAATATAGCAGTCATTAGATTTAACAAGGCATCAGGGAAGATAATCATTAGTTAGGGTATGACAGCCCATCAGCTGCTTTTACAGTAATGTTGCCGAAAAATCGATAGTTTTACAATCGATAGAAAAACGCCAAAAACATGTACCCAGTATAGTATCGATACTATATCGAAAATAAATAAAATAAAGCTAAAAAGCGATAGTATCGTCGATAATTCTTTTAGTGCAATACTATTGATAAGCAGCAATACTATCGATAGTATCAATCGTTGAAAACGAAAAATCTATCGATAATATTGCTCCTCAAAATTGCACAAACTACCGATACTATCGATAGTTTTTTGGATATGTTTTCCTATAGTTTTTACTTAAAATATCAATAGTATATCGATAGGCTATCGAAATTGGACTGTCGAGCGGCAACACTATTGACAAGCTGCTAAACTAACAAACAGAGTATGGTGAAACTGGGTCTAAGTATCTCAAATATGCAATTCAGTTTTGTTAGTTCTTTGCTCGTAATAACTTGAATAGAGAAGGTTGTGGTTAAGCCAATGATCATGGTAATAAAAATATTGGCAACTGTAATGTATACCTATAGTTATATGTACAGTCCAGACTGTTATGAAGTTAGTCTTTTCAAAATGCGCAAATTAGATGTAGCTGGATTTAACTGAATATTAGCTACAATATAGTATAATATAATAAAGGTTTAAAATACAAACAGTCAAACAGTGTGGTGCGACCCCTGGGATATGATCTGCCGCACTTTTAGAGTTGAGCAAAGCATGAGCTGCCTTTGAAAACGCCATGAAATTGGCTAATTATATTAGCAAAATAAAAGACACTCTTTTACTATCCAAGCTATAAAGCTCTGGAACTCTTTTCCTGCTTCATTAAAACAAGCTTCATCACTTGATTCATTCAAAAAGAATCTGAAAGCCCATCTCCTCTCCCTCTCTTAACCTGTGTCCCTTTCTTCTGTGAACTTTGGTTATCAGTTTTTTCTTATTATTATTTTATAGGTTTATTATATTTATATATTATGTATTGTTATTATGTAGGTATGGTATTTATGTATGTACTTTATGTACCTATTTATAGATGTATTTATATGTAAAGTGTTATTTATAATTGTATCGATCTATGTACATATTATTATTACACATATTATTGTTATGTAATTATAATTATTTGATGTAATAGTGTATAGTCTATTTATATTTCTATTTTTATACGTAAATTATATAAATCACTATCCCGTAGTATTCTTTGCGTTTTACCTGTACCCGAAGGTTGCCTGGAAGAAATTGCTACCTTGCTAGCAATAAGGCCGCCTATCTGTACACTATTATTTGAACTGCTTATTTTTTTTTCTGTATAATCTCTTGTGTGCAATAAAGTATATTCTATTCTATATAAAGATGAACTATCGACTCGACAAAAAAATAAAATTATACACTAATATTTATTCCAAATGTTCAGTCTATATTTGACCGAGCGAGCGAAGCGTCTCTGTTTCAGCTTGGCCAAATTTGCTTTTGTATGTCCATCTGTTTGTTTGTGGATTTGTTTGTTTGTTTCACTCTACAGGTCGCGTTTCTCAACCGATTCTCGTGAAATTTTGTGAGCAGGTTCGATAAATTAATCGTTTTTTTTTGTCGAGTCAGTTTTTGGAAATTTTAAAAAATGACGGAGTTATGGGGATTGCCAGCTTACAAGGTCTACCGCTGAGGCTGTTTACCTCTACAGGTCACATTTCTTAAAATAAAATGAAATAAAATAAAATAAAAAAACTTTAAAAATACAAAAAAATCAAGGGGTTGTTGGGGATGTTTGTCGAGAAAAAAAAATTGAAAAGATACATACAGACTCGCGAGGTCTACAGCTCACAGAGCCACTAGTTATAAATTTGATTGTTTCTTCTTAGGCCCCAGATTTAGCAAAAATAGCAGAAGTCTTGGCTCCCTTAACTTACACTAAACACTTAGAAGAAAGCAGACAGCCACCAGACTGGACGCAATGGCCGTAAAATGTGGGTTAATTGAAGACAACTGCCCATCGCCGCGGGCTCCAAGGACCGAATCAGAAATTAATATTGCCATAAACACAAACTGAGAGAAAAATATTGATGAACCCGACAATGATAAAAAGTGATGCTTAAATAAGTGGGCTCATACATGATCCATGTATGTAAGTAGTAAGGAAAATATTATGTGAAAGTTATTGAACTTTTTCGCTGTATTAACTTAATGTAAATAACACGTTTTTAAATAAATAGCGCAAAACCTCTTGGTTAGCTCAGCCCATCAATCTTTTTCTAAAGGATATAAAACTGAACTATTAACAAAATTTCTCCGCAATAATTTTATAGATGTAACAATTTACAAGTTAATAAAGAAGCAGATTTACAAGTTAAAGATAAGTTAATAAAGATTGCTCTAACATAGTCGATCTACCTGTACTTAGTTTACTTCTACAAGACCCGTATACGCTCAATTTTTTTTCGTGAATATTTATTTAAATATCTATTTTATTATTCTGATGTGTATTACATATTTTTTTAGAAATGGGGCGCTGCTGGGCATACTATTGCACGTGAAAATAATGACTACCAGTGTTGTGAAAAACATGTTTATTGTATTTAAATTAAAATTATTTGCCGTTTTAAAAATGGAGCGTTAAGCGTTTATGGGTCGTTACCTGCAGAGAATACTCGAGCAATACGTCTTCAAAGGGAACGTTGAAAACATTTTCATTACGGGAGAAAAGGCCAGAGCATTATGTGAGAAAAATAAAAAGTATGACATTTTCTACAAAGATCTTTTTACCTAACATAATTCACACTGTTAAGCAAATGACTTAAGGGGCTACCTGACTGCGCACTAGCGCCACTTCGAAAAAAAATCATAACTCCGAAAAAACTAAATATATTAAAAAAGTGGACGATCATTTTGAAGTGTAGTAGGTACTTTGGTATTTTTAGAAATACCGAATTTTTTAAAATCTTATACTGAGTAGTAAGAGATAGCGAAAGTGCTAAAAACGGCCGTTATTAGCACTTTCGCTATCTGTTACTACAATTAACAATAGGTAACTGAATTTATCAATTCTAAAAATACAACAAGACTAATGAAACAATTTGATCGTTCATATTTTTTACATTTTGTGTTTTCACTAAGTTATGATTTTTTATCCAAGTGGCGCTAGTGTTCACATAGGGTATTGCGACACATATTACCTACACTGAATTCTATTTTCGACGGCGAGTAGCATAATAGATTTTCTTCTTTCCTCAAGGCGACCGATATTGCTAAATTCCTGATGGATGGTTTCTGGTTCCATTTGAGCAAATTGGTTGATCTCAGTTGAAATGAATCTACTTAAAGTTACAATTCGCACGTAGAGGCATAATGGTCACGATCACGACGACGAACAGTCCTTACGGGGCGAGCAGAGTTTATAGGTTGAAACTATATTTAAACTTAATAATCAAATAAGTAGCAAAAAAGAAAATAACTAGTTTACTAAAATAGAAGTACTACTACCAGCTTTCATTCTTAGTCTGAACTAATGTGACTTGCTCTGGAACAAAAGGGCACTAAAAATACCTAATTCGGGGACTTAAACGATACTAGCATGGAAGCTAGCAAAATTAGCACTTAAAGATAAGTTTTAGTAAACCAAATAGTTAGTCTAGTCTTTAGTCTAGTCTAGACAGTCTTTTCTGAAAGATTATTACCACTTTCTAATGGAAACAGTATAATATCTTTAGCTTATTGTATGAGGTAAGCTGAAATATGCCAAAGGAAAGTTCAGGTCTCTACCAACAGGTAAGGTCGATTTTAATGCAAAGCATACCCCGCCGGACAATACACGGTGAACACAATAAGTCGTCATAATGTGAGGTAAACGGTATACGAGCATCCTGACCAATGACATTCGGCGAATACTAAGTGCGGCCTCAAACTGAACCACATTTGCGGTACTAACTCTAACTAAAACATTCCAATTTCTAGGCTCATCGTCAACAGCTCATATACGTCCCCACCGAGGGGCTCGAGCCTACCCTGATTTAGGGCGGTTAGGCCTTAGTCGACCACTAGGCTCTAGGCTCATGTTTCATATTCTTCTCCAGCGTTTACTTCGTTCACTGTTGGGCATACGTCTCTCTAAAGCACTTCCATTCGGCTCGATGTTCAGTTTCATCTTAAAAAGTCCTAATTAACTCACTTCAAATTTAGAACAATGTTAAACTGAACAGACAAAAAACTTAGTATGTCACTAGTCACAACGAAACAAGTCCAAAGTTCAACGACTGAGTGAAATCTTCAAACATATTCATCAGTGAACCGCTAGATTAGTAGGTAAGTAGTCGTCAAAAACAATGGTTAACGAGGCACAGACGCGAAAGAAAAGCCAATTAGGACAGTCTGCTTTGAAGTTGTGCATACGTTGACAAGCCATTTGTATAATAGTGAGTGAACTGAACAAATGAACAAAAGTTCATTCATAGAGATAATGAGGGCGAGAGCCGAAGGAAGGCGTTACAGCCAATCGTTCCGGGAAGCGGTCGCAGACGAGGCGCAGACGCAGGTGACGTCACAGCATGATCAGCCAATTGGGGCAATGGGCCTGTCATGTTTGACTTTACTCTTTACAAGTGTGTTTTGTGTTTTAATTAAATCTGACAGTAATATTGCCGGATGTCACCGAGGACATTCAAAGATAATTTAGATTTGTGGGACTCGCTTATGATAATGAGAAATGTATAATATCTGTATATTTACAAAGGCGCAGAGATCAATAAAGTAAGCAAGTCTAAAGCGCTAAGGAAAGTTTCGCGTGGGGCAAAATGCAAATGCAGCAGCGGCGTAGGTGTACCGAGTCACATAAATATTACGTTCACTGATCCAAGCAGTGTACCAAGCACACCCATCGTAGTGGCAGAACAAATTATGGGACATTAAAGCACCACTAAAGTCACTTTTCTTATTACCACAAGAGGTGTAAAAGAGTCAAATTGTTTCTCTAATATATTAACAATCTATCACGATTTTGAAGGGAAAGTTCCATAGTGCATTCTCAAATACTAACGCTCGCATTCGCTTATTAACACAACATCGAGAATAGAAACCGTAGTTTCGTAGTTAGTGAGGATTTAAATACTTCTCGTACGAAGTATTTTAAATCCTCACTAGTGCTGAGAAAACAGTGGAGTCATTCCAACAGAACAAGCCGTTAGCCTTGGGAAAAAAAGGCCCTTGCCATAACTATCGCATACCATTGAAACGTCAAGGTCGAGGAGTCAACGTACAGGACAGGACGCCACCTGTCTCAACCGCCAATATAAATAATAATAATTGCGACGACATGAGAAAAAACCTCCGCGAGCAGTTTTCAACTCGCATGTTGAACACGTTGAATCGTTGAACATTCGTATGCGAATTCTCGACGAGCGAAGTGTTTAGCATTCCTCGCGTTGTTTCGCACCTTTACCTGATACGAGGGATTATAAAGGCTACACTAAGCAAATCGATCTCGGGTACAAGAGCACCGAGCCCACGCTGTGTTAATTTAAGAAACTACTCATATTTATAAACCCCTGAAACAATTTAAGAACATATTTATGCCTCTGCTTTTATTATCTAGAATGATATACTCGTACTATTTAGTCGTTCACGTAATGCGGAATGTGGGCAGTAGCTTGACGTCATATAGTAAACTTGTGATGGAATCTAATGTTCTGACGTCGAAATTCATCAAACTACGATCAAAGACTTCCAATCGGTTCCGTATTATGGTGCGAAGCGAAAAACCTCGAGCATCGTGGTCAGAATTTAAACAACAATATAAATTATTTGTGTCCAAAAGCTAAACGATATAAATTCGGTACAATAATACAATGACGCTGATGACTAAAGCGAATTAGCAACAGAACTTCGACGATGTACTCAATAAAAAAATAAACTAACAAAGTAAGGTTCGCCAACTTAGTCATAGTGCGAGTCTGTGAGTCGAGGCGAGATGTGACAAGATTATTCTTGTAGGCGTACCGAGTGAATTGTATTCCAAAAATGGAAGTTGACTGTTCCAGAACTTTCTTTGTTTGCTTAACTGGAGAGTTGACACAACCAGCTTAGTCCTTATATCCTTTGTCTGGATAATGATGCTTATTTGAAAGTATCCTCAATGTCATAGTTTTTAATGAATCTCTCAAATTAAGATTTTGAAATAATAAACATAATGATTAAGAATTTTATGTCCGAGCCGAGCAATGTTGATGGCCGAGAAGTTAATGAACCTTTACATAACAGCTTTCAATGCTTTATAGGTGCGTTTGGGGCCCTGCTTTTGAACGGTAATCTCAACCTTACGTAATGACATTTCTTTAAAATCGCAATGTTTATACGGATGCGGCCTGGCATCTTTCCAATGGTGATTTTTAATCGGTTTTATTCATTGAGAAACTGCTTTATTGTCGAACGCGTGCAAATAGACAGGGACGACCTCCGCAAGGTCATAGAATATTTCGGAGAAATATAGCTCCGACTGTACGAGTAAAATAAATTGGTTGCATGTCACGAGGGAAACTTCTTTGGAATTATTCGTCGTAGAGTTTGTATTCAAAGACTAAAACGAATTTGTATAATTAGGCTGC
Source organism: Carpatolechia fugitivella (assembly GCA_951230895.1). NCBI lineage: Eukaryota > Metazoa > Arthropoda > Insecta > Lepidoptera > Gelechiidae > Carpatolechia > Carpatolechia fugitivella. The sequence goes on from OX579646.1 coordinate 4,841,418, forward strand.
CAGTCTACGTTGAAGTATTGAACCTTGAATGTAGTGTGACCACCGTTGAAGACCTAGAAACATTTCATAGGCCTTTGGAAGTTCAAATGAATCCTGTGAGAAACGCGAAAATGTTAGTTACGAGTAAAAAGCATCAAGCTTTTGAATTCTGGAACATTTTGCGAAGTTCTAAGCGCTTTACTAGAAAAGTCAGCGCTTAACGACGGATTAAATGAAATCTGTTGGCGTCTAGAGGACGAAATAGCTATGCATCTGCGACTTAGTGTCCGATTTTTGAGGGTTCCCGTAAGAATATAAAAAAACTGCGGTAAAATTAAGTTACGTTTTTCGGATGTAACATCCAAAGTTAATAAATATTCATTTCATTTGGATTCCAGTGAAGGTAACAGACGAACATAAAAGTTGCCTTAGCATATTTATATTATTCAGGCTATCTAAGGATGTCATTGGTATTATATTGTAGAAACGGCACGTGTTCCAGTAGCTAATTAATTATTCGTTTAGATTAAGGATGTAGGCTCGGTAATGCGCCACAGAGTCAATATTTTCTCTCAAGTAATCTACTGCGCAGTCGCAGTAATTGGAATGCGAGGAATATACAAAAAAAAAATATGGTCATTCAAGTGACTTAGCTAAGGCGCTTAAAAAAGTGATAACAGAGAATAATGTTATTTTTCGATTGCTCGTTTTATTTTATTTACGGCAAATCAGCTCCTAATGTTAATGATTCTGCTTTTTAACCGACGAAAAATACAAAACGCGTATATTTTTTTACATCGTTCAGTTTGTAAGGTCAACAACGGACCTCACAAACCCTTATGTAGAGCTGCTAGATTCCACTGACATATAACGACTACTTCCGTAGTTAGTAGCCAGTATTAACGTGCCTTCTGAAGCACTGAATAATTTTTCTTTTTTGTTAATCAGGTGAAACAGCCTGGAATATCCAACCCGAACTTGGGTAAGTCTCACAAAAAAACTTTTGTTCGAATGTGTCCCACCGGGAATCGAAATCAGAACCTACATAATGCGAGCTGTACAGTGTACACCCAACCTCTCAGCGAGATTTTTAATAATAAAAAACGCACCACATCAAATCGATGTTTAAGAAAATGTTTAGGTCTATGTTGATTCTACATTATTAGCTTATAGCTTGCGCAATAAGCAAACATAACCTTTTTTGCTTTGACTATCAAAAACGCCTAGTCAAAAAGTGAAAGTTTAGTACTGAAAAAATGATTGGTCGTAAAAATGAAAGTACTTAGGCAGTCGGTTAATGGTGTTTGGGTTCCTTCAACTATCAATCACTTTTCATACAATCAATCTACGTAGATGATTGAATAATAGCCAGGTAAGCCGAAGTTTTTAATCTTTATGTAAGGCCTGTAGTACTTAGATTTGAAGACTACTTTTAGGTATATTTCTTGCTAGATTTAGCTTCTTGGTCAAAAAATTGTGGAGTGAGGCTGAACATGAATTGGTGTGAAAGTAGACGTTTAACATTTGAAATGTACGGAAAGAAAGCAGATAAATTACTTGAAATCGGTGGTGTAGTCAGTGGCTAGGATCGCTGCTTCCCGTCCGGGAGTCATGGGTTCGATCCGCATCACCAACCAATGTTTTTGAATTCAGATGTACGTTTATTCATCGCTCTTACGGTGAAGGATAACATCGTGAGGAAACCTGCATTCTCCTGAGAAGAAATTCAAAGGTTGTGTGTGAAGTCGCTGTGTGGTGACGGCAGAGTAGAATACATTTGTCACCAACCCTTACTCTTCCCGTGGGTGTCGTAAGAGGCGACTTATAGGGACTACACATTGAACAGGGAACGGGCAGCAGCGCTCTCTGATACAGTAACCTTTTAACCTGCGATCTCCAACCCGCCTGCCAAGCGTGGAGATTATGGCAAAACCCTCCACTTAAGTGGAGGAGGCTCATAGTCCAGCAGTGGACTCTAACGGGCCGTTGAGGTTGAGGTGTGAAGTCGACCAACCCGCACTGGGCCAGCGCGGTCGATAAGGCCTGATCGCCCTAATTCAGGTTAGGCTCGAGCTTCTCGGTGAGGAGTACGTATACGTCCTGTGGATGTATACCGGCATAATAGATATATTTTTTTTAGAAAATAGAAATCTGATGTTGAAAAGAGCAAACCAATGTTTTTGCCCTTAAGAAAAGTAATTAAAAAGTAATTTCAAAAAGCATGAACCGCTCTTTTAGTCATAAAATGTCAAAGGTAGCCATCATTTGAACTTATTATTTAAATTCAAGCGTCTTGAACACAATACATAACAAAGCTAAGTCTAATTTCTGAAAGTAGGTACCAGTGTTGGGCAAAATTTAGTTGATTGACGATTAAAAACTGAAACTAGCGAAATTAGTTTGGGCTAACGATTGAATTAAATTTAATCACGTGCGGATTGATTCTGGAACTCATTAGATTTTAGTCGAGATTGATGGTTATTTGACTAATAAATTTTATACCCCTAAGCTCGGGGATGAATATGGCGGCATTGTAAACAAAGCGTATCGATTTATAAATCTAAAGATAAAGACTAATGTTTTATTTACATGAAATAAAAATACTATTTTCAATTATATATATATTTTTTTATTATTGTGACAAATTGTATTATCACCTCGAAGAACCGTATTTTACTTCAAAATATAGACCAAGGTCAAAGTACTACCCATTCATATAATTTTTTTTTTTTTGGTAGGTAGTATTTTTTTTTAATGGAAAACTGGCGTATTAACACCGTAAAATACTTAAACTAACGTAAAAAAACATATTACTTCCCAACAGTTCAAATTACAGTAACAAATAACAATAAACTCAATATAACTGAACAACTTTGATAACTGAACAACTGAAAAACTTCTCACATTTAACCGTATCATTAAGTATTTTTTTTAATTAGTTGCTGAATTCAATCAAATATTACTTAAATTTAGTCACATCACAAGTAAAACTAAATTACTTTAATCACGATTGATTCAATCAAACTTAATCAATCACTAAAATTTTAGTTTGACTAATCAATCAGTTCATATTTTTAGTGATTACGCCCAACACTTGTAGATACAGTTCAACAACAATTTAAACGATACAGCTGAAACACCTCGTAAATCAACGTCAGAATATAATTTCAGCCATCAAAAATAGAAACGACAAATATAAATCAAGCAAATTTAGTGGGGGTAAGGAACAATACGCAATAAGAGAGTTGAATGCATTTCATAAATGGGTGGATTAATTATATTTTGTTTATGTTGTGTCTGCTGCAAATATGCATAAAAAAAACTGAAGAAATTAACTCACGTAACGATTACTTTCGTAGAATACTCGTATAGCCGGGAGAATTTCTGTAAACGGCGGCGTCGTTTCGTTGACGTGAAAACTGCCAACGACCCACCCCTAACCGGGATCAACGAGTAAACGTGACTTTCGAAGCACGAAATCATCTCACTATGTAAGGTAAACGAAATTAGTCACCACGCTTCTTTAATACTTAGGTGTATTTATCATTCTACATAGAAACTTCATTAGGCATTTGAAGGTTAACACCTAACTTAGGTCAGACTAAAATATAATAAATGCTACAGTTAAGTGTAGGTATATCTACCTAAATCATTAGAAACAAAACCTCTCACCTACCTACCAAAGTTGTTTCATTAGGAGTTTAGTCAGAAGACATAAAGTTACTCTATTACAGCACTCTTCGAAGCAAATTGCTGAGTTAGGTTACAAACTAAGTATCCAAAAGTACTACGTACAAAAACATGCATTTTCAGTATTTCCTCATTTTTATTATTATTATTATTTTTGTCAATCAAAGTTTTTATCTACCTCCATATTATGGCATATATGTATAAAGATATCATGCACGACGACACACACCACTGACCTTCATCACACAGGTATTCACCTAGCTTGAGAGTCAGGGGAGAGTCAATGATACTGTACCCTATTAGCCGTAGTGTTATTATATTATGTACTTACCAACTTTGTACTAATGGCTTAAATAAATAATTTTATTAGAATAAAGAGTTTGCTCTCTTAAAATGGTACGGATCGACTCGTGAGACACAGAAAGTTCGGCGGCTATCTTTCTCAAACTTGAATGAGGATTTTCAGTCACTATTTCCTTTACTTTTGCGATGTTAACTTCAGTGCAGACGTTGATGGCCTGCCAGAGCGAGGCAAATCATTCATCACATCTCGACCGCTTTTGAACGCTTTGTACCACTCATAAGCACGTATTTTTGATAAAGTCGATTCACAGTAAGCCTTCTGTAACATTTTCAGTGACTCCGAACACGAAATTCCATTGGCGATGCAAAATTTAAACTCTTTGTTCGATGTTTTTGTCCATTATGAAATTCGCAATACACACTAGATATAGTATAACTAAAAATAGAACTCTTTAATTTAAATAAGAAAACAGTTGTGCCAATAGATTGGCACAACTGTTTTCTTATCAGCCTATTGCAGTCCACTGCTGGACGTAGGCCTCCCAAGGGTACGCCAAAGTGCACGATCACCCGCTATCCTCATCCAGCCACTACCAGCGATCTTCCTCAGGTCACACTACGTTTCCCGAGACGTGGTCTCCATTCGAGAACCCGTCTGCTCCCACGCTCATCGGTTTTACGACAGACGTGGCCAGCCCACTGCCACTTCAGCTTGCTACATTTCTGGACGATATCAACCACCTTGGTCCTCTGCCGGATGATTTCGTTTCGGATTTTATCCCGTAGCGAAATACCAAGCATAGATCTTTCCATAGCTCGCTGAGTGACATGTAGCCGGTGGGCCAGCTTCACCGTCATATTCCACGTCTCGGCTCCGTATGTCAAAACGGGTAGGACACACTGGTTATAAACCCTGCTTTTCAGGCATTGCGGTAGTGGCGACGAGAAGATATGACGCAGTTTCCAGAATGCTGCCCAGCTTAACTGTACTCTTCTTGCGATTTCACGCTCGAAGTTATCTCTACCCAACTGCAATGTCTGAGATCGGTTCCGGAATGATTAGTTCGTTAAACATGGCCTTAGTCTTGTCCAAGTTCATCCGGAGACCGACTGACAATGAGGCAGCATTGAGACGCCCAGTGCCAATCTAACCACAACAAAAAAAAAACAAAAAATGAATTTTGAACCATAAACTAATCATCCATTCCCGATACTTTCTTGACTGAATGTAGATATATATTAGTTACATTTTTTTTATTATTATTATTATTTTTTCTTCTTTTCGTTACTATTGTTATGTTTTTGGATTATATTACAACAACTAGTCTTTGGTTTTATATAAATGAAGCCCCGTGAGGGCCACTGGAAAGTGTGATCGTCCTGCTTCTAAGGAGGCCAGTGGGCGTCGAGTACGCGACAATGTACAGCAATCACAGGGCCTCGTCTATCTGGTGGCAAGCTACCTGAAGGCCCGTAGCTTCGTCTTCTCCGTGCAAGGGGGCGATCTCCGGGCCCAAGCTCATCCGGGCCGGAGTACCGCAGGGAAGTTGTCTTCCTTCCTGCCTTTACGCCCTCTTCACTGACGATATCCCGACGCTCAAAGGCCGTCTCCAGGAGTGGGAGAGCGATGTCAAGCTCGCCCTCTTCGCCAATGACAGCGCCTACTTCGCGTCATCGCGCAAACCCGCCCAAGCCGCTGTCAAGATGCAGCGGCTGCTTGACATCCTCCCGGACTGGCTGGACAGATGGAAGATGGCAGTCAATGTGGGGAAGACTGCTGCCCTCCTCACCAGACAGACCCACACACCACCACCCAGACTGACACTGCGGGGGCAGGACATCACGTAGCAAGCCTCAGTGAAGTACCTCGGCTGCCATATCGACCGGGCGCTGCGCATGAAGCCTATAGTGACACATGTCACCAACCAGGCCAAGGCTGCGCATGCGCTACTTCGTCCGGTCTTTGGATCCCGGCTGCCGTTGCGTGCCAAGCTGAGGATATACAAGACATACGTCCGCTCCCGCCTCACCTATGCTGCCCCGGCGTGGTACGCCCTTGCCTCTTACGCACGGAAGCGCCGCTTGGAGGTCGTCCAGAATGGTACCTTGAGGAACATCACCAATGCTGGGCGCTACGTGCGCAACGATTTCATTAAGAAAGACCTGGGAATCAAGAGTGTGAGGGATTCAACCTATTGAGTCCGCCAACACCACCTCCCGGGGATGGAGTCCAGCGCTCAACAACGACGTGCCACCTAGTGCCCCCAGAGTGCGGACGCGCATCCTGCCCGGTCGCGCACTGGGAGAGTCACCTTAACGACGTAAAGTTACCCGAACAGCGCCCAACACCTCAGTTGCTCACCGCCGATGATCCCCAAATGGGTCGAGCGCACCAGCCGATCTGATTAGCAGCCGCTCATCAGACAAAGCATGATGCCTGGCCTTAGTGCCACCACCCCTGACCCGTCATAATGATGGAGACGAAGCCCGGGCCATGAGGTAGACCTCCAAGTATGTTGATGTGGATGTTGCTAACAATGACGAATGCTAGAATATTCCACGAATCTAGAAAATCACGGTAGGTAGCAAACAAATAATGCGGTACGGGGATCTAGTTCCACGAATACTTCCTCATGGAAACATAATACCACCATAAAATGCTTGAAAAATTGACGTACAGTTAAAATTGTAAATGACGATTAAAATGACAACGTTTGGAGAATCGAATTGGACCACTTACTGTTCGAAATGCGATGCGTCCTTCCCTCTCGAAGCATGCCGGCTGACTGAAGAGGGGGGGAGCGTCGCTAGCCGTCAAAAAGAAATTTGAAGTGCGTTTCGTTTCAGCGTTATTTGGTAAATCAGTAGTGTTGCCGTCAATGATGAATAATCTTTGAACATTGTTTGATACAATTCTTGACTAACTTGAAATTAATTTAGTTGTTATTTTTTAAGAAGAAGATGGTTTATTGAATGATTTAAAATATTTATGTACTTCGTTTGGCAAATTTTTGTCAGTGAATATTTTATAGGACGAAATAACGAAAACAATGCAAAGGCGACATCTCAAATAATGCTATTTTGGATGGAATTTTCTTAATATTTTTTTTTATTGTGATTCAAGCTCTAAGCGGGCTCGATTGCTTCTTTATTATTTATTTAGGAAGTAGAATCAAGATAATTTGTCCCCAAATACTTTAATATTGAAGAGTTTTATTGCGAGACATAAATTTGGAGCCCCTAAAATATTTACCCTACTAGTAATGTTCATTAAATTGCTACTAGTTTTAATACCATAATGCCATTTGTACTGTTAAAGAAAGGAAAAATAAATAAATTATAAATATTATTTACCTACTAAAACAATTAAGAGAACATAAATTTAATGCTAGTTAATTCATTGATTTTTAACAACAATAGTTTAATTAGTTCGTATAAACAAAGTGATGACAGGTTGATTGTAGGATTAACAAATAAAAATCTATGTCTATTCATTAACACGTGGAATCAATTATAGAAATGAGCAAAGAGCAATAAAAATGTAAACACCGAAGCACGAGTATGGCACGAGTAAAATACGACTGTACGAGAGCCATATTCGTCCGTAACGTATTATCAACGAGTTGTAAAATAAGTGAGTACATAAGCCATTGAGTTTCCTCCATTGAATGAATGAAAGAATACTATGCGAGAATCTGAGAACAAAAAAAAATATTTTATGAAAAACACGGAGCTTGCTTCGTGACAAAAAGAAGAACAACAACAGGTGGATTCAAATCACATCACATCACACTATAATATTATAAATGTGAAAATATATTTGGATGTTTAGATGTTTGTTCCGCGTTCACGCTTAAAGTACTCAACAACTAAAAAAAAAAGGATTTGTATGAAATTTGGAATGGAGATAGTTTGTAATCAGGATTAACACAGAATACTTTTTATGGGGAAAAGTTTTACACAATGCGAGCGTAGCTGCGGGTGGATCGCTAGTTATTAAATAATTTTGGCGTTGCGTTGACCAGGTATGAAATATTTTAATAACCGATGCGTACGTCGTCGTCTATGCTACGGTGACACCATACCATAATGGACCACATGAAAATGCTACCGGTTTTCTAAGCACCTTTACGTCAAAACCCCAGCCTTCTTCGTGTGTGATTGTAAAGGTTGTCAACTGACCTTACAAACCCTGGGGATAACGCGCCTTCCGAAGCACATGATTATTTTTATTTTCGGGCAATCTGGCGATTCAGCCTGCAATGGCGTAACCAAACTGGGGAAAGACTCACAATAAGATTTTTGTGTCATAGTGTCTCGACTGGGATTCGAACCCGGAACCATCGTACCATAATATTATTAAAGGAAACGATCAAACTAATTTGAATTTTTGCCTGGCTTAATAAACAGACTTCCTAATTCCGAATGGGAACTGGAGAATTCAATTAAATTGAAAACACTTCTTAAACACGAGGTGGGGTTTTAATTGAACCACAACTTCCCGTTTGGAATGCAGAAATAATAGCGAAGCGATGCACCTTGATATAAGTGCGATAAATTTTGAAGAGGAGCCCAATCTAAAAGCAGTGCTCTAACTTACTACGCAGAAAAGGGCGTTACAATCAGTGTTGTTAATGATCAATGGGTGCGCCGGCGCAGCGCCCACTGACCTCAACGCGGACGAGATAAAGGCTATTTTAAGCGTCGCGATAATATCCAATACGCATGTTTTATAAGCCGGTGCATACGAGCAGGCAGCGTTTTTTATGCCGCTCGGTCATGTCGACGTGTGCTAGAGTTTAGTGTAATACTTAAACTATATTCGATTTGTTAAGGTGGATAAATCGGTGATTTTATATAGCTATCGGTTACTACGAAATTATTTCGATTGTAAAGCTGAGTATTAACTGATAAGATTGGGTTACTACCTATTTTTTGCTGATTAAGAAATTCTCCACTAATCCACTGAGAGCATGGTCCTCAGCGAGAAACAATCTGTAAAATTTGTGAGGGTAAACCGCTCATTTATCCATTTGTCAGATAATAATGATATTAGAGGCATTCAGTGATACAGCGCATCACCAATTGGCGAGTTCAAAATTTAACAGTGGCGCCAAAAAACTTGAGGACCTCTAACTCCGCGGTAATTGTTCTGTGAAACCGCGCGGGTCCACCGCTCGTCTGTTCTCCCATTCGACAACACGTCATAGGAGGCGCCGCGCCGGAAACAGTTCCTGTCAAAACTATCTGACCAATTATAATTCAGATCTTCTATTATAAGTAATACGATATTAAGAAAGCCTTTTTTCTGGGGTATTCGAGTAAAAAAATATAGATTAATTGAGAGAAACCTAAAAAACAAATACATAGGTAGAAAATACGCATTCTACTGGAAACTAAAAGTAAACACTTATCACCTACTGACGAATTTTATCGCTAGTACAACGAACATTAATACAATGTATCGCAAGTACAACGTAGATAAAATTACTGAGAAAATTTCTTACTTTTCCAAATATAATTAAAACACTTCAGTACTATGGAACTTTTATTGAGATTAAAGTAATAATTTAAATGCTTGTGATACCATAGAAATAAATATCGAAGTTTGAAGGTTCTACTTACCGTGTGGGTTGTATGTCGACGACCGACCTCACAAAACATTATGACAGAGTTAGTGGCCTCGATTCGGGATGTCATGCTCTAATTCTAATTTTAAAATTAAGCTATCCTTTTCTTTTCTATGACCAATGAAAGAGAGGTAATGACCGAATTATATTCATTTGAACGGATGACAACCTAAAATAAGAGCATAGCTGTCAGTTTAAGAGATTTTTAAGTCGCATGTTTTAGGTGCTCTCTAAAATTGTACAATCGACACGGCCATAAGGTTTAAATACGATGTTTGACAGCTCTAATATTAGGATGACCATCTCCTGTCCCTTTTCATCTTTAAAAGGTAAAAAGGACGGACTAACTTAAATTAAGGATTAGAGCGTGACATCCCGAATCGAGGTCATTGAGTCGCTAATTTTATGTCAGTACTATATCTAAGAGAGTCGGTGGACTAGAGACTAGGGCCGCTGTCGTCTGCCCGGGAGACGCGGGTTCCATCTCCACCAATGTGTTTTCGAATTTCGAATTCAGATGTACGTTTATTCGACGCTCTTACGGTGAAGAAAACATCGTGATAAAACCTGCACACTCCTGCGAAGAAATTCAAAGGTTGTGTGTGAAGTAAGCCCACCCGCACTGGGCCAGCGAGGTCGACTAAGGCCTAATCAGCCCCTCGGTGAGGACGTATATATATGGGTTATAGATGATAATAACTATAGCTAAAGCCTATCGTAGTGGAGTCAAAGATAAATTTACTTTTCTCGACAGCAATAACTATTTATTTACGGCGATAAAAAGATGATCAAAAGAACTTCTTAAGTGAAGTTCGATCTCTATAATATGAATCGCTTCATTCGAAGATATAAGTAACAATAATATACAAAATTTTATATATTAAAATAAGGCAATATACTTAATTAACGAAATGAAATGACAGTTGCATAGTGTAGGTAATAATAATAACACAACCACACATACATAAATAAATAACAAAATCACTCACTAGGTAGAAAAGAAAAGGTACAGAAAAGGTTTTGTCGTAATTCCGCAGACCATTGACGTCAATCGCGGAAACAAAACCTTACTTTTACAACCATTTTCTCATGACGTCTACATGCTTCCTTACATATTAAAGCCAGTTTAAAATTATTATACCGAATGTTGTAGCTGTATTACAAACAACGCAATGCATCATGCAGTCGTGTCTGGACTTATTGGGACACAGATCCTTAAACAGCTCGGCTATTTATAGAACAGAGAGCTCGATTGAGGAGAAGGCCTCGACCCTCCACTTTCATGTTATAAAAGGATTAAAAATCGAACGTCACGAATGTCCGGCAAATTTGGGCTAACCTTCTCCAATGAGTGTACGGCTGAAACTTAAGTAACCAGTCCTAAATGGACCTTGACAAGATACAATAGAGCCTAATGTACTGAGTCATATATCATAGGAAACCAAATCAATAATTTCTTCGCGCGTTAGCGGCAGAAAGTTAGGAAGCAAACGGGCAACAATCAAAAAACTACCTTAACCGGACGCGGTAAAATATTTTTTCCAGTCGAATAATGCGAACCACGAGACAAGATGGTGAAAGCCCGTCTGCCCTTGCGATCTCTAGCCACAAGAACATAATTGCACATGTTCAGTAAACGATTCAATGAATCAGTGACATTAACAGTCAACGAGAACTTAATTTAATGGCTTTTCTAGTTCAGTTCTAGTTCTGTCTGTAGTTTAAAACGCAAAATACTTTACTGTCAACGTTAAGAAGATCATAAACCCTTTTAATGATGTCGAAGCTATGTATATCGGATATGAAATTGCGTGGACGGATGCAATTATACGGTCGCTGCATGCCGGCAGCGAGTCATCATGCGCGCGAGTAACAAACTTTAATCTCATTAGAAAGTGGTAAGATTTGGCGCGGGTCGTCGACCGCACAGTTCTTAAGACACGCCCTGCAATCCGTGTAATACCAACACAATTGTAATTGATACGGCGTTTACAATGATAAATGATTTATTATCACAACTCAATATCGACTTCAAACGCTTGTGCCATTAATATTACGGAGAGACTTCTAACAAGTCGTTAAAGCAGTTTATTGGTTTCCTTATTTATCCAGCGAGGAATAATTTGGATTTCCAACGAAAAACATTGAATCAAGAAAGTTAGTAAGTAGGCGAATCATTGTAACGGCCACGTATAATGACTAATAACCTCTTTCAATACAGTTCGAGCGAAATGAAAAGTAAACAGACAAAAAAGTCTTCGACGTGAATGAAGAGAATTTGGACAGGAAATAGATAGTTTTTGCGCTTAGGCTAGACAATGGATGTAGCGAGAGCAAATTCTCAGAATTAAAAGCGCACTAAAAGCAATTGTATCGAATTTCTACGACCTGGAAAACTAAATGTACGCGTAGCTAAATATGCAGAGGCATATACAACAAACCATGTTATGTTGATAGTGCCATTATGTGAGTTTAAGAAGTAGAAAATCTTGCCCATATTATTATCAAAAAAATCCTTCATTTGTGGGATGTAAGGTCGACAACCGACCCCACAAGACTGTTGTCGGAATTATTAAGCAATGACTAAATCCGTAAATAATAGCCAGGTAGCACGAAATCATTTTATTTTATGGACAATTAAGTGATTCAACTACAACGTTCTAACTAAATTGGAGAAAGTCTTACACTTTTTTCGACGGTGTCTTTACCGGGATTCAAACTCGAAACCTCCGTAATGAGAGTCGAGCGCTTGACCGTTTGGCCACGGATTTGTTATTAAAAAAAACTGTCGTTATGGAAACAACAGACAGACAAGCTTACTTACACGTGCAATTGAATAGGAAACTTATTCGCAAAATAACTGTGCTTTGCTTACATAGTAGCTGTCAATGTACAAGTTAAATGTCCCTACACGCCTAAATTGGCTTGTCCATTGACAGGTAAGTATACCTTACTTGTTAACACCTAACAATGTAGCGTATAACTTGTTTTTGCTGATTTTACGCCTTATTGTAAATAGCTTAAGGGCACTCGCGAAGTTACGGTTTTCATAGAGCGGTACCTGTGTGTACTACTTTGTTTTCGCTCTGAGAAACACTGAGTATAGAAAACTTAGTTCCACCACGTCTGATATGCCAGAAGCATTTCAGACAAGGGAAAACAAAATATTTTGTATAGAGCAAACACATAAATTCTACATAATAGTTTCAAGTAAACTCTATTTTAAAATTTTACATTGAGAACCCAAGTGTTATTTATAAGCAAATAACCATCCCTTTATTTTTAAAGAAATTTAATAAAACGTCCTAAAATAAAAACTGTTTTGAGGAGAGCGGTGAAAACATAAAGTCTTTAAGTATAGAAAAATAATTGTGTAGTAATGATTGCGTATTTTCTATTTGTCCTATTTTTCCCTGTCTATTTTGGTAGGAAAACTTTAATGACAGTGTGTCAATAAGGCTGTAACGAGGCATTCGTCCTCTTTCCTGTTTTATGACTGGCAACCTTTCTTGCTGGCAGTTTTATCTTTCATTTTAAATTCATTTTCAAATTTAGATTTCTTACGTTTCGATTTTGACTTTTTTCTGCCAAATTCTTCACTTCATGTCCTGATCTCCAACAGTAAACTTATCCTTGTACTATTTCCCACGTTAGTTATATAATTATAAAATAAATAATATCTAAATACAAAAATACCTTTCTTTCGGACAGTGCCCTGGTTATTTGCCACACTTTATTTTATTATCCTCTACAACATTCTTCGTGTGCCACAAGCTTCGCTGGGCCACAAGGCTCCTTTGCGATGACTTCGACGCATTGTTTAATCTAATTAAACCACTGATAATGAGAACAATTATAATAACTAATAGCCGGCGTACATCGTAGTACAGTCTATTTATCGAAATCACACAAGCGTGATTTGATGAACAGCTCTCTCTATCCATCAGTGAATTTTAAAGCAAGTACTAGGGCTGACTATTATTGTCAAGTTGCCAATTCACAATAGTTCCAGGTAATTTTTTTTTTAATGTTCCGACTCAGCATATTGCCGCTGGCTAGGCCAGTGACGCTGTTATTCTGCCGGTACCATGATAATATAAATGGGGACAACTCACACGCCGATCTGATCCAGAGCTTGTACTGGTCAGCCAAAGATTATGCCTGCAATATTGTGAATGTGTATGTAGGTGATGTGAGAGTACGAGGTGTGACATTATTATACTTATATTGATTAATTATTTATTTTTACATTTTAAATAATTTTAACTAATTGACTAATGAACTTTACACTTCCTTTTTAATTTAATTTATTTAATGTTAAAGTTGTTTGCTTGTTTCTTATTTATATTTATTTGTAATGGATTAGATTTCATAAAATGTTAAAGCCTTGTTTTTTCTGTAATTTTTAACATTTTTTTTTATTAATAAAGAATAAAAGAATTAATTAATAAAGCCAGCTGATACATATTACTTAAATAGATAAATACATACTTATATAGATTAACAACATCCAGACACAAGGCAAACACAAGTGCTCATCACACGAATGTTTGCCATGGGCGGGATTCGAACCCGCGACCCTGTGCTTCGTAGGCAGGCGTACTACCGACTAGGCTACGGGGCCGACAAAGTAAAGACCTATGTTCACTACAAAGTTACATTTTACAAGGCACAAATCATAAAGTCGTATCTATTTATGGTCGGGCGTGTTATTTGATTGCCTTTATGTCCACTTCTGTTTAATGTCTATTTTTATTTTTATGAGTTGTCACTCATATTTATGTGTTAAATATTTTGTACTATGTAATGTCAGGCTGAATATTTTTTTCTTATTCTGTCAATTATAATTTTGTTAAAATTTTAAAGTACTTATTGTAGTTGTTTGAACGTGGAGTATAGTAGACAAATTATCAATGTAAATAAATGGATTTAGTTTTTATTTTTATTTACAAAATGGCAACAAATGGGATCGTAATTACTATTATTAAGTTATTTGTTTTTTTTTTTAAAGTATCAGTGAGGGATTTTTTTTTATTTAAATGGTTTTTATTCAAATTGAGATTTTACATTTTATGGTACATAACTGATCTGATATTATTTATTAGTAGAAAAAAGACTTTTTAATTGGTATTTTATTTGCCAGTTAAAAGTTTGTTTCAGCCAGTGTTTGGCGCAGCCATTTCAATACGACCATCACTCGTTGTCACAAAATAAACTTAAGTGTATTTCAAGCTATGTTCATTCGTCGCCTTCTCTTTCACACATGAAGAGATAATAAGCTCTGCTCTTGTTTCAGGTTGGTAACAACAATACTCCTTGTTTAATTATATCCGAGAAATGTTTACCAACCAAGCAACAGTTCAGACAGTTGCCGTGTAGTACAAAAAACAATACTAATACAAAAAATGAATCGTTTGCTCATTCTGTGAGTTTGGATTGTGTTGCTTAATAAAAACTATAGTTCTCCAGCCATTTTAACCTTCGTGTTATAGTTCGCGTCACGTAAAAACGTTCGCTTGACGATGTCATGTTTCAGTTTCGTATGATAATGCATGAAACAATTATTCAATCAATCAATCAGCCTATTGCAGTCTACTGCTGGACGTGGGCCTTCCCAAGGGCACGCCAAAGCGCACGATCACCCGCTTTCCTCATCCAGCCACCGTCTGCGACCTTTCTCAGGTCATCAGTCCACCTGGCAGTGGGGCGTCACTACGTTTCCCGAGACGTGGTCTCCATTCGAGAACGCGTCTGCTCCGACGCTCGTCGGTTCTGCGACAGACGTGGCCAGCCCACTGCCACTTCAGCTTGCTACACTTCTGGACGATATCAACTAACTACTTTCGGATGAAACAATGATTTTGAAATGATGAAACAATTATTAGGTAAAGTATTTTTGTATGTTAGGTACTGTCATAAGCCATTGTACGCATTTTGAACAAATCCTCTCCACTTCGTCCAGCTTTTTATTTTACGTGACGTCAATAGGTCCCGTCACGTAATATGCATTATATTAATTCTGTGCTCTCGTTGAAGATCAACAAGTATTGTAAACGAGCCGTTTCGTCACGTGCATTCTCAATTGTCTTTTTTTTAATAAACAAGATTACGTCTACAATTTGCATATGATTCGACCATCTGTTCACAATTTTGAATACATATCGAAACACGTGTGTACATTATTTAACTACAAAAGGGAGATAGGCATTGCAACTTAATACTCAGGTATAATGGGCAAGTGAATTAAATTTGCAATTAGTAGGTGTTACCTTAGGAAACGTGTTAAATATATTGTACGAGTATTTCTTATTTCGTGATTCACAGTCTATTATTAAACTATGACACCACACAATGCATCTCGATATAATTTAATCTCGAATGAAATATTATACTTTAATGACAAATGTACAAGAATTGCTCACTAAGGTAATAAGATATAGAGCGCAATGATCTAATACTTTTTTTATCACTAACTGCACAGAATATCTATAACAGAGTATAAAAAATATCTATTACTTGCGTTACAATTTTATATAATATATTATAACGTGATAGCAAAATAACGCAAAACCTATCGGGTGGTAAGTTAGCCCATGAAACTGAACAACTTTTTAAAATTAGCAAAAAATATTTTTGAAATTCATACAAACTGATCAGGTGATCGAGTCAGTTCGTATGAAACATGTTCAGTTTCATAGGCTTAACCTACCACCCGAGAGCTTTTGCGTTATTTTACCCTTCTTCTTCTTCAGCCATTTTTTACCGCTGTGGTGTAGGTTATGCTATCTACCCCGGTTCTGCGCAGTTTCCAACCACTTGTACCCGCCAGTCTTTTGATGTCGTCGTACCAACTTGCAATCATGGCGTTATTTTACTGACACGTTGTATTATTATAACCTACCAGGCTATTTTGATTTGAAAGTAATTCGAGTAATATTTTAAAAATATGTACAACAAAAAATGTTTTTTTTTTTTTGTTAAGCTAGTTTCGATATTTTTTAGGTTTAAAAAGTTAGTAATTAGTTTTCGGTTCCTTGTAGAATTTAATTTAAACGTTTCAATTGAAATAGCTTTATTCTGCTTCATAATGAGTCAGAGAATTTGTCAAAGATACAGTTCAAATGACTCAGAGTTAAGCACAGGTGAGCAGTGAGTAATAATAAATGAACTTTTTTTAAAACTAAAATGCATGTGCCTTGATCGGTATTAAATTCCGATGAGAACGTGTATAGATGGCTAGATGGAGAGACGATCTGCGAATAGTGGTTGGCAGCTGTTGGATGCGTGCAGCCGAAGATCGCGCGAAATGGCGCGCCTTGGGAGAGGTCTACGTCCAGCAGTGAACTGCCACAGGCTGATAATGATGATGTGATTGTAACATACATAAACGTGATCACGCTCCTATCCCCTTACATGCAAAGTATTTTTAAGAAAAAAAAAATCAAAGGATACAAATGCGATATATGTGGATTCACTTGCGCCGTTCTTACCCACAACACAATATAGCACATTTAGAGAACGTACCAATTCTACAGACCATACCAATTCATCATTATAGTTTCAGAGTTACCCATACTAACCCATCTAAATGGGCCATCCTGTATACATTGGTTTTGCATTTGATTCAAAGCTTCTATTATATTATCTATAGGTATACTATTACAAAAGGCTGCATACCTTAATTTCAAACTAGTTCATGCATCTATCTATTACATCGTGAAAAACATAATCTGTCTGTAGGCAGATAAATTAAACAAAATATTAAGAAAAAAAGATATGTAGGTACTGCATAGGGTTAGGAACAAAAGGTAAGAAGGTATTGTAATAAAAGAATTGTAAACACATTATGAATGAGTTTAAAAGATCTACAGAAACGCGACGCATTTAAAAATATAGGTCAAGTTTCTACCTTGAATGTTGTCAAGAAACGCTAGTCACTGAAATAGACGAGACGTGCAGTCGCCTTGTGCTTAATTACATTTAGAAAAAAAGGACTGTTTAGAAAGTTTATTTAAAAAGAAAAGCTTATGCCCATCGCTAATGCTGAAAACAATGTCACTAGACGCTACCGAATATGAAGAGAGAGAGGCTAATCCATGCCTGCCTACTTAAAAGAACATTAAAAGTTGGTTAAGCGTATTGTTATATGCTAAAATTTCGAAAACGACCACATCTACACAAATCTAGTACATCTGACAAACATACATGTGAAACTGTTTAGTATCGACCAATTATTCGTGAATGCAATTTTAGTAAATTCGACGTTCGATTTATACAAATTTAGAAACAACGAATTGTTTTCCGAATATTGATTTAAAAGCTATGATGTTGTATGAGATCGCTTACAAAGAATGATGATTTTTACGAGAAAGTGAGATGCCAACAAAAACTAGCCAATAGGTACATTAACAGGTGAATTTTACGAGCTGTGAGCTTCATTACAAACACATGATCCTGTATGATCGTATCACATTCTTTGTCGATCAAACGATCAAAATTCCATTCTCCAAGCTTCATTGTCAGTATCTGAAGTCATTACGTGAGAATAACCTATTAAATTATTCCCAATCCAACCATATAGATAAAAAACGGACGCTTTAATTATCGTTTTGTAACGAGAAAAATATTTATCATAATTGAAATCTATCGGACGCTGAACCTTTGCGTGCAATTTGTTACTTAGTGCTTTCTGTCTTGATTATATTGGCATTCATTAAGTTCAAATATTCCATAATAAACATATTTTGCGATGAGCCAAATTAGTTACAAGCTTGCCTCAATTTTGACGTAATACGTAATAACTGTAGCATGTAAGTAATCAAGTGTCACAAAATGTATGTCTCATCACGAAATCTAATACCACAGCGGGTAATATCCCAATATCCTTTCACATTCGAGCATTAACAGATGTTAACTACCGGTCAACGCTGTTACAGTAGTAATTTACCGTCCCAAGAGCGAACCCAACCCAGCATTGTAATTCGAAGTCTAAGAGATGTAATCGTTGCTTCAATTAGTAAAGTAGAGACGTGACTTCACCTGCCTGTCTGTCGATCAATAATACAGAAAGGGCACAAGAATAAGCTGAACGGACGGAGAAAATGTGGTACCAGTTTACCAACTGGTGCGGTACTCCTGACCTTGGGGTTGCGCGTTTACGGCCATAACCTAAAACGAATCGATGGGAAAATTTACCATATTTATAAACATACAAACTACATTTACCATGAAATGCTAGTACCATTTCGCCGGAGTGTAAAGTTAAACAGACCTATGAATAAAACTGCTCTGGTTGGTAGAATATTAAATAAAATAAAAAAAGACCGAACGGAGACAAAATCATCATCATCTCAGCTGGACAGAGGCCTCCCCAAAAGTCTCCACAATAACCGGGCCCTGCACTGCCAGCATCTAGCTTCACGTTTTTCTCTCGTCATTAAATCATCGTTTCATCTTTGTCGACACTGTCTTCTGTTGTAGTCTCCATTCGAGAACTTCTCTGCTAAGTTCACCAAGCACAATACCAAATTATTTTATTATCTAGCTAGTCATTCTGTAAAGTTAAAAGAAACGCAGCGTTCACCCTTGAACTTCTGCTCCAGCCTTTGTGAAACACAAAAAGTTCTACTAGGATAACATAAACAATAGATATACCCATTCATCACTCGACGCATTAGTCAAATGGCACCTCGAAATTAAACCTAAATGGTTCAGTATCTGAATTTAAATTGCACATTTGCTCGAGGCCGCCTTACTGCATCCGACTGCAGGCGCAGTTTATGCTAATACTCATTGATTGTAAATGGGCTTGGACCAACTACTCAGATAATAAGGAGCGCCTTGTCATCTAAAAGTATTATGAGCCTAAATAGGATGGGAAAGGGATTACAATAAAATCGTTTTGGCCGAAATGAGGAGTATACTATAGTAGTCTCCCGCAGCTTACGACATGCCACACAGACGTATATTATGAGATTTACAGATAAACATAATTCATACCTAGAATGTTCTCATAAAAGTTAAGACATAAAATTTCAAGAATAGGATCGTAATTCTGCCTATACCTATCGCATCGTAAGAATGCCGTCCTGACAGCTGTCATACACGTAGAATTTTTCTTCTGTCTCTTTTGCACCCATTTGGTTTTCATATTTCCTGCCTGCTGTCAGGACGGCATTCTTGCGATGCGATTACTATAAATACTATTATTATCTCTGTCGGGCGTAGTCAATTCATTATTTTTTATTAAATAATTTCCAAATTATACCTGTTTTACTTACTACATCGTGGAAACATGAAATAGAATAGTAAAATTTTAAATAATGCAAATCCAAAAATGAAAATAAAGTTTTACAACTTCGTTATTTTTGTCTATTCATGTAAAAGCACATTATATCATAACATTTCAACGTCCATTCTGAAAGCAGATTTCTTTAAATAGTTAACTTGCGGGTTCTCACCATCATCGTCCCGATAAAAATAGACATCAATAGCGAAACTAACTACTTTCTACTTGCAGAGAATAATATCGTGTCAGTTTTTTAGGCTTGACCGGCGAGAGGGGAAGCGGGGTTTTGGTGCCAATGAACTTGCGGATTGGTGCAGACGGGAAAGCAAATACAGCCTCACTGGGTCACACGAGTACCGAGTACTTGCTGGGTTGCCAGACATTCCGGACATATTCGCACACACCGTAAAGCCTTTAGGGCCCCATGCGAACACAACGTCACACAATTTGGTCGCGTTATCGACAAATTTATAGCTTGAATTTTCATTGAACGCCCGGCGCAAAAAATCAATAATGCGGTAAATTTGAATTGCAAATATCACTAAGAAAATGCAAAGGCAAATTCTTTCATGTCCATTACTAGGTCGTTAGAGGACATTGGCTCATGCCGGACGAAGTCAGATATCGGTGAAAATAGTAAGCTGAAACTAAAGCTGAGCGCTTGAAGTGATAATATATAATTTACGGACGCGTAACAAAAGTATGATGATATGTAGAACATTCATTAGGACTGGCATGCTGCCATTCTGAGGACGTTTCCGGCAAGCGCCGGCAGTAGCCGATTCGTTCTGGCGACGCCTGAATTACAATTGCAACCAGTGGCGTAGCAGACGCCTGCACCATGCGTCATCTTCACACCAGCGCGATTTCTATGGCTTCCAAGTCAATGAAAGAATATAAAACCTAAACAATGGATCTTAAACTATTCAATAGTATACGACGCAGTTCATGCTTGAGGTTTTGTATTGCGCAGACTCTAGTACTCTAGGCGGATTGGGTCAACAAACCGAGCGCTTTATCAAATGCAATATATATTTCTGTATCGATACCTGATAGCAAACTGGTACTGCACAAGCCTTATCTAGCCTCTCCTACGCTTTCCATTTCTCCACTAACTACGAATAAAGCTACGGATATGAATTCATTCGTCAGAAGCTTATTGATTGGCCGCAGCCATTTATCACGGCTTTTCCGCGGGTAGACAGAATAATAGCTAGGAATCCGTCAGTGGTATTGTTTTTGTAGGGACAGAAAACAATACTGCGTTATGTCCTATCATGATGATATTGGCATTTATGATGGATGAGCATCGTGTGAATGAATCTCGACCGTTTTTTTTAAAGTTGCAATTCCTACTTTCTACCAACTATAGTTTAGTTCCTTTCAAGCGAGACTGTGAACACTGTAAGAGCGTGCGTCTGAAATACGGTCGACTGTCAATTAGTCTTCCAGATTAAGATTATGTCGCTATGCAAGTCTTGAACATTAACTAACGCGATAAGCAGATTTCACTGCCAATGAGTGCGTATCGCCGAAGACCAAGAACGATAAACGATGTATTATTAGGAATATCGTGCGGGTACGGAGGAGGTCAACTTAATACGCACTGCAGTTTTCAATGGTACAGTAATTCCGTCACACTGGACTGGACACAGAACCTATTATCGGACTATTGAACTTAAAGTGTTCCCGAACAACGTGATAACAATACAAGAGTGGTATTTCTGTATCAACTCGGATAAAAATAGAGCTTAGGGAATTCTTTTGTATTCATCTGTCGTGTCTGTATTACGAAAATTTAATACTGTCTCAGTTCTCAGTCGAAAATAGAATCGTGTGATGAAGAATCTGTGATTAGTTTACATTATCAATTGGGAATATCGATTTAATTCTTGACTCAATATCGATAAATTTGACCGCAGTTTTTTGCACCCGCCTGTGAAATGTGCTCGAGAATAAAATATGCAAAAATAATGGCGTCATTTTACGGATGATATATCACTAAACACTGAAGATGTTTTATATCGAAAAATATTTTTCGTCGAGTTTATAGCAGACAATAGTAGAAGTGTTGCAGTTGTAATATATTGAGTTTTATAATAATTCAGGTAAGCGAAGGTCGCGGTGGTGATTATGTAGCGTGGAAATATTTGTGGAATGCGCTAGAGATCCTCAGCTCTTCGCCTCTTTAACCAGATAATTAGTCTATTTGCACGAAACCGGTCAAACACTGGCATTCGTAATTAAAAGCGGAATCCGAAAAACTCTGTATCATTCTGACCACAAAGTTATCTTGGTTGCGGAGTCTGACGTAGAACAATTTATAATGGGCTTTAATACGTATTATAACACGGTTTATTTTTCATTAACAACCAGCAGTCTACTTTTAGCGGGCTGTTACTGCGCACCACTAACGCTCGTGCAATTGTTACAGTATTTTTTTTAAAGACAAAGGACGCAATTTGTATCAATAAATCTTTATCAACATCGATAGTGATTTTCTGAACACAAAACGGTTTATTGAGGCCATCAATAATATTATCAGTTGACGAACCGAAACCGAACAGAGTGGAAGTACTGGCCGTTTATTTGTAGATAAATTAACGCTTATAAAAATAAATTAAATTAAAGAGGTCAAGAGGATAAAGGGCTCTCTATCACTCGATATGGCCGCAATACCCACTTCTAATGTTATCCACGTACAATATTCATGTATACCTCCTTCAAGCAAGTAATAGTCCTACGCCATAAAATGTTTAACACATGCACTAAGCATCAAATTAACATGTCTCACACAACTTATGCAGAAAGAGTTATAGCGCATTGGTAATTAGAAGCTTCGTCGTATAAGCTCACAAATGAATATAAAATCAGATGCTTCATTTGAGCGAGACGAACAAACAAAATACCGTCGGATATTGCGCCGTATTCTTGGTATTGAGTGTCTATCGGCACTCGGCAACCAGTCAAGCAGCAGCACAAAATGCAAAAAGTGTTTTTTTTTTTACAATCTCTGCCGGCGACCTGAGCGAGATGAAAGAGATTCAAACACGCGTCAGTCAGCGATAGTTTTTTTGAGCCCTGAACGTCCTTGCTAGGCGCCGAACCGTCACGCTCCGTCGACACACAGCTGTTTGTTTGACAACAAACTACGATATGCGCATTATCTTTATTTAAGGGCCTCATTTAAAATATAAACCAGATTTCTTAGTACATCTATAACTGTTCTAATATGACGTATTACGAAAAATCAGGTGACTTCATTAACTTGTTATCGCCTCTCTTACGTGTGCAAAGTGCATTGGAACCCTATCAATTTCATGAAATTAGTTTTATCGGCCGCATGAGTGGGCCGTGACGCGGTACACCCCACGCCCTGAGAAGTGACGTTTACAGTTTATCATAACATCTTTATAATCCAGTGCTCAACGAGCTGTTGCGAAACTCTATTAATGATGTGTAAAACGACATTTCAATGTTTGACAATCTGCGAATGCTTGTTGCTAAGAACGGAGCCAAGACGGCATTTTGTGCATCCACTTTCACCAATATAAGCACGCTAACCGATCACTGTGCAGTCGCTAAATGAATGTGCGCATGAGTCGGTTCGCAAGAATTGTCAACTGCAATCAGTAGGTATTTAAACAGACGCGTCTGGGCAGCTACGTCATCGAACGAAAATATTGATTGAAAGTTCTTTTTATTTGTTCAACGAAAACATTTTCTTTTCTATTAAGCTAATAGCCTATCTACAAATGTAGTTACAACGGAATTAACTAGCAATTCCAAAATTATAGGGCAGACTACAAGGTACATTTCCACCGTACGGGTAATATCATAAAGAGCGTCACAAAATCGCTTCAATACGTGCGCGACTCCGTACGACGATTCCATGAATGGACAGGGAGTGCAAAAACATAGGGTTTAGACAATGGACGATTGAAAAAACTCGAGGAATCTTTAGTTACATGAAAAAATAACCGGGTCGTGGAATGCCTAACTTCTCAAAAGTATAAGTTTTGTATAAATAATAAAAATAGATGTCCGCGTCCCGATAATAACAAATAGTTGACATTATAATCATTGAAATTACACATCTACAAAGTATAACACAGATACAGCAACTTACTGTAGAAAAGAGTGTACATGCAACCAGCAGCACTGTTTCACACGAGCGTATCGAAACCACTATACTTTAGCAAATGATGCATGAGAGCTGGTCAGGAGCGAGTGGAAGGATCAGGTTACCTGACCTTCTGTCTACTACTCGGTTTCCTGACGAGTGACGTATAGGCGCCAGAGTCTTGTGGTTAAACGCACTGACTCGGCAAGTGTTAGATCGTAGATAACCGATATAATACGTGTGTGGAAATTTTGTTAGGTTTTGCGATTTAAATTTCGAATCAGGCCTTAAAAGAAAACTACCTAAAGATTACACTACGGTAGCTAATGAAATCGGGGAATCTAGCTTACCCTGATTTTTGATGAAAGACTCGTTTATGACTTATCATCTTAATCTAATATGCTTTTCATGTTTCTTGCCTTTTCTTCAGTCTAATCTTAACATAGTAATGTTAGGTGTCATGTAGATGTCACTAAAATAGACGGTCATTCTTAATTTGAGATTTTTTATCTGATACCTACCTAGGTAGTTGTGGGTGTGTGCCGCCAAATTGACTTTATTTAGTGCCATTCCGAAACAACTTTATCCTCTAAAAATAAAGTAGAACATTTTATTAATAATTTTAAGAACCACAATTTAGAGATATATATAACAGTTAGAAATCAGTAAAAATATTTTAGTGTCTACAACAAAAATCGATTTTACAACCTAACAACCAAAAAACCAATTTGCATGTTAATAAACATGAGTTTTAAAATTCATTAGATCGGCTGCACCAATCAGGCAAGAGAAATCTTATTCTACAGACAAAACAAGCGCTTTAGGAAAAAAAAAACGCAACAAGCACGAAACGGAGGCTCGCACGAAAAACGGCTCAAGCAACTCAATGTTGCCAAACTATTTGAAATATTCACCAATTACAAAATCGAAGCAGGTATTCGGATACGAAGAATCACAAACGACACGGATCCGAACGACTGTGTTGCTCGACCGATAATGGGATGCTCTATCTGAACTTACTGTGCACCATCCTAAATTAATTAATATAGCATTTGAAGGCTCAATGCGAAACAACTTGTTTAATTTAAATTCAACAACAGAACAAAGATAAAGTTCATTGGCTGTTTAATTTTTTTTTTTTTTTGACGGTCTATTCGCTATTTCTTACAGAGTGGTAATATAGCGGGCACGGACTTGTTAATAAATTCTTATGTAAGGCACTTTTTCGCCTTTCATTTTCTTCCAAATGTGATAAATTGGTAGGCCTATCACATTTGGTTTTAAAAGCCAGTATCCACGCCAGAAAAATAAAATAAAAATTTAGGGTTTTATTTTCTTTCTAGTTTTTAATTCGTAGATTTGACATCTATGTCCGTCCGTCCGATCGACTGCTCTAATGTCGAGGCCTAAATTTCGTAGAACTGGTAAAAATCCGCAGATTTGGCGACACTGGTTGGGCAACACAGCGCGTAGACGTCGTTGTCGTCGTCTCAGGCGCATGACTCACGGCATACCGGCGCGCACCATGCACCGTACGTGTCAACCACCTATTTATGTCGCAGGACGACCAAGCAAATAAACATCATCAAAGGGACTTCGAATTCCGCCCGCAGAACGGCACCTTATTCTGTGATGATCGGAAACGCACTATCGATACTTCAGTTATTCAGAGTTCAGAACTGGATACAGAAATATTCATTGGCATGAAAGAGACTGTTTTAAATAATATAAAAAATGTGATTAATTTTCTTGCCTAACTGCTAAATTTTCTTGATAAACTTTGGCAGTAATTCTATAAAATTTCATCATGAAGCATTACTAGGAAACTTGTTTTTAAATAAATTAGGATTCTCACATTTTTTACCTCGAAAAAAGGAAGATATTTTAGAAAGATCTACCGCTCGATAAGACGCATCGGAATAGCTATTTGTACCATCAGCAGGAGTAATGGTACAACTGGGATAAATTTGTCTACGGAATCGATTAAGATTTATTGAATAAGGATTCTGCGCTTGTGCTACTAAATGCAACGAAAACAACCACTATTGTCTACGGATGAGTTATTTTCGCAAATAGACGCGGGATATGCGCGAGAGGCTATTGTAGTGTCGACGACTCTGATGCTGCAGGGTGAACTAAGAATAACGCATAACGTTGTCAAGAATAGGTATGTCCGAGTTAGTTTAAGTCGCATTCTTAAAAGTTTGTGCAATGATGTGTGTTATTCATACGATTGTTTATTTACTAAAATAAATTAATGACTCATTAAATTATAGGCAGAAAACATAATTTATGTGTCTAAATGTATCTATAGGAAAAATAAAGTTAGTATTTATAAAAAAATATTCATAGGAAAATAAACTAAGTTAGGTATTTGTGAAATTAAAGAATCGTCATACTTAATTTGTTTTCAAACAAGGCAGTTCATATAGTAAAACATCATTTATGTGATCTTAGTACTTAGTGTTGAATAATTGTAATAATAAATAATGGCCAATATTTTCAGTCCAGTATCTAAATAATTTTTAAAAGAAGTAATTATTTCGAATTAGTTTTAATTAATAATGATAAATTAATTTAACTTTACTGAAACTCGTACAGACTTAACATAAAATTTATATATTTATTCCTATCAAAGAAATAATTTTCAAATAATAATTTAAATATAAATCTACTTTAATTCATCATAATGGAAAGTGACAGTAATATTTAAAAAATAATAATATTACAATCTTATTAAAACAGCAAGCAATATTGAGACCAGACCTTAAAAACTTTGATAGAAAATATCCAATTATTTTCTTAAATTTATTTACCTAGATAATACTTTACAAAAATATATGTTCAGAAATTATCTTCCTAGTTATAAAAAATCTTAATAAAGATAATTTTTAATAAGACAAAATTGCTCAGGCAATAGGATTTTTATGAAAATTAAAAATAATTACATGAGTAATCCAGTATGTTTAGCTCAAGTCTCGAAGAACTTTTAACATGAAGAGACATTTAAAGATGATGAGTATTGATGATAGATAAAAAGTTTCGAAGACTCACCTTTCATCCTCAGGGAGCTGAGCAGGCTGAGACTCCTCCTTTCCATCACCAGCATCCCCAGCCTGCAGTACATCTGCAGGCACCTCCACACCACCACCATCACACACATTAACATTGCTCACTCCAGAGCCACTGATCCCATGGGACACAACACCACTAACCGGACTACCGAAGCCTTGGCTCTCGTGACCAGGCTGCGCGGTTGTAACGTAAGCCGTCGAACTAACCGGCAAAGACACTACCGGGGAATTAGTTCCCGAAACAGCGGCTTCCACAGGCGCGACACTACTTTGCGACATCACTGGCACAACACCGCCGTATCCCAAACCCATGCTCGTCTGCGACTGAACCACGTTCGCGTGGACCTGGCCGCCCATTCCCACTGGCATGCTCTGCTGCATCGACATAGGAATGTTCTGATGGCCCATCTGAGATACTGCTTGGTTGGGCACATACTGCACCGCTCCCATCCCAGTCTGGCCACTGACTTGCTGCGGCATCATATTTTGTTGGGCCATGTGCTGCCCCACTGGCATCTGCTGAGGGACATTGGTTTGCTGCATGTATAGCTGATCTGAGGCGGATATCTGCATACTAGGCTGATTCCCGTCTAGAGTCATCTGCATGTTCTGTGGAGCTGACATCATTTGCATATTGCCCTGAGGCACATTCCCCTGTTGTTGAGCCATAGGGTGTACTGTAGGAGCCTGCTGTTGGGTCATTTGGAGATTCGCAGGCAATGTTGCTCCTTGTTGGGGCTGACTGACCATCGGCTGAAGATTAGAAGGTAAAGTTGCACCTTGTTGTGATGTAACAATACTTGAGAGCACCTCTTGGGGTAAAGTTTGTCCTTGTTGACCCATCTGAGATGGCTGTGTGTGGTATTGTGGTACACTATGTTGTGGCTGTACCATAGCTTGTTGTGTAGATGGAATATTAGTATTAATCATAGGCTGTGTGGTATTCTGTTGGTTGACTGCCTGATTATATTGTTGCTGCACTGGCATTCCCTGCTGCTGCATTTGCGGATGCATACCAGTTACCACAGGTTGTTGTGGTTGGGACTGCAACTGATGCATTTGTTGTATCTGTTGATTGGGTCCAGCCATCTGGGTGGGCATCTGCATCTGCTGCATATGATTTGGTATTTGTTGATTCTGTAAGGCCTGAATCTGGGCTTGACTAGGCAAATGTTGTAGCTGGGCTTGCTGTGTCATAGGCTGCTGGCCCTGTAGATGATGACTTTGTCCCATATTTGGGATCTGGCCTTGCATTTGGTGCATTTGCTGGGGATTAGGTTGACCCTGCATCTGCTGCATTGGCATCTGTTGCATAGGAGGTTGTGGATTGGGCACCTGTGGCATCTGCGCTTGATTTGTCATGCCTGGCATCTGAGGTATCTGTTGCTGCATCTGCTGCATGTTAGACATCTGTGCTTGAGGCATGTGTTGGCTCATCTGCTGCATCTGCTGATTTGGTATTTGCTGCATCTGCTGGGGTATTTGCTGATGCATTGGCATCTGTTGCATAGTCATGCCCTGACTCTGAGCAATGACTTGTTGTAGCTGATGCTGAGGAAAACTTTGTGGAATCTGTTGCACTTGCTGCTGTTGCTGTTGAGGGTGATTTTGAGGTGCATTTTGCATTGTGATGTGTGTCATACTCTGAGCAACTTGCTGATTAGTTTGAATATTTTGATTCTGCATTTGTTGCGGCATCTCTAGAGGAGGAGACTGCACAGATACAGACTGTGTACCAGGCATTTGTTGTTGTTGCACCATGTTAATTGGTTGGGTCAAAGATTGACCCGGGGAAGCCATTGGAAAATGTTTCTGTAACGCTTGATCTAATTGTTGTACAGTTGGAGCATTTCCTTGCATATCTTTAGGCCCTTTATTTGTCAGATCATTACACGTTTCATCATGTTGACTATCATTGATTACTACACCACTGTCCGGAGCTTGCAAAGTATTTGTTTCACTCACATCCAAGTTGTTGTTCAATGTAATAGGTGCATTCGGCTGAGTAGATGTATGATCCAAGTAGTCCATACACATCCATCGGCCCCTACGAAATGGTTCCGTACTTTCTATTTTCACAACTTTAAAGCGTTCATTCCTAACATGTTCTTGAATTTCTTTCATCCCTTCCTGCGGTTTAGCATTTCCTATGAGATTGATGATGCTACCCGTTCCGGCGTTAGTAACACTGACATGCATGTCAGTCACTTCCGAATTATGACTATTTGGCACTGCTCCTCCCTGGTTGGCGGCGGCGTCCTGGCCGACGATGGCGAGCCCGTACTGCGAGCTGGTCGGGATCACGGGCGCACAGCCTAGCGATGCACTAGACGCGTTATAAAACACATCGTCTTTCGAGAAAGTGTCTTCCGAGTAACTTGGTGTCTCATTCTCTATGTCCGTCACCCTTGAGATGTCGTCAGTATGAGATTCGTCTAGATCGTCGGCCGAGTCTTCGCCAGCATCTGTGCTCACCCGAGAGCCGTCCCGTCCCGTCTCACTGACACTGGTGATCTGAAACGAAGATATTTTCCTTGGGTTATGGGCGGCCTGGAGACTCATCGGGTGAGTCACTCCCTTGTCCGACTCGTTCAGCCGTAGAGATTCACTTGTTGTGCGGTGAACGACGTTGTTATACTTGTTTTTCTCACTAGTTTTATGTGACTTTTGAATCAGATTGTCAGCCATTATGCCGTCCGAATCGAACGACTATCTAAAGAAAATTTCACTGTTTATTGGCTTCAGAGACATTTGACAGACTTTTCAATGACAATAACATACGAAATATAAAACCATTTTACACTCACAATTTCACAAACACAATAATTTAAGTATTAAAGTCTTAAAATCCATTAGTAAACACATAGAGTTGCGAACATCTTTCAGACGGCAGCAACATGGCGGCCATTTATGCGCAATGCATTATGGTTGACAATTTGACTATAGACAATGTAGATATGGTGTAGAACTGTCGTTAGCTTATAGTAATACTCGACAGATGGCAGTATTAAGAAAATTATATCACGATCCGTGCAATAAAAATATAAAAAGTATTACATTTGAGCACTATAAAAATTAAAAGCAAGCTTGACGGATACTTTAACTTTTAAAAAATATACATATTAGTCTCGCGGAATAACAAGCAGGTTCCATGATTTAGAGAAACATTTTAATCTTGTTTTAGCGACGAGCTCATTTATTAATTCGAATACCTACATACAGGGCGCATTCCGAATCTAACTTTCAACGCCGTCAACGATCACAAAAGCAAAAAAACGTATGAGTTTTGCCTGCTGACGACAGTAGTTCAGAACGTGATTACAGGTGCTTTAATCGATTTCAGCGCGTCTCGGAACGCAGGGCAAACTACTTTATAAAAAAAAAAAACTGTTGTGGTAAGTCGAGTATAGATGGCGCAAGCACCTTTTTTAGTTTGACTATTCGACAATAGATGACGTTTATTTAATTAATTTTTGTAATGTGATATAGATGGCGTAACAATCTGTTTTCAAAGGAATAATTTCTTTATTCGTAGATTACGGTAGTTTTTCTTTCGTATCAGGTATTTTTCAGGTAGGTTTTTTCCGAACCTTCCAGGTACCAATCCAGGTGCGGACACTGTGGTCAAACAAGTGAGACTGTTTGGTTAGGAGCGTTAGGAGCTAGGACTTAGGACATTACAAGATTAAACACCTGCTCCATATATTATGGTAAGATTATTCCGTGATTAGGGGGCTCCCCTATGCCAATAACCTTGAACGGTAGCTCCACTTCGATGAACAATCATGACTCCGTGAAAACAAAATATATAATAGGCATTTAAGATAGGTATATATTTTTTACTTAAATGGGCTTACTCTTGGCCACAATCAGGCAATAGGAATTAATTACCTACCCTCGTTCGACGACATTGGTTTATTTTACTAATGCCTAATTATCAGATTGGACTTAATTTGATGAAAGTTGTAAGAAGAAAGGTTAAGATCAGTAAGTTAATGAAAACCAAAAAAAGAAGCAAAGCCCAACGAAACAAGTAATGGTTCAAGGTAGGTATCTACCTAGTTCTACTGAATTGATAGGTAACTCTAAAAAGGAAGCACTTAATATTTGAGTAGGTAAGTAAGCACCTATTTTCCTCATGTTGTTAGCGCTGGGTATAAGTAACTGTACATAGTAGTATATAAGTATATTAGTATCTCTGTCTGTGGTATATAGTATTTTCTCCATTACCAAAATAAACTCTAGTGAGACACGCAGAACTGATAGAGCCGTAATATAAATCTTGATAACAGGCTCTCTCGCCTTATTCTAATACTTAGTTATATAAATACTAATACTAACGATTGGGAGAAAAAATAATGCAACTGTGCAGTTAAAAAAAGTAACAAGGCATCCTTTTCAGAAAAGAAAAAACAACACAAGACTTTCTAAATTCAAAAACAGAAAAAGAAAAAAGTAACAATAATAGACTTACAATAAAATGAAGAAGAGACACGCAGCGGCCAGCACCTAGGAGCTCGTACTAATTCGCAAGCAATCCTCACCGGGAACTAAGGCGCAAATCCTCGCCGCCCGCAGCCATTACCCACAAGGTCTTCGCTTCGATTTAGCATCCCCACCAATCGCCGTGGCACTTCTTAAACGAAGGTAATTTGCTATTATTTGTAAATTGGTGTCCCGACCGCGACGTCCCGTTCGACGGAATCCGGCTTAGTCGTTCGCCAGCTCGGGAGTACTCGGGACCCTCCCTGGCTATATCGACGGCTCCTTATATCAACTATATCCTTAAACAAATAGTCGTTGAAGCGACGTAGCCTTTATCGCCGATCCGAGCGCCAGTCGATAAGATACAGCCCGCGAACAAACATCCCGGTATGTGAATGTGAGTGAAATGGCCAAGTCTTTAGATGATGTCTCTAAGAAGAACAGTGAAGACGACGATACTATGGATGATGAAAGCGAGGTGCCGCAGAGCCGCACACGCAGGCTCATGTCCGTGCTTCATATCAACCCGAACCTTATTATGCTAAAAGTGACTCTGTTTGTGATGTATGGTGCGACAGCTTCTCTTCTCCCGTACTTGACGATACACATGCAGAGTATAGGATTGACAGTGCCAGAAATTTCGTTTGTGTATTTAGCGTTGCCGTTCACGACATTTCTTAGCCCGCCTATCACTGGTGAGTCTTCAATTATTTTTTTTGAAAAAGTACCTATATTCTAGCTATACAATTTTTGTTTTACACGAGAAAAACATTCTAGGCTTTCTGGTGGATCGTTTTGGCGAATACAAGCCTGTTGTGATCACGGCTCTGATTTTGAATGCTGCATTCCACCACTCGCTGCTGCTGATTCCGCACCAGGAGACGCCAGGGGTAATGCCGTCGGCCTACGTCATGCAGCATCCAATCACCGACGTCATCGAGGTACACTTTTACTTATAGATTCGTTTCGAAACCCCAGACTGGCTAAACTAACTCCTGCCATTACCATGTAACCTAGCTAAGAATTTGAAAATCGGCCTCATCCGGCCCCAGGGCAGATTAACCAGTGTCATAACGTCCATAAATTTGAATTACGCGAAAATTATGCATAATCACCGGCTTTACCCTTAAATTGGGCCGTTTGTTTGTAGACCGCCCAAGTAATGGTCCTAAATTTTTAATGGCTGTCAAAATGCTGGTCATGTGCTTATGGTCAAGGCCCTCAGATGGAAATAAATGGCATAATAGCATCCCGAATCCCCTCTCGATTAGATTACAACAAGGGACATTGACATACTTTGTTATTATTATACTGTCTAGTTTGCTACTTGTTCTAACCGGAGCATAGGTGAATGTTGAATGTGCTTTCTCAATATTAGAATTCAGTTAAGTTAATACATCCAATAAGTCTAATACGCTTTTATATAGAAGTGTTATCAACATCCCGAATTATCGTTATATTTATTTACATGTTATCTTTATTGTTTGTGCTTTACCACCTTCACTCAGATAATAATGAATAGTAATCTATAGTTAGAGTATACCACACTTCTCTCTAATAATAACTTAGCCATGACATAAACTTTTTTGAAATTTCTAGCTTATGATGAGATGATAGAAAACTAGTTGATGACAATTCTTACTCATTATCCATCCATGCATCCATTTCAAAATTTATATTTCATCAGTTATGAAACTTACTTATGAAACTGCCATCCATGTTAGCTTTGACGTCGAAAAATGATTTGTAAAAATCTTAATTCGAATAAAACAATTTTAACTTTTGACTTTTGACTTACTTGTTGATAGCGTAGTTAGGGATATAATTAGGTCATGAACGAATCTTAAAAGGTTTTAGGATAAGTCAGAATTCATTTGGTGGTTCGAAATTTAAGTCAAGCCTAATCACATATACTCACTATGCATCGACTTTTTTATGATATTTCTTAAAAAAAATGTATTCGATTTTAGATTTGGTGGAGTCCCTGTCCGAGCCGAGAGTGTCCTGATGAAGATGAACAAGTACATTTCGTTCTAGACCGTTGTGTAGAACATTGTATGAACTCAGTTAAGCCAGAGATGTTAAATGAAACTAGTAACGCTGACACATTTGCCATTGACATCAGTCACAAAATTAAACCTGCATTATTTAAAAATAAGTAAGTTTCAACATCAGATTTACATAACACACGCGGCAACCAGTTAGTAGTTTTCCACTCAGGTCAGGATTCCCTGTAAAGCAGACACCAACATTGAACTAGTGGCTCCGTGAGCTCTCCGAGACCTCGCGAGTCTATATATACGAGTATCTTTATATTTATTTTTATTTTTTCTCCACATACATCCCCGACCCTTAAAATATATTCACCTCAAATAATTTTTATTTTTATTATTTTTATTTTAATTCTCAAAAGAATTCTTACTAAATTCACTTACATGAGAAAATTTATAACAATTGTAACTTAATGTATAAATAAATAATAAAATAAAATATATTATAATAAAAAGTATATTATATAATCATACAACAAATGGTGAAAAATACAAAAATCAAATCAAACAGTCACTTTTTTTATTTTTTTATTTACGGTTATTTTTATTATATTTATTTACTTCTTTTTTATTTTTTTGTTATTTGTTACCTATATTTTATTTGTTTTTTTTTTTCATTATTGTATTTTTTTTATTGGTTGAGAAATGTGACCTGTAGGTGTAGAGGAAAACAGCTTCAGCGGCAGACCTTGTTAACTGGTAAATCCCATAAACCCGTCATTAAAAAAAAAATCTGACTCGACAAAAATCATTAATTTAAAAAAATCCATTAATTTATGGAACCTGCTTACAAAATTTCACGAGAATCGGTTGAGAAACGCGACCTGTAGAGTGGAATAAACAAACAGACAGATGGACAGACAGAAAAGCAATTTTGGCTAAGCTGAAACGGAGACGCTTCGCTAGCTCGGTCAATAAATCCAGACTCAAAACAATTGGGACCCATTGCGGACAGGGGAGAAGAACCTACTATACTCATCATCATCATCGTCACCCAGACGATGATGATGATGACTGCTATACTAAGCTAAGGTCTAAGGCTTACAAAAATATTGTAATTCAATTTTTAAAATGTACTTACATATTAAACAAAAACTTCTCTCAATATACCAATATACGAATTTAAAACAAAGAAAATCAAACATAATGAGGTAAGAAATAGAAATAAACAGTAGCAGCACTAATAAAGTAATAAATTTTGCCTAAAGTACGAACAACACTGGAGATAATGAGTAATCTAAGTAAATAATTATTTTCTTACGGAATGAAACTCACTACACGAATAAATTATTTATAAACATCACATCACACTAATATTATAAATGTGAAAATATATTTGGATGTTTAGATGTTTGTTCCGCCTTCACGATTAAAATACTCAACGGATTTGGATGAAATTTGGAATAGAGATAGTTTGTACCCTGGATTAGCACATATTTTACTGGAAAATCTAACACAACGCGAGCGTAGCCGCGGGCGGACCGCTAGTACTCGTAATACATTTTAAAGAAAATAATAGTAAAATAACTTTAATTAAAATGTACTGTAAAGCCTATTTTATATTCCAGCGCGTCAGCTGAGGATGAAGATGAATACAACGACTCAGCTTACTTTTTCATCGAAGTTCACGATCTTTTAGGAGAGCCTAAAGAACAGCTTGGCATAGAAATGGAGAGAGTAAGATGTTTTGCAATAAAAATATGAACATTTTATTTGTTTAAAGAAATGGAAATAACAACGCTAGTGCTATATGATCACACTAATATTATAAATGTGAAAATATATTTGGATGTTTAGTTAGATGTTTGTTCCGCCTTCACGCATAAAGTACCTACCTACTCAACGGATTTGAATGAAATTGGGAATGGAGATAGTTTGTAATCTGGATTAACACATAGGATACTTTTTCTTACACTAAGGCGAGCGTAGCCGTGGGTGGACTGCTAGTGAGAAATAAAACAATGATAAGCATATTTTTCTGCAGGATGAAAATGAAACTGTAACAGATTTTAAATCAAGGTTTGGCGAAAAGCTTTTGACTGCACAAAAAGTAAATATATCAGCTTTGGACAAAGAGGATTTACGCTGTGGTGGCTTGGTGACATTACATAATATGACGAAATTAGCCACTCAGTGTATGGTGCAGAAATGTGAATTTAGGTATGTAATGTACCTATACATATATCAAAGTCGATTGTATACATTTTGTGTAATTTTTGTCAAAGTTGGTTGATATTAACCGTTAATTCTTATAATACTAATGTGTTAAAGATAAAAATAAATATCTATTTCATAAAATCATTGGTTGGTGTTACAGAAGTGGCGGTCCTGATATTTGTCCACCGGATTACAAGGAGAGTGACGATAAAACTTTCTACATTTACTTCTTCATGAGATTCATGGGCACCATTATGTTATCTGCTGGCGTCACCATTATGGATCCTATAGCTCTCACGATGATCCAACAATACGGCGGAGATTTTGGAAGAGAGAGGTTATTTTCCAGCATTGGAATGGCTATATTTTCACCTATAACTGGCATGCTTATAGATATGAGGAGTAAACAAGTCGGTACGTACATATCCCTCTGCTATCTTTTGTCAATAACGGAGTTACAAGATGTTTACATCATCGGTTCGTTGATTGCAGGTTACACCGACTACTCGGCTGCATTCTACACGTACGACGTCTTACTACTAATATCAGCCATTACAGTAGCTGTCATGCCACTTGGAGCAAAGCTGCCTGCTGATAACTTACTACACGATTTAGTTAACATAATCAAAATGCCTCACATAATTATTTTTATATTTTTCCTGTTTGCTTTGGGCAACTTTTGGGGATTCATCGAATCTTATCTTTTCCTGTATTTGAAGGAATTAGGGGCACCTAATTTCTTATTGGGTAAGGAAATTCAATATTTACTGACTTAATCACATTCGCATTGTCGTTATTGCTTATAGAGCTTAGTAGATACATGTAAGTAAGTAAATAATACCTTAGTTGAAAAGTTTAACCCATTACATGCTAATGTAACCAATAATAAGCATACGATGTCCGTGACACAAAGTAACCTAATAAGCTTGCTATTTATTCATTGACTTAATCCGCTACTTGTCTATCTAAATTGTGATCAACCAAGTGTAAATGCTATTCCTTGTCGTCAATGATGTCTTTTATCAGGAAGATGACTGTCTTCATGATTTGTACCTCCCACGCAATCCTTGACTTTGAAAATATCTCTGATTACGTAGATGACGTGGGCTAAAGAGTAGCACGATTACACAGACAAGGTAATTTCTTGGAATGCCAGATGAAGATAATGTTGAATCTAGTTGATGTTCATAGTCACGGCAGGTTTAATATTATTATGATATACGAATACAATACGCTTTTCAAAGCGATAATTTATCTTAAATTAGGTAGGAGTTAGTTCTACACAATAAAATTCTTAAATAGGTACCTAATATGCATTATTTCCAGGAATAACTGTGACTGTTGGCACTTTGAGCAGTATTCCGTTCCTGTATGGGGCTGATGCTATCACCGCAAAGATTGGCCATGTCAACGTCATCATTGTCGCGTTCTTCTCACACGCTGCTAGGCTCGTCGGCTACTCCTTTATTGAGTAAGTCAAAACTAGGGTGTCCAAAAAGGGTATTTGCACTTTTAAATATCAATAAATCGTCTTAATGTGGGTAGATAGCAAAAACAAATATAATGTCATACGTGGAATTTATTGGAAATTTAGTTGAAACGGATTTGTATACCGGAGCTCAGCGCGCATTTTGTGTAAGAGCTTATTATCAAAACAATAATTCGATAATAACAGCTCGCCGCTTACATCGCGCGCAGTTCAATGTACGGGACATTTCTTTATCTCCCAGTGCGAATATCTTTAGAAAATGGATTAAGATGTAATGGGCGTCATTTGGACAACATAATTTTTTTGTCGTTAACTTTCCATTGTATGTACTTTTTGCAAATAGTAATAAAATTATGTAATTATATATTTTTCGTATATAATTTTTGGGTACAAACTGCCAACACCCTTTTTGGACATCCTGTATTAATTCTTGGAAGGTTTTCAGGTACTTCATATTTTGTTAAAGTTTTTTTGCGCTTTTTGTAATCAGATGACATCCATGGTATCCATTTTAATCGCGTTAAAGACTCGAATGTAAACATTCTAATGTGGTTTTAAAATAAATAGGATTTAGGTATGTAGTTTTCTTGGCAAGTCTAGAGAAGGTCACTTATAGTCTAACGTATGAATAATACTGACCCATGAATACTGGCATTCGTAATCAATGGTGCAGTAAGTACTTATAGGAATAAGTTCTAAAGTAAAATGTACAAGTGGAACTGTAACAAACTTACATAAATATATATAACAAAACACAAAAGATATAATATATAAGTCTTCTTTTTTGTGATAATCGACTATGTAGTTTGCTTTAAGTCTTTTCTTTTTTATAAATATAAAGAAAATAAGCTAAAAAAATATGCAGCTACAGTTTTTTATCCTACAATAGCACATACCGTAGAAGCTTTCTTTGCTGGTACCCACCGTTGAAGAATATTATTTAAACATAAACATAGATTCTACTAAGCATATATTGCAATGTTTGTCACAGAAAATTTAACTAGTAAATAGAAATATTTACAAACAGTCCTACAATGATATGAGACATGTGAATGAGATGTAATGCTAATATTAAGTACACAATATATACATATTGTGTATGGAGAAATCAATAATAAGGAAATCAACAATCGAGGAAAACATACATACGAATTTAATATAATGTAATGAATCGAATGAATTACGTAGGACTTATCTACAATATCTATGTTACATAATGCGAAACAAATTTATTCGAAACAAAATAAAACCTAGTAAAGACAAGGTCTTGATATTATTAGGCTCTTTAGCTTTAGTGGTACCACTCTTTAGTGGTTGAGCAAATATTTCATATTTTCATACGTTTCAGTAAATAGGTTACATTTTGTCAGACGATTTATGGCATAGTATAAAAAAATATCTACGGCTACAACTATAATTGCGATGACGTATATTTTCTATCACTCTTGGCCTCTAGAGCAATTTTCGTATGCAATTTATTGCGTTTTTCGGGAACATAAAATGTAACACTCTTGATAAGTAGAACTTGTATGAAATGATTTACCGTCGTTTGGAATTAAATGTCCATTTACAGTATTAACGGCACTACGCTGCATTGTCAAGTTTATGAGCACAACTGTTCATTTACAAAAGCTCGTAGGTGGAAACAAACGGTGGGTTAATTGCACATTACAAGACGAACTTATTTATAACCTTACGGCTAGCACAATGGTATAATACGCTAAGGAAAAGTTTTCTGGCGAACCGAACAAATAAGAAGGATTAAAAGTAACTTTAAAAGACAAGAAAGTAACAGATTATAATCCATTTGGGATCGCAATTTATATTTAGACGTGGTGACATTATCAGTCAGAAATGTTATGCAGATAGTGCAAATACAAAGACATCAATTATTGTGTCAGATGTACCAAGTCTACACTGCAAGGTATTGACGACGAAGTTAAAATAGATATATTTACTTTCGACTCTTGTACTTGTATAAGATAAAAGTATTATATTATACCTTATATCTATAGGTACATTTAAACCATATCTACATTGCTAGAGATATTGTTTACTGGCGTCTCTCTTCGACAACGGATGTAATATTTTTATAAATACCATTGTTTACTTTAATATCATATACGACGATCGATGATGCATTTTTGATGTGTTTTTCAGAAATTCTTGGTGGTGTTTCCCTTTTGAAGCGATGGAGTCTCTCTCCGTACATTTGATGTGGGTTGCAGCAGCTACCTACTGTGCTATGTTGGCTCCGAAAAGTTTGCTAGCTACTCTTATTGGAGTCCTAGGAATGGCACACTTCAGTCTTGGTTGGTATAATTTTGTTATAGAGATTAATGTTTTAGAATTACGCAAACAGATTAATATTGTGTTGAATCCACGAATTCCAACTCTACGCTGTCTTGTTTTTTGTCATATTACATCGAATTTTGTTTCTTTGCCTAAAAAAATTAGAAACATTTATCTATAAAATGTCCACACGTGAATTCTACTGTCGTTGAATTCTATCTCGTGACAGATCAAAGCTATACATCGACTTGCAAACATCGAAATCTAAAAAACACACAAAGTTTTATTGCCAGCATTTACGATTTACGTCACGATACGAAAAATATATGACTTTCTTATATTCTCATCATTTCAAAACATTACATGGAAATGTTGTCAAGGACCGCGACTTATCAACGTGAGAATCTTCCTATATATTTCGTTACGAGTATCATCAATTTGTTCACAATATTCAGTTAAATGTTATTGCCTTGGTCTTTCATGCCTGTATAGTTTTTGTTACTGTTCAGCTTCTTTAAATTTTACTAGAAAATTTGCCAATAATGACGTCACCAAGAGATTGTAAAATAACTGGATCTTTAGTCAGAGCTCTACTTGAATATTAGAGCTCTTTATTTGTAATGACGAAATCATATCAGTCAGTATATTGCACGTATTTTGGCTCACTTTTCTTTCAAAAATATTGTATTTACAGGTTTTTGACATTTGATTTTCAGGTAGAGGCAGCGGCAGTTTCGGTGGTGGATTGCTCATCGCTTCTCTTGGCACGAGAGAGGCTTTCAGATACATGGGGCTTATAGCCTTCCTCGGTGGAGTTCTTTACGGCATCCTCCACTACTTCTGGCTAAGGAAGATCGCCATGACGAGCATGCAGTATACTTGCACGGATCCTGATACTGGTACAGTGGGCTTATTTAGTACTATTAAAAGAATTTGCTACATCATACTTATCTTAATACGGTTGTAGGGATCTTATTTGAGTATTTATGTACTTACGTATACATTCTCTAAGTATTATATTTTTAGTTTTTTATTTCAATCCATGCACTACAAAGCAGGTATAACCTTAACGAACAACACCCACTTAAGTAAAGTAACCGCACCTTTTCTACACTTTACCTTAGTTGTGACTTTGCCTCACTCTAATAATATTTTGAACATCAGGACCAGAATACATAATAGTACTAAAATACACCAGTCACAGGATTCATTACCTAACCTTCCTTACAGAGAACGGAGAAGCGGACAAGCTGAACGGTGAACCAGTACGAAAAGACGCTGAGACAATGGTGTCTTTGGAGAGACTTCACATGATTACGCGCTACAACCCGCTGGGGTCTTTGCATTCCTTGCCGAGAGGGTCTCGAGCACGAGTAAGCAAATATTAATCTAAAATTTTCCCCTTAGAATTTTCAAATTGGTCTCATATCTGAAAAGCCTTTGAGCCCCGTTCTGTTGATAAAGTTCTTTTTATTTCCAGCTATCCCAAGGTGATATAAACGAGCTATGCCGCAGCCGCAGCGGCAGCAACAGCCAACGTAGATGCTCCAACATTGAAATTTCTCCAAAGACCCCTCAGGGATCCGCATCGAAAGTGAACCTTCTTCGATCAGCCCTGGAGATTGGACATCAGCACGGAAAGAGTCACATATCCAATCCTGCATTATCAAGTACTCGACCACATGCGTACAAGGTAAAATGTTTCTTCAAAAATGTTCATTCATTGAATGTTTTCACACGAAGCAAAAATATTAAATTATGTATGTATCTTTATTTTTTAGCTGGCTAATAGCGCTCCAAAACTCACACAGCGGAACAACATCTCACAGCCAGCTTTATCAGAATACGATACCCGTCGTAGAGACTCTATACCTGAGGAAGCTGAAGAAGACAGACTGGCAGCTGCCAAAGTAAAAACCAAAAGCAGTGACGGTATTCTTTTACCACCAACTTACGATGAGGCTGTAAGTGAACACCGGAAAAGTTGGCACTCCGACGATAGTACACCCACTTAACGATTGCTTTTCACAGGTGAAGGTAGGAGGCACAATTGAACAAATTGGTGATTTGGGAGCTAATATAAAGAACGAGGGAAATAGTTTTATATCATAAATTGTATCATTGCGGTCTAAGGCTAGATTTTCATCTAATAATCAGCGTAAATCATTATTTACATACATCATTTTCTATAATGTACTTCATAAGTATAATCTGCATTTTGCGTTTTGTTATTTACAAGCGGTCCGTCCGCGGCTACGCTCGCGTTGTGTATGATTTTCCCGTGGGAATAAGACTTTTTCCCGTTAAAAGTATCCCATGTATTAATCCAGGTTACAAACTATCTCCAATCCAAATTTCGTCCAAATCTGTTCTGTAGTTAAGGCGTGAAAGCGGAACAAACATCTTTGCCTGAAATAAATGTTTTTATTTTTTTATTTTAACACAGACTAATATTAGTGTGATGTGATGTGATTAAAATCTTCTCAAATTGAACTCGAAAAAGGTAATTTTCAATAAAATAATTGGGGAGCAACCAAAATGGGCTTAGCCTTGAACAACCACAGTAAAAATAATTAAAATCACGTAACATTTTGAAATAATATATAATGAATTTAGCCGCCTATAAGGCAGTATCAAAATAAATGTAAAAAATAATGTTTTGTAAGACTTTCAATTATCAATCTGATAACGCCAAAACTAGTGTTGCCCAATACATTCTGACGAAAGTAATAAGAACTTTGATACTAAAATGCCAACATTTATGTGATATCTTTATTACAGACAACTCAAAACAGTCATATTTTTATGTTCATATTGAAGCCCAGAGGTCAAACATTTTGGTTTCTGTCCATAGCAATCAACAACAATCTGTTTAAGCAATTAGTCCACGGATTTAATGTTTTAAATTAGAAGGTACTATTTACGGAGTTTTAGATTTCTTAGGTCTCAAAAAGTAAAGGTATCGCCCAGTCTAAAGTCAAAATTTTACATAATTCGCTTTGTAAAATATGGAAAAAGGTATCATTCAGAGGCATTTAATAGCAGCACCCTTCCCTACTACCAATGTATGAGATTTGTCGACATCATGCTCTTGTTGTATGCTTCGTAATCATACCCTAAAGTTGACTTATTATACCTTATATGCCTATTTAATATTCCTAGTCTTTTCTAGATTTACTGTAAAATAAGTTTATCAAAGAGTAGGTCCCTTGTTCACTTGTTCGTCTTTCTATCAAAGTCATCAATTTTGTTAATGTTTTTTGTCAGTGCCTGATCGACTTAACATTTTTGTAAAAATT
Organism: Carpatolechia fugitivella; assembly: GCA_951230895.1. Lineage (NCBI taxonomy): Eukaryota > Metazoa > Arthropoda > Insecta > Lepidoptera > Gelechiidae > Carpatolechia > Carpatolechia fugitivella. Next base: position 4,884,278 of record OX579646.1, read on the forward strand.
AATAAGAATTTTGTATATCATTTTATACTTTGATCTGAATGTTATTATAAATTGGTACATTAAGCAAAAGTTGTGAAGGCTTTAATTTATTTAAGTTGTAAGTAGATAGATTTGTCTAATACATTATCGTTATTTATCATGGCGTTTTATTTTCTATTATTATTATTTTTATTAACTTTGCTTATCTTGTTCTATTATATGCTAAAGCAATTGATGACAAGGCCGTTTTCAGTCATATGTTTTTAATTATCATAAAAAGAACGTCGTGTCCATTTTCATAAGCTAGATAAGGAGCCAAGGTCATGAAAATAGACATGATCTTGCTTAAAACTAATAAATGCAAATAAATGTGATAAATTATGCAATACTCAGTAATACGTAACCTTAGTAACAAAAAAAAATACATTGTACATGAATGATTCCACTAATGCATTTTCAGCTCAGAGGAAATAAAAGACGATCGGCGCGAGGCGACGCGCGTCAGAAATATTTGATTTTCAGCAACTTCAATTGAGCCTTTTTTTAATCTCGAATTTTCTTTCTTCAAATTTCCTCATGGCATGACGCTAAAGACCATTTTTATTTCTTTCACGTATTCTCTATTCTCTTCAACTGTCACCTCTTATGCTTGTATTTAATTATTATAATTTTCAGGGCAATTCTTCTGGTCAGTCCTCATGAAGTAGGCTCTGTTGATGTTATTCCTGTCACTTGCTTGGTATGCTTTCTCCATTATTGCGAGCGGCGGGTTTCTCTCTCTCGTGAGAATCCACGCGTTGCCTGAAAGGTAGAAAGTTTCTTTTGTATTATTACCTTCATCTCATCTGCATTATTAAGTTAGTTGAAATCGTTACAATATCACTATTAAATTTACCACCACCACCACTACTACTTATGTTTATACCACTATTTTTCTTGATTCTACGCAAATTTACAAATACAGTAACTTATTTAATATTATCTACTAACAAAATATGGATGTATGTCAGAGATAAAATATTTGAATTTGAATTTGATTATAATCAGATTGAGGTAATTCTATCACAGTTTTTTCATTTATTTTTGAGTTTATTCTATCTAAAATAGTAGTGTACTTGAATGGTGCATGAACTAGTTTTGACATCGAAAAATGTTTTTCTTATGTCTTATTTCGAATAAAGACATTTTATCTTTAATGATCATCATTGAAATACTTATTAGTAAGAAAGAAGACGGTCAAAAAGTACCCCTGAAAACTTTGTGGTACCTATTCAGAAATTACGATGATTTTCCTGTCGAATATCTAGTTTACATGTTGGTTTTTTTAACGTGTCTTTACCACAGGTCATATACACAGGGTTATTTTGAAACTACTGGCCAATGTTTAGACCGTGTTAAATAATAACGTTTCCAAAGAATCATGGGTAGATTCATCGCAAAAATAGTAAAGTTAATTGTGTACATTGTATGAAAGTTTGTTTTTTTTTGGCGTTTTTAACCCATGTTTTTTGGGAAAAGTTGTTACTTATTTATGATGGTCTAAACATTATTATTTAATTTTGGCCAGTGGTTTCAAAATAACCCTGTATAAATACTCGTGCGACATGGACGGACAGTAAACTTTGTTTTGCACGTTCAAAATGTTACATAGAATTAAAACCTGATAAGTACTTACGGGTATGGAAAATCCCGAAGTCGTAACAGCTCCACACCACAGCATAATTGTCGTAATCAGTGTCAACAACCCAGTAGGGGGCTGCGAAGTTGACTGGCAAGGACGGGAAGCGAACGGAGAGCTTGCCTTCGTCCGACCGGCTCACTTGGTTAGCTTCGCCTTGAATTTCCGATTGGATACCAGTACTGGAATGTGGAAAGAGTTAGTATTACTACCCGGTTTTAAATGTAGCAATTTATCTTTTACGACTGCACGAAAGGATGTTAGTTCTAAGATCTAAGACTTTGAAAAGCCGATGTTAAGTATAATGACGAATTAAAATACAAAATTTTTAGAACAAACATAGAGGTACTGGTTCAAGAGTTTATATTTTTATATATCTTGCGAAGTGTAGGTGGCATTTATAAATAAATAAATAGATATGTGGGGACATCCTCACACAAATATCTGATCCTCAACTAAGCAGAGCTTGTACTAATGGGTACCAGACAGCTTATATACAAACATACATAAATAGATAAACAACCAGACACAAGGCAAACACAAGTGCTCATCACACGAATGTTTGCCCTGGGCAGCATTCGAACCCGCGACCCTGTGCGTCGGAGGCAGATAAACTACCACCTGGGCTACGGAGCCGTCATTACACCGTACATTGTCTCTGGTAAAATCCACACTACGTCCTTTTAATGGCCACATCACGATTATAGGTGTAGCCGCACGATGTAGAATAGAAGTGTGGTAGCGTGGCAGGGAAACAGGGACCAGTCCAGAATAAACGTAGGTATCAAAAAAATTGGTAATTGTTGCACAAACGGGTTTTATTAGAACAACAAAGATTTATAGCACTTTTTAGAAGCTACTAAAGAAAGTACATAAGATCCGGTTGTAACTGAACATCTCATCTCTAAAATAATAATCAAAATTGGCCGTTGATCATCTAATAACAGATCCTTTCTACGTTGTGAGAGTAACCCAAACTCTTTTAGAAATTTACAATGTGATCGTCTTTATATTATGTTTTCTAACTGCGGAATTACACATAGAGTCGCCTACTCAACTTCTATGTTATTCCTATATACTGATTTGTCCCTATCTCTCGCCCGAACACAGGAGTATCAGTTGCCAGCCGGCAAGCAGCCTACTCCTGATTACCCATGCTCGTGGACTGAAAGAATAAAGTCACCAGGAAATCCCAGCGACTTTATTAAACAATACTAACTTCGTATTCTGAAAAGAACTTCGAAGTTTATTGCTTCTGCAATAAGAGCCCAGATTCCTGAAATGGATCACAAGGATTATTACATGATATATGTAATTTAAAAGGTATAAAAGGATGGCTCCAGGACTGCCTCAGCGAGTCCTTAGAGCCGGCGACGGGTGTGTCGTCTGTTGTTCTGAATAGAACTTCTAGTTCTTAGAGGAACTTTCGTTGAGGGGCATTTCCTCAACAGAATGATCAATAACCAAGTTTCTCTAATGATACTTCCTGGAGACGACCTTCCTAGCTCTACGCACCGGGATACCCTTTTCCTTAAGCTATGTCAACCGTATTGAAAAATACAGTTACATAATCTCTCTGTGTCTTCCATACTACCATCACACAAGGGATCCAGCAAGATCTAACAAGATCCAGCCCTGACGAAGGAACTAGTTTTAGTTCTTTCAGCTAGTTGATTGCTAAGACCCCAGATCCCGAGCAAGACAGCAGTCTAGCAGCAAAGACCCGATACGCTCACACCTTTACAGCAAACTAACTGTTAAAGCATTTACGAGACGAGTGAGAATAAACGCTCCACCAACGCGCTCTCTGTGAGTCACTTCCCACTCTGTCCTTCAGAATGCTCCTGTCCTCCCCTCACCACAGAGGTGTAGGAAAAAGGTTAAAATAATAGACAACCCCGAAGGTTTGTCTACAGCGGACTCTGGTCCGACCGGTGCGCCTTAAGCGATGGAAGGAGACCAAAGTCTCTTCGTTGAAAGCATAAGCTTCTCGTGGTAAGCCGAAGCTAGTGGACTACGTCCAATCGATACTAGCCGTAGCGTTCCCGATACGGCTGAGCCGCTGTGGTAACCTTTTGGGAGGCTAATCCCGTCTTCCACCGAAGTGTCCAACGTATTGCGTTCAAGGGTGTGTTTATAGGATAGTCCACACGTGAACCAGCGCCTATGATGGTAAACCATCTTCCAACGAGCAAGCTCGAAGGGATGACCTCACAGCTGCTACTGACTGTGGGTCTCATATCTGGATTGCTCCTGCATACTGGATCTCCGTCTATCCGAACGGTACTGCCAGGGCAGATCTGCTCCAACTTCATATCTCCATATATACATATCTCTGCCGCGTGTCTCCGTGCCTGAGACCGCATATGAATCTAAAGACTCATTTCAGCTATCGCTCTGAATATAGCTTTACAGCCTTCATCATCGCTCGTCCAGTCCACTGCTGGACTATGAGCCTCCTCTCCTTGCAACCATATGTGTCGATATTACATCGCACAGTTGATTCAGTAATAAATCATACATGATGATATTAGCCAGAGCAGTTCACGTCCAGTTTCTCGTTCTCAATTAATAAACTCGTTCCAGTATGCCTCTTCACAGACTTATGTCTTGAAGGAAGCCACTATGTCCTCCGCTATCTCCATTATCGGGGTTAAGACTTGAAAGACCATCATCGACACTAATCAGTCTGAGGTCCACCGCACACGGCTGTGGACAAGTCCCCATCCGCGGCTATGTATTCAAGTCGCTGTATGCGTCTTCGGTCAATCAGCGGTTCAGAGCTAGACATACAGTGGTAGCGGCATTCATAGCAGCCCGATGGTTACTCCACATCTTCATAGGTCAGATACGGAAATCTCTCCACAGACTTGCGTCTTGAAGGTAGCCACTAAGATATTGTTAACTCCTCTATCGGGGTAAACTTAGTGTACTTATCACGCCTAGGATGCGACCCATACATCAGCGGTTCAGAGCTAGACATGCAGTGCCAACAATATCATAGCAGCGATAGTTATACCTCGTCTTCATGCGTCAGATAAGGGCTCTCTATGAGATGGTCAAATATAGTGCATTATATGATCAGTTTGATCCAGCGGCTGTGTCCGCTTTCATTAGGTCATCTAGGTGCGTCAAGCCTATGATTCCCTTGATTTTCATTTTTGACCATCTCGGATGGGATATGTCATCCATAGAGGCATAGTTAACCGTTCCCATATCAAACAGGCAGCACGCCAGTCTTCAGGGACCGAAATCCCGTCGAAAGGCAGTGAGAGGCTGTGCAGCGCCTGCGACTTTAGGTTCGGCAATTATTTCACTTGGTTTTCCAAGTATAGACTTATATTAGTCTATTTTTGCACTTTTATAATAATGTCAATTTTCTTGAACTTAACGTTCCGCCAGCCATCTATTCCTAGACGGCCGACTGCCTCCCACCATGTATATTGGCGATACGCATCGACGGTACGCGCTAGGTCAACAGGCCCTTTTCCTAAACTGTTCGATATTTCTGAAACTCACAATGCGAACGTATCTCAGTCTATGCACCCCAAGTATGCATTTAGTTTTGCATTATCTCTTTTAGTTTCTGAGTTATTAATTTTTGAAATATCAAAAATGTCCAATACAAGAACGTATTAAAATTAAAAACATTCATTACAAGAACGTAATAAAATTAAAAACATTCATTACACGAACGTATTAAAATTATAAAAATTCATTACAAGAACGTATTAAAAAAACAAAAATTCTCTTAATTCGTCTCGAATCTTTTATTATAACTTTCTCTATGTCTTACAACAGACACACGTTGTTCTACATAGTTTTAATTTACATTAGGGTCGGGGAGTTACATCCAGCCCCAAAGTTTTGTTGAAATTCATGAAGACAAAAATTTCCATCAGCTTAACTTCATTTGGAAAGTATTTCATGTGCTAGATTAGGACTACTATTATTTCCCTCACTCGAGGTACTGTAGTTCTATCTCAAGCTTCTGTTATCTTTCCCTCGCTTGAGGTACTCACTCCAATGTTTACAGGCTTTTGATTAAAATATGTATCTTAGAAAAGATGCACGACGCAATGAAAATAGTCATACACACGCGAAGAAAGGAAAACAACATCAACCAGTAAACCTGGGATCTGGTTCTCTCTCTCGTTGCACGCGTGCACGAGTACTATACAATTCCGTGTGTATGCACATCTTTTCTAACCGCATTTTTATTATGTTTACGAACACGCAACGTTCGACTCGGGGCGCGGATTTTTACCCTTCTGCATCGAACATTCTGCGCGACGCCGAAACATCAGCGCATCGTCGTCAAGCCGACGATGACGCAATTCAGTAACGGATATTTTCGTAATACGCACCGTCGCAGCATACAATACATTTGCAGCGGCATCGTAATACGTTAATGATCCTTTCGCAGGTTCCCCGACAGAAATCTGGTTACGACTTTTACTTCCTCTGAATGATCAAGTTTGGTCAACTTTCCAGCAACGCTGACGACCGTGAAGCCACCGCGTGTCGATCCGAAAACCTCACCAAATCATTCAACTTTCGTCTTTCCCTCGCTCGAGGTACTCACTCCATTGGTTTCAGCTTCGCGATTATATTTCCCTATCCTAACTTCTAACCTATTCATGTTTAAAACCCTATAGTGGAATTTTCTATATTCCCCTAGCTAACAAAACCTACACAACTCTAACTTTCCTAACTCTCAACTAAATCCTAAATTATCCATCTGGCTCATTAAAACTTCTACCCTAGTGGCTACGTCCATCTCCGTCAACTACACCTATATTAGCACAATCCTAAATTATCCATTTTCTATCTAGCTAAATAAAACTTGTACCTAAGTGGTTACGTCCATCTCCGTCAACCACACCTAAACAAACCTAACCAGTCCAAATTAACAACAATAATATTAATAACATTCTGTGGCTCGCCACCGACCACATGTTAATTAATTTCCTAACTTGCCTTTTGTCTTGCTAGACTTTTATTGTTTTAATCTGGACTTAATCTCTACATTGGATTGTGCTACTCCCTAACTCCTATTGGTGCATAATTTCCTAACAATTGAAATAAGACATTAAGAACCATTTAGAACTCAGTGTCCAATCTTTATCGCAACAATATAACATTATAATTAACTGACCTTGAATTTGTGTCAGTCAGCCCCCGAACTTTTGTTGGTTTGCACAGCCCCCCAACAATTGATGTTCTGACCATTTGCATGGGGTTTATGTGAGCCTTATACGTTGTAAATCTGAGTGTTTCGAAAAAGAGTCTCCACCTGTCCTACCCACATCGAACTAGTTCCAACGATCGTCTACGCAGCCATTAGTTCGCTTAGATATGACAATGTCCCTCCATCTGTTCGGAACACAATTCTCGTACAGCCCCCCAACAATTGATGGTCTGCACACTTGCATGGATGTTAGCATTATACGATATAAATCTGAGTGTTTCGAAAAAGGAGTCTCCACCTGCTCTACCTACGTCGAACTAGTTCCAACGGTCGACTTCGCAGCCATTAGTTCACCTAGATAGTGCAATGTCCCTCCATCTGTTTGAAACACAATTTTCGTAATTCTGCTTGCTAGACTTGGTTCGCTTCTTCAGACGCGTTTATGATTCATCCAACTAAAAGTGCAAGTGGCAGTATTGTTCGGTTCTGCGTTTCGGACTAACTTGCGAGGCATGTTGTCCGTTTTAAACATAATGTTATAAAGTGCTTCCTAGCCTTTCCTTTCTCTTCTATGTCTTTTTGCGAGGAGGTTTTTGCGCCATCTCTTCCTCCTCGCGGTGGTCCTCATAATATGAATTACCGCCCACTATCATGCACCAAAATCCCTATTCACCTATTTGATTTTTATCACTGTCTAGAAAGTCTTTCTAAAAAGTTCTTCTTTTGAAGACTCACTTCAAAAACCATCTCTCTTCATCCATATTGGTCCATCTATTATTTCCCTCGCTTGAGGTACTGTGGATCAATAACCATCTCTCTTCATCAATATTGGTCCATCTATTATTTCCCTCGCTCGAGGTACTGTGGATCAATAACCATCTCTCTTCATCAATATTGGTCCATCTATTATTTCCCTCGCTCGAGGTACTGTGGATCAATAACCATCTCTTCTTACTGATCCCCTCATCAGTTTTCGAAGACTTACTTAAAAGTTCTTCGTTAATGTGCACAATGTGCATCATTCACTTGCTTGCAACTACTTCTCTTCCATTGCAACGACCCAAGTGTTAAGCCAATTAACCCGGCGAGTTTGTCGAACTCACTGAAAACATTTGTTTACCATCAACAAGACAAAAACGATTCCGCCCGGAATTAGATGAGTTCCACAATAAAATGACAAACCGCCACTAACCTTGTAGTTGACGCGCAATTCGCTAGAGCATCGAAAACGTAAACGATACAATCGTCAGTACGCTCGACACCCAGCTTTTAAACGACTTCTGAATTTAGCTTTTTGTGATATACATCCGAAGCCGTAGAGGCCCCTGAGACATCGCTAAATAAGTCGACATTGTTACAATAAATGTTGAAAACCGTCTCCGGTCTTCCTTCTCCCAATCTTCATCATCAAATATTTCGCTTTTCCATTGTTTATTATTATAGTACAATGACACTATTTATTTTTTACAGTGTCCCCAATCACTGTTTCATGAACGAATCATGCCTATGTTTTATTCTTTGAAGTGTCCTATCCCACTTCTTACAATGTCCCTCTTCACTGTCTCATGAATGACTCATGCCTATGTTTTTATTCCTTGAAGTGTCCTATTCCACTTCTTACAATGTCCCTCTTCACTGTCTCATGAATGACTCATGCCTATGTTTTTATTCCTTGAAGTGTCCTATTCCACTTCTTACAGTGTCCCTCTTCACTGTTTCATGAACCTTCTATAACAATAGAAAAGTTTGTTTATAACCATAGTAACCTAGCAAACTAAAACTAAAGCCCTCATGCACCACTAACCAAATATAATTCGGTCTGTACTACACAAAACCCGTTTCAATCTCTATGTCCTATGGGTATTTTTAGACATTCACATTGTAAAGTTTCTTTCCATTTCACACGCAACAAATTGTGGCTTATAGCCACCGTTCACGATACAATTTAGAATATCCTGGTCACGGCACCAAATTGTAACTGAACATCTCATCTCTAAAATAATAATCAAAATTGGCCGTTGATCATCTAATAACAGATCCTTTCTACGTTGTGAGAGTAACCCAAACTCTTTTAGAAATTTACAATGTGATCGTCTTTATATTATGTTTTCTAACTGCGGAATTACACATAGAGTCGCCTACTCAACTTCTATGTTATTCCTATATACTGATTTGTCCCTATCTCTCGCCCGAACACAGGAGTATCAGTTGCCAGCCGGCAAGCAGCCTACTCCTGATTACCCATGCTCGTGGACTGAAAGAATAAAGTCACCAGGAAATCCCAGCGACTTTATTAAACAATACTAACTTCGTATTCTGAAAAGAACTTCGAAGTTTATTGCTTCTGCAATAAGAGCCCAGATTCCTGAAATGGATCACAAGGATTATTACATGATATATGTAATTTAAAAGGTATAAAAGGATGGCTCCAGGACTGCCTCAGCGAGTCCTTAGAGCCGGCGACGGGTGTGTCGTCTGTTGTTCTGAATAGAACTTCTAGTTCTTAGAGGAACTTTCGTTGAGGGGCATTTCCTCAACAGAATGATCAATAACCAAGTTTCTCTAATGATACTTCCTGGAGACGACCTTCCTAGCTCTACGCACCGGGATACCCTTTTCCTTAAGCTATGTCAACCGTATTGAAAAATACAGTTACATAATCTCTCTGTGTCTTCCATACTACCATCACACAAGGGATCCAGCAAGATCTAACAAGATCCAGCCCTGACGAAGGAACTAGTTTTAGTTCTTTCAGCTAGTTGATTGCTAAGACCCCAGATCCCGAGCAAGACAGCAGTCTAGCAGCAAAGACCCGATACGCTCACACCTTTACAGCAAACTAACTGTTAAAGCATTTACGAGACGAGTGAGAATAAACGCTCCACCAACGCGCTCTCTGTGAGTCACTTCCCACTCTGTCCTTCAGAATGCTCCTGTCCTCCCCTCACCACAGAGGTGTAGGAAAAAGGTTAAAATAATAGACAACCCCGAAGGTTTGTCTACAGCGGACTCTGGTCCGACCGGTGCGCCTTAAGCGATGGAAGGAGACCAAAGTCTCTTCGTTGAAAGCATAAGCTTCTCGTGGTAAGCCGAAGCTAGTGGACTACGTCCAATCGATACTAGCCGTAGCGTTCCCGATACGGCTGAGCCGCTGTGGTAACCTTTTGGGAGGCTAATCCCGTCTTCCACCGAAGTGTCCAACGTATTGCGTTCAAGGGTGTGTTTATAGGATAGTCCACACGTGAACCAGCGCCTATGATGGTAAACCATCTTCCAACGAGCAAGCTCGAAGGGATGACCTCACAGCTGCTACTGACTGTGGGTCTCATATCTGGATTGCTCCTGCATACTGGATCTCCGTCTATCCGAACGGTACTGCCAGGGCAGATCTGCTCCAACTTCATATCTCCATATATACATATCTCTGCCGCGTGTCTCCGTGCCTGAGACCGCATATGAATCTAAAGACTCATTTCAGCTATCGCTCTGAATATAGCTTTACAGCCTTCATCATCGCTCGTCCAGTCCACTGCTGGACTATGAGCCTCCTCTCCTTGCAACCATATGTGTCGATATTACATCGCACAGTTGATTCAGTAATAAATCATACATGATGATATTAGCCAGAGCAGTTCACGTCCAGTTTCTCGTTCTCAATTAATAAACTCGTTCCAGTATGCCTCTTCACAGACTTATGTCTTGAAGGAAGCCACTATGTCCTCCGCTATCTCCATTATCGGGGTTAAGACTTGAAAGACCATCATCGACACTAATCAGTCTGAGGTCCACCGCACACGGCTGTGGACAAGTCCCCATCCGCGGCTATGTATTCAAGTCGCTGTATGCGTCTTCGGTCAATCAGCGGTTCAGAGCTAGACATACAGTGGTAGCGGCATTCATAGCAGCCCGATGGTTACTCCACATCTTCATAGGTCAGATACGGAAATCTCTCCACAGACTTGCGTCTTGAAGGTAGCCACTAAGATATTGTTAACTCCTCTATCGGGGTAAACTTAGTGTACTTATCACGCCTAGGATGCGACCCATACATCAGCGGTTCAGAGCTAGACATGCAGTGCCAACAATATCATAGCAGCGATAGTTATACCTCGTCTTCATGCGTCAGATAAGGGCTCTCTATGAGATGGTCAAATATAGTGCATTATATGATCAGTTTGATCCAGCGGCTGTGTCCGCTTTCATTAGGTCATCTAGGTGCGTCAAGCCTATGATTCCCTTGATTTTCATTTTTGACCATCTCGGATGGGATATGTCATCCATAGAGGCATAGTTAACCGTTCCCATATCAAACAGGCAGCACGCCAGTCTTCAGGGACCGAAATCCCGTCGAAAGGCAGTGAGAGGCTGTGCAGCGCCTGCGACTTTAGGTTCGGCAATTATTTCACTTGGTTTTCCAAGTATAGACTTATATTAGTCTATTTTTGCACTTTTATAATAATGTCAATTTTCTTGAACTTAACGTTCCGCCAGCCATCTATTCCTAGACGGCCGACTGCCTCCCACCATGTATATTGGCGATACGCATCGACGGTACGCGCTAGGTCAACAGGCCCTTTTCCTAAACTGTTCGATATTTCTGAAACTCACAATGCGAACGTATCTCAGTCTATGCACCCCAAGTATGCATTTAGTTTTGCATTATCTCTTTTAGTTTCTGAGTTATTAATTTTTGAAATATCAAAAATGTCCAATACAAGAACGTATTAAAATTAAAAACATTCATTACAAGAACGTAATAAAATTAAAAACATTCATTACACGAACGTATTAAAATTATAAAAATTCATTACAAGAACGTATTAAAAAAACAAAAATTCTCTTAATTCGTCTCGAATCTTTTATTATAACTTTCTCTATGTCTTACAACAGACACACGTTGTTCTACATAGTTTTAATTTACATTAGGGTCGGGGAGTTACACGGTTATTAAAAGGTCGGTGCAGTCTGATGTCTTGAGGTGGAATGAGGAAATTTTGATGAAAATGACCGAACCGAAACGGATGGATTCGAAATTTGAAAATAAATTGAAAATGAATGATGAGACTGCCAGTATTTAAAAGTACTGAATTGCCAGAAATAAATTAACAGAAGAAGGTAGGATAGGTTTTTATTATCTTAAAGTTTTGGAATAGGCGTCGTTATTTTTTGTTTGTGTCAGTGCGTATGATAACAACAATATATGACTCATGTGTACGTTGTTTGTGGCTTGACTTGACGCACGGGTAGATAGCATGAATAGGTGAATGTAAAGTTTTGTGTTCTTAGAAACATTTTATATCATAACAAAACATAATACTATCACGATTGTCCTTATGTATCTGAACTATGATGTCAATCACTTTGTCATTGTACTTTGAGCCTTAATTACATCAACGGAAGGTTAATGTAGCTATTCAAAATTTGTCTACTAGTCATTATCAATGACATGCTAAAAGCTGCGCGCTGCGGTTGAGCAGACAGAACATTTTTTATAAGTTTATTTTTTTCGAGAACTCGTGTAGTTCAAGGAAATCTGCATCGGTCGTATTATAATGATCAATACCTATAATACAGTAAACAACAGGTTTAAGTAAAGTAGTATAGTAGAGTTGCATTTTTAATATGTAAGTCTTATTTTAACAACTTTATTAGCTGTATTGTATCCGTTTGTTTTCTTACTGTTTTTGTTATGTGTTCTGTGTTGTCATGAACCACAAATAAACACAGATTTCTGTTTTCAACGCTTCTTCCTTGAAAAAAGATTTTGTACATAGATTTCTGATTTCAACAACTATTATGATGTACAACAACTTTTTTCAAGGAAGAAGCGTTGAAATCAGAAATCTGTGTTTATTTGTGGTTCATGACAACACAGAAGTGCGCGCGCATATTGAAATATGATAGTAAGATAGACAGTCATAATATTATTATGCGGTAACAAAAGACGATCGGTTTGCGCAAGGTGACGCGCTTCAGAAATCTTAGATTTTACATAGCACGAGTAGGTAATACTGTAAATACTCACAAACTGCTAAGCTGTTTGTTGACCACGCCTATTACCCCGTTGTCCTTTTCGCTGTAGTCGGCTGTGACACACCTGCCCCCTAGTTGGAATACTGCGAAGTACTTCTCAGCCTCGTACCACTTCCCCAAGTACTGAAATGTAGAGATTGAAATACTGTGTAAATTGATACTTCATAGTTCTCACGAGGTTCGAGCCTTTTTACTATATCGTGTCGAGAAAGGTCGACAAGCGGCTTTTCGATTCACATTGAGTGTTATAGGGCCGCAAGAGACTACTGAAATAGTTCGTTTAAAGACAATTTTCGTAGATTGCAGCCGGGACCTACGGCTTAATGTGCCTTTCGTGCATGGAATCATTTTCTATTTGAATTTTTTAATGCCCATCTTAATTACAACCAAGACATTTTACAACATAACCATACAAGTGGAAAAAAAGAATTAAAAGAAGATCAAGAAGAACCGTCTTTAAAAATGGACAAAATGGAAAGTCGCCATAATCATCGAAGTAGCTCTCAGGATAAGCAAGTTGAAGTAGCTTACCGGGACACGCTCGGGTTGCCATTGTACTCCGAGCCATTATAATTATTGTAGTGGTGCGGCGAGGCGCATGGCGCATGGCGGCGGTCTGATCTGGCCCTTTTTAAGTTATTGTTTTGTTTTTTTATGTACCCACTTCACTTTCTTTTTTCTGTAACTTCTGTATGTGTATGTTTTTATGTACTTCAAATAAATTTCTTATTCTTATTCTTCAATGGGCAGGCCATATAAATAGCTCAACGAACCGCTGGGGAAGAACTGTTCTCAAATGGACACCACGGGTTGGAAGGCGCAGTGTTAGACGGCCAAGGACAAGGATGACTTGGTGGAAGTTGCTGGGCGCATTTTGATGCAAGTAGCTAGAACGGTTCACGTTAGAAACCTATTGGGGGAGGCCTATGTTCAGCAGTGGACGTCATCCGGCTGAGATGATGATGATGACGATGATGAATTGATGAGACAGGAAATTGGCATAGGAATACTCACGCGACTGGGATTGAAGTCTGCCATAGCAGCGACGTCAGGACATGCTCCCGGGAATATCACCTGAGCCCTGCTGATCCTCAGAGACCAGAATCCACACAGGAATACCGCTATCGCCCGCAGTACTGACATCTATAATGAGGATTAAAATTAGGAACCTATTAAAATTTAAATATTTTATTTCAGACAAATACATTTATATAATATTATTTTTGTTAGTACAACTCCGCGTCGTCTGCTATAAAGACATGGCAATTAGGTCAGGGCAATTACTATTTCGTTAGTACTAACCAGTACCTAAAAACTTGTTCTAGTATTAGTATGTAATTGGCCATGAAGTTATGTCATTTTTAGTCGTCGCATCGGAAATGCAACAGGACCAACAAAATATCATTTACAACGCAAAACCTCTCAAGTTTTTGTTAAATCCGTGCAACTGACCAACTTTTGATAAAGCTGACTCTGACAAGTCAATAAGTAAGAAAATAAAAAAATAGTGAGAACTTTGAAATAGAATAGAATACATTTGCATTGAAAACACCACGGCAGAGTAGAATACATTTGTCACCAACCCTACTCTTCCCGTGGGTGTCGTAAGAGGCGACTTAGGGACTACACATTGAACTGGGAACGGGCAGCAGCGCTCTCTGATACAGTAACCTTTTAATCTGCGATCTCCAACCCGCCTGCCAAGCGTGGAGATTATGGCAAAATCCTCAGCTCATAGTCCAGCAGTGGACTGTAACGGGCCGTTGATGTTGATGTTGAGAACTTTGAAATTATGTGGTACAAGAGCTCTGCTGTTCAAGTGCATGTGTTGAACTACAGTCAGACGAGTTTGACGCTTTCTGGTTAACAGTTTGTACGAATATTCTGTAGACAGGTTGTACAATAAATTTTTACCTCCTTCTTCCACTGATATATAACTTTAGTCTTATAAGTGCGGAAACATATAAGTGGTTCATTTGTCATTATAGTTTACCATTGTAGCTGTAAAATAACCGTTTGTTTTACAATAAAAATATATATAAAGAAAACTTAAATATCGTCCGTGGTCGTGATAGGTAACACAAATAGACATCTAGTTTTCAAAACATTCTTTCGATTCTACAACTGCAAGGATCATGTCTGCTATGTTTGAAAGGTTAGAAACGTGTTAGTACATTATTATAGAAATCGGCAGTACTGTAATAATTACCTCTGTAGTATGGGACATGTGTTTAATAAATATGGATTATCAATAGAACTACTGAAAGGAATGCGATAACGATACGGAATGCTCAGTGTGTCTTTACCTAAATACAATGGGCTGAAAGAACTAATATACGCTTTTAAAAAATAGAAATATATATATATATATATATATAAAAAACTAAGCATTTGCTATTTCCATAACTCGGAGTTATGTATCATCACGAGTGATTTAATTAAATATCAATGGTGTCGATTCGGCAAACGCCCAACTAAACTAAACTTAAAATTAGTCCTGTCACTTTCTATCATTTTTAATTGAAAAGGGACCAAAGATCATCGGTTTTGTTTTTGTCTATGACTTCACGACTAACTGTCAAATTTAGTCTTGTTTTAGTGCCTACCTAACACCATGACAAATAAAAAGTCACTAAAATTGACAGTTAGTCGTGAAGTCAAAGACAAAAACAAAACCGATGATCTTCGGTCCCTTTTCAATTAAAAATGATAGAATGTGACAGGACTAATTTTAAGTTTAGTTGGGCGTATGCCGAATCGACACCAATGTGTTTTTTTCTGTCATTGAAGTTTGAAGCTGAAAAACAACACGAAACATAACGGAAAATGCTTAATAATCATCATTATCTTTGTGCGGAAGTGGTTCTGAAGTAGGTATAGTTACATTTATTGGTTTATAGGTTTTTTACCAATTGTTGCTCATATTTCAAATTGTAAATTTGCTTATCGAAAAAAAAAAACATTCTTACGGAAAAAACCGCGAACGAACTAGGTACTAAAAGTCATTACCCGTTTTTGATTTGCGGTATGAAACTAAGACTCATCTCATCAGGCACAGTGTGTGAAACAGGTAACTTTTTTTTCGAAAATGAGAGATAATTTTTAACTTTGACTCTAAGTCAAACAATGGCTTCACTCACACTTACACTTATTGACATTCATTCTAAGTAATTAGCAGTTAAAAGAAAATGCTAAACGTTCTATAGAAATTCTGTTAGTGGAGAGAAACTCGAAAGCCTTTAAAAGTTAGAAAATACACAGATTAGCATCATAAAAGAGAATAATTAAGGCCAGATTGTTTAACAAATGTTAGTGTTTTCAAAGAAAACATCGATACATAAATACTAAAAACTCCTCTATAATTACTATGCTGTGGAACACGCAAATTTCCTCAAGGCTGACTCTAAATGTTTTGTTGTTGTCAGTTGATATCATACATCCCCAACGAAGTAGTAACTTTAAATTTATTTTGAATGAAACTAAGCTTAGGCGTAATTAGATCTTGTAAAACGAGATTATACACTGACCTTCTATAATCCACTCTGGACATTCTATACTGTACTACTATTCGAGATACAGTAAAAAATAATATCGTAGTGCAAATAATAAATAACCTGAATACGTGACTGACATCGAAGTGACAGCGCTTTAAAGTTTTGTATGATTTTATTAGTGAGCGCATTTTATCAATTTTATATCGATAGATGTGACGGGTAACATCACTATTGTTCTTGCTAGGGTATTGAATGGAATATGTGTCACTTAACGAATTCGTTGGTGTCACTGAACTAAAGCAACTTCATTGTATGTTAATTAAGTGTTTAAACTATTTTGTTCTCTAAGTGGCCTTCATCGATTAATTAAATTTATTTGGGCTATTAATTTGGGTTTCATTTTCTAGTTTATACACTACGAGCACTAGCAGTCCGCCCGCGGCTACGCTCGCATTATGTAAAATATTCTCGTGGGAATAAGATTTTCCCCCGTAAAAAGTATCCTATCTTCGTCTTTGCTAGTCGATATAAACATTTAAATTTTACTAGCCCAATAGGCAGCCACCCGGCGAGCGTTATCGGTGGCCTCCCAAAGGTCCTGTATCGTGCAGGTGTCGGGACACGAGGGACAGGTCAACACGTGGGCCATTGTTTATGGTGTTAGCAGAGATGGTCCTTGCAGCGGCCAAACTGGCGACTGCAACTCACCGCCCGGAGGGAGGACTTCTTCCTGGGGGATAAAAGTTTCCAGTACTGGGAACGCCCTCTCCCAGAGACTTGATTTGGCCAACGGGGGTTCGGCCCGTAAGTGCAGTAGACTACACATCCAATAATGAATATTATTAAAATAATAGATCGAGTATATCAGGCGAGTACTTTATTGCTGAAACAAATAAGTAGTTAACCCTAAAATATTTAGAGCGCTAACCTAACCTACGAATTGTCAGAGTTATTACATTTTATTTTAACTAGGTACCTAGGAACCTGCAATCTAACATGAAACACAAATTCACTATTTTCTTCCAAATTAGAACAAACAAACCAATTGAATGACCTCAAAGCGTAATAAAATTAAAATGTCTTCCACGTTCTTGTCTTGACCTGCTCACTCACACCCTACATAGTCGTAATATCAAAATAGATTCGTACCAGTATTGATGTCAACAAGTGCGTCTATATGCACCTTCAGTCCTAAGTAACACAAGTTGCCGCCGCCCGCGTCGCCGTGGACACGGCATATCCTTGAAAGTAGGCTAGGTCCGCGTACAGTTAGAGTAACGGTGCCACTTGCACTAGCTTGGTCTAGATCAGTCTTTCTCAAAGTGTGTGATCAAATAACGCCCCCTATTAGGCGCCTTGTAGGGGTGTTGGCCTTCGGGGGCGGCAAAAGGTCCAAAGAAAAGTTTGATATGAAACCCGGCTGTGTTTACGTAAATTCGAGTTTAATATTAACAGATTCGTTAAAATGCATCTTCCGTATTATGTAAGACTGTATGTGATCTCTGATCAGATAGCGTTTTACTTGTTTTACTTTTAAAGGCTTATCATAAACGTAAGTTGCAACTCAAAACGTCAAAAATTATACAGCAACGCCTTAGACCTAGATTTTACTAATTAAAGGGATAGCTGATGAAGAGATATGGTTTTATAATGTTTAACTCTAAGATAACTCAAATAAAATTGAGTTTAAGTATTTTCATCTGTCCTAAAACTGTCCCAGTTCAGAAAGTCGAAACTATATTTTCCCATAGGATGCGATGTTGTTATTACCTTACTATTTAGTCGATAATTCAGTGTTTGACAGCCTACAAATTTTGGAAGGCTTACGAAATTGTCTGATCCCCAAATTTAGCTGTATAAAAAATAAGTTTGAGAAACTGGTTTAGATTCTGACAGATATTAAAATATAAAATATTGCCTGAATTGAGATGATAATAAAATTGTGGATAGTTAGTTAGTTTAGTTAAGTTGCAGACGCTTCATAGCCTGCGTCGATCTTGGAGAAAGGATAATTATTTCAGGACAAAGTATGATTTCGCGTAGAAATACTCGTTGGTATGTATTTTATAGATATAGCATAGATCCAGGAGTGAAGTGAGGCTAGTTGAATGAACCATTTTCCGTTTCTTCTCGGGCTGGTCGTAAAAGTCGTTGGAACTTGGATGAAATGCCTAACTTAAAATTGGACTATTCCCCATTTATTTCATAGTTTTTCTAGGGTAGGGAGTACCAGTCACATGTTTATATTCTAAGTATAACTTAAATACTTTCTTTCACTGTGTAGTAATCAAATTAATGTATCTTATGAGGACGAGGTGGATATTCTACTTCCGGGGCTTATATAAACGGTATCTGTGTGAAATGTGGTTCAAACAAATCCAATTATTCTATTAATTAAATTACTTACTAATAAAAAATATGGACTCTTAATGATCCAATTACATTAATGTAAATTTTTGTGTATAAATTAAAAGTTTATGCTAATTTCATACCCAACAGCTAGACATGCAATGCATTAGACTAGACTATACATCTGTTAGTTTTATTGACCTAGATTTTATCACCCAAATAAGCTAGCTATATAATGACTATACTACTACTTGTGTAATTCCTTCATGTAATTTGTAAAGGTTAAATATAAAATACTTAGTAAATCATAATTTATTTTTATGAGACGGTAATTTTATCACTGGCAATTCTAATTTAATTGCGTATGTGATTATTTAGAGCGTCTTCCGTGCTTTAAAAAACATGGTGGTTGTAGTTAGGCCAAAACGCTGATAAGGCAGTCGGGATGGTCATTGTCAGAATTGGACCGAGAAAGTTTACACAAATACAAGTTAGTAATGGTATATCAAATCGAAAAAAAGAAAAAGAAAGATATAGTATGTGGGAGGTATTCAACTTCAACACAAAGATGTTTTTTATACAATCAATGATAACATTTAACTCTCATAAAAAGCTGTCTATCATCGTACGGCCTACCGCACGCAAGGCGTGACCATTTGTTACTTGACGCCTTTAACCCTTAGTAATACGGGCGATATTTGAATTTACGCTTGATACGGTCGACTGTACATTTTGACCTCTGATTTTTCTAACGGGATAAACCTGAATTATTGTAAGACATGTGTCGATAGAATAATACAATACAATATAGGACTATAGGTCATCGACGAAGGCCTTGGCCACACCTCGGCATATACTTACAGCAAGAATTGTATTTGATTTGCTTGATAATAAAGAGGCATCAATAAATCGATGATCTATGATCTTTGAGATCGAGTAGAAAAATAAAAAGCTTACTTTGGGGGCGTATACACAATACTTTTTTAAATATTTTCTCCTACATTTTGTTTATTAGTTCTTTTGATTTCCGCAATACGTTTATTGTATTTAATGAGTAATAAAATAAAATTATTTTACACTAATTTGATAACAGATTGACCTAAAAGATTCCTAATATACACTAAGTATAATATTATACACCATAAATTTAAATCACGTTCTTAATGTATTCAACAATGTTTTTTGTCAGATTAAATATTAACTAAAAACGCACACAGCGTTACATCCTTATTGTTTAGACTATTGACAAAATCAGGAATAGCTTACTAGAACTAGAATACCACAAAAAAATTGACCCAAAAATAAACCCTGGATCCGCCACTGCTCCTCTCATCTTTTTCTAATATTCTCAATTTGACTTCAATAATTCATGCTACCGTGTTGTTCAGTTTTGGGAGAAAAAGAAAGGGAATAAAGTTACCACTGAGACGCTAAGAGCTTGTACTCAGTGTAGCAGAGTTACTTAGAATTCATAGTCAATAAGCGTTATTAAAGTCCCGTTAGGTATCCTCACACCTCAATAAGCAAAGGCTTTTTACTGGATACTTGTAACTGTGATGGAGCCACTGGTCGCTTTTTACAAGCTCATTATCGTGTATAGGTAGAGGTCAAATCTTACAGCTGATTTAAAATAAGAATACAATGCGATTAAAATAAGTATAAGAGGGACTTAATGCGATTCTAGTAACAAGTATGATACACTACGGTGCATTTTTCGGTGTTTTTTATTTTTATTTTACAGAATTTTATAGAATGATGAGCATTCCTTTTTTTATAATTTATAGCAAAGTCAAATGACAATGCAAAAATGTTACAACCAGGCCCTGATGATGCAGTCAGGGTTGTCTGCTCACGAGAGAACTCCTTTAACGATTTATGGAAATTTTAATGCATGCATGTTATATAACTTATGTAAAAAAAACGATTATATTAAATTACGGATTATTTATACTTATTAATAGTACCTATTATTTTGCTGATTGTCGCTTTTTCTACCATCTCGGCTTCCTAGATTCGAACCGGTTTCCATACCGCAATATTATTATGACCTAGGTCCTAGGATAAGTGGAAATCTGTTTAGTTAGAATTCATAATAGGTATTACGTCAATAAAATTATGTCTGTCTTTTGGTTGGAACTGTATTTTCCTTGTATATTCACAGATCAACGGTTTACACAGCTCTTGATGAAAGTCGTGTACTCTATGTACTATCGACCGATTTGTATTATCATGACCTGATTTTACAGGCATTCAAATACAATTAGGACAGAATTTGCCTAAATAAACATACATTTAGAGGTTACGGTTTGACTCTTTTGACTGTTTCAAACGAATTATCGACGTCGTGGCCATATATATATCGTAGAATTGCTCGCATTTAATGAAATTTTCACTGTCCACTGGCCACATCATGACGTGCCTTGGCCAGATCAATGATAAGAAATCGTTTGTCGATATGTTCAACTAAAAACGCAGCTACTTCATGAAATGGTCAAGATTATTTGATCATATCGTAAAATTACATTAATAATTGCCGATAGAGGCGCTGGAAGCACTTTGTTTATGTACCAACATGGCGGCCGCGATATTTTTCGCAGTGAAAAAGTGAATAAGAAGAAAAAAAGAGTTTATGATGGAAAAGTGTTCTGAATCTTATTAAATATACCCTATTTTCACGATATGGCCAATCGTAGACGACGAAATCGTGAAATGTTCTGGTCAAATTTAATGATCTGGTCAAATTTAGTTGCCCACATCATGAAATTTCATGAAATTTTCGAGCATTTTATGATGTGGGCAATTCTACGATTTGACCACGACATCGACAAAATAAGTCATGATTCAAATTGGTCAATTGTACAAGTTAGCTGGTGGGGTGGAAAAATATACTCATTGTCTTCTTTTTCCTGAGGAACAAAGTGGAAAATTGTTAAAAGTACTAACCTACCTAATAGTATTTAGTGTTTTTAGCTACTTGAAAGATTTGAATTAATATTATTACGTACAATCTTTGGTAAAATGTATAACTTGAAAAGTCTGTAAAAATACGCTTCCTTTATGCCCACGTCTCATTTATCACACTTCACACTCACACTATAATAATACTTATTAATAAATGTGAAAATATATTTGGATGTTTAGATGTTTGTTCCGCCTTCACGCTTAAAGTACTCAACGAATTTGGATGAAATTTGGAATGGAGATAGTCTATAACCTGGATTAACAGATAGGATACTTTTTACGGGACAAAGTCTTATTCCCACCGGAAAATCTTACACAACGAGATCTTAGCCGCGGGTGGACCGCTAATTAGGACTTTCTGGGCTGCTTGAACAATAGGCAAATCTAAATCTTAACAGAGTACTCACAGAAACACTTTTCACTATTTCACTCGCAATCTACCTTTACTAGCATGCGTAGAGAGATATATAAAATAGTGAACCTTTTTATAATTGTTAGGTTTTATTTGGAGTTGCATTGCGTTTTATATAATAATGTACTCGTAATATTTTACTTTATGATTTTCTCTCGCATTTGTTTTAATGTTTTATTTTAATGTCAACGAGCATTTACTATTTCCTAGAGGTGGAGACCAGGAGTCCTAACATACAGGGTCTACCTAGTTTAGGCTCCTGTCTCCCCACTTTCACTTCACTGTAACTATATGTGATATTGTATTTTTATTGTAATGTGTGGGAGAAATTTATGTATTTTGTATTGTATTGTATTGTAAATCCATGTAGAATACGCAGTATGCTCGACTTTTCCGATTCTAAAATGACATAGTGTCTCTTTTAAATATAATGAAGCTTTGTAGAATGATTCTGTTGATCGTTTTAGTAATTGATAGATTAGCTTAATGTAATGGGATCCCGAACTTCCAGTTTTTGCTCTCATCAATCAAGAGATTCACTACAATTAAGTTTCAACCATCTTATTGCATGCATATTTATTTAATTAGGTTAGATAGCGTTATACAAATAACACGTCACAGGTGCAAGTTTTACAAACACTGAAAGTTCTGCAGCTTGGAAAGATTTTAAACGATTCGCAAGGTTTTTTCAATACATAAATTACGGCTTGGTTTAAAATTGATACTTTGATAACACATTTGACTTATGAATAATTTGTGTTTAAAACATTTGTGTTTGTTTACATTAATTTACAGCTAACCACAGTCACTTGTTTTTTTTTAAATTTTCAAATAGGTACTCGCAATGTTCAAATAATAATTGAAGTAATTCTACCGGACTATTTCGTATATTTAGTAAACGTAAGTCTCGTCAATTCTAAATGTAATATTATATGAGTGTATTATTGTATGTATTCTTATCACTTAGCGTAGATTAAATTATTACTTGAATTTTGTATTTTTCATTTCAAATCTTTGAACTAATTTAATAAATTAACGCTTAATTTAATGTCCATTTCACAGGGGAAGTACACCTGGGGTTCTGGTGACCTGAAGCACAGACTCCCGTATTTTTCAGGCACCAGTCTCCACATGTATGTACGGAGAGGTACAATTAAGATTGTTGGTTTAGCTTTAAGGTTATTTGTGGAGAACTTAGATAAACATTTTTATTATTATTAACTCTATTTTTTATTGGTAGGTTCGTACTTTAAAATGTTTAAATTTTATTATGTATGTTACATACGATTGATATACATAAAAATATTTTTATTATTTACAGTCATCCGTCCTTATTAACCTTCCTTACCTAATTTACAAACCAGATTAGCCATCACAATTTTAATCGTCTAAATATGTTTTGTAAAAAAGTAATAATGTTATAGGTACTGACCTTGAATTTATTTCCTTGCACGATGTTGGTTAGTAAATCACAACAAATTTTAAAAATATATAAATCTATATCTAGTTTGATTGTATGGTGATAGATAGATAGATATATTTTAAATTACTTTAACGCTGTTCAAGAGGAGCGTCGACGCGACCGGCTCTAGTAAGACTGTGCGGTTACCAGTTCGTTTACATGCATCATGTAGCAGCTACAGACAGTTCAACGCGTTTTTCATCTACAAGGAAATCTTCTAGACCAATTTGTTCAAATACTTTATGAAACACATACTATACTATACTTTTTGAAACGCTGATTGTGTGAAAAGATTGCTTTGTCGAGATTTTGGCAAGAACTCTAATGAAACGCGCATTCCACTATGCGGAGAAGAACTTACTTAAGAAACTCGATAGCCCCTTTATCTTTTGTTGTATTATCAAGTGAACTGGCAAAACTTATTCTATGCTAATGCTTGAGCATTTAATTTGATATTTTGTCTGTACGAGTAAAATCATTATCATGTTCAAGTAGCCCCGGTAATTTCTTTGTCCAGTATTTTTTTTTGTTGAACAACAATTTGTTTCACTCGGTACTTACCAACTTAAATCGGTTTTTGAAACTAAAGAGTGCAATCTATCCCGTTAGTTCGTATTGCATGCATCATTTATTAAAAGACTTCAAAAATGTGACAACTATATCATATCGGCTGTGTTTCATATACGCTTTTTAAGTATGATAGTGACTTTATTATCGGCTGTGTTTCATATACGCTTTTTAAGTATGATAGTGACTTTATTTTGAACAACTAACAAACATTACCTCGGATTCACTTTATCACTTATCTAAAATAAATATTATCTTGTATTGACAAAGTTTTTCAACAGCTGTTATTGACTAAAATAAAATTCACAGTACATTCTAAGACAGCAAGCGTCCAGTTCAAATCCAGTTGATCTTTTAGACTATCTGCGCGTCTAAGACCGATATCATCAAAATTTCTGGTGGTTTTCTTCTTGATGTTTGGAAAGAACACTTGAGTGACAATTAACGAGCATTTTTGGCGATAGTCACCCCTCCATAAAAACTGCTGCGTCTTAATGCGACCTCTAAGACTACAAGAGATTGATATTCCACCTCCAATACGTGATCTAAAAACAATTAACAGTTTCAAAAAACATTACAAGTCCTATCTTTTGGAACAGCAAAAAAATATTTAAAAGCCACCCTCCATTTTTTGGTGTTACAGTAAAATATTATTAGAGACTAAGACCCGTTTTTAGACATTTAGATAATTACTTATGATTTTTAAGTATAACTAGTATATTGCAATTTTAATTTCGTTTAATTAAATTAATTACATATTTGTACTCACTCAATTTTCAACACAATTTGCTTTAACAGGTGGTATGCATTACTGCAGCTCCTATTTATAGAACTTTTACGAAATTCCTTATAACACACATTTGTTTTCTTAAATATTACCTTAGGTTTTACGTTGATAATCTTTAAGTTCGATAGTTATAAACGATTTGTAAAAAACCACTAAGATTGAGCCAATTATTAGTGATTGCAATTGATACGTGTACGTTCAGCACTAAAAAAGATATAATATCGTTTCTACGAATTGGCTGTGCTGTGCGCCAACTATCGTTGCGGACACTTGGCCAATCTGCGTGCAGCCTGTATTGCCAGTTAATTTTATTTCCATATAATTTTATTATGTACATTATTTATTTTTTATAAATATTTCAATCTTATTTTATGTATTTATTAGTATGGACGGCATCATCTTCCGGAGGCAGCAGCTGAAAAACAGCGTTGAGTTGTGGTTCCTATTTGCTGGAACTACACTTCAACTTATGCTGAGCTGTAGCCTTTTTACAGCACACCGTTAAAATGAGACCACTTGCAGTGTACGCTTTGCACATCCTGCGATTTAATTCTTTCTTTGTTCTATTTATTTTTGTTATTATTATTGTGTCTGTCTATTATTATGTTATGTACCTGTCTTGTTTTTTGTTCAATTGTTGTTTACTGTGTGCTGTAAATAAATGTATTCTTATTCTTATTCTTAAGAGCATGGTCTGGCCAAATATCACGAAGAAAAGCACCAGAAATTTTGATGAGATCGGTCTTATACGGGCAGATAGTCCAGATTTTTGACCAGCAGTGGACGTCTTTCGAGTGAAATGATGATGATGATCATCATAAATGGATTTTGATACTTAGGGGACAACATAGTACCCGTTCCCAAGACAGTTGTCGTGGGGCGAATCACTCAACAGTGCCTACCATGCTCGCTCATGCTCATACATACAAACGCACACACACATTCACATACACAACCGCAGCAGTGGCATACACTTTTTTCTTTTTAGACTTGCTACTTTTGGTTTTTAATTATTGGTTTAACCTGTTCTTTTATTTTAAAACATTATTTTTTCTTTTTTCTGTCGTTATTATACCGGTGGTAATCTTAAGCCTACCTGCTACTTGTTTTTGGAAGAGCGGAGCTTCCTCATACAAGCAAAATTTTTAGCTTAAATGGAAACTCCGACCTCAGTTTATTGTTCACTAGGATTAAGTTACCGAAATAAATAATTTGAATTTGAATTTGAATTTGACTTACACTGACTGCTGAAACTTTGTTTACTTATATGGTTGATTGCATAAACGATAAACTAAACGAAATTTTATGTATCTGTATAGTGGTCAATGGCCATAGATGGTTCATTTAATTCCACGGCTTGGTTCTATGGTTGGTAATAAATAAATTGCTTGCTGGCTAAAAAAAAAGGTAACAGATTTTTATAAAAATTAAGGCATTGTCGTTCTTTACTACCCCTTTCTATTGAATGATAATTTCTATAGCACAGTTTGTATTTGCATCTTTTACAGATTTGGTTACTATTAAAATTACAAATGATATAAAATTTGTTATGATAAAGTTCGCGTGGAGTTTTAGTAATTAGTTGTTTATTATTGTTGTTGAAATAATGTTTTCACCCTATTTTGCTTTCATTCATGTTTAGTTGTAACTACGTATGTTATCATGAATTGATTTCAGTTCCTTATTGCCTTCGCTGTTATAAATAACTTTGTTTACATTATTGTAATATTTAATAATAGACCCATTTACATACTTACTGGACAAGGCTATTATGTAAATTGCGCACCTACATATTGGTACCTATCTTCATACCTACCTATCAGCGCCATCTTTACATCAATTGGTGAAGTATTTAGCTTAGTAGACGACGAGTAGGGGAAATCGGTGACTTCGCTTCGCATAGCAGTGCCGTAATCAGTTAGTTTATTCGCCTGTAGACGACGCTACTGAAGCACAGGATTATAAAATTATGTATTTTTCGTATTACAGTCTGAACAACCATACATTTTTTTTTTCAAAATACGCAAATAATTCTTCTATAAGATAGTAACATTGAAATATCAGACGTTTAGTGTTATTAAAAACATTCCATATTTTGATGTGGATTCGAACATCGGACAATGTGTAGAATGGATACGAAAATTTTAACGCAATACTCGACTGGGTGCGTGGCGTCACCTGTAATCCGGCTACTCGGAGGTCGGGCACGGAGGATGGTTTGAGGTCGGGAGCCCTGGTGCTGAGTGGCCCATGTTGACTGGACGTCCGCACTAAGCCCGGTATTAATATGGACCCCCCGGAGGAGTCTGGGGGGTGCAGGTTCACTAAGGAGGGGCGAACCGGGCCAGGGGGGAAACCCAGCAGCCAAAAGTCCCCGTATCGGGCAGTAGTGGGATAGCGGCCGGGAGTGGGTGCTCAGTAACAGCCTGACCAACACAATCAGACCCGTTCCTTTTGCTAAAAATTGCAAATGTTTTCATCGTTAGTTTTTAAAACGACTGAAACTTTTTTAAACACATACTTATGTCATAGGGTTTTTATTAAACTTGTCTAATGTTTTATTCATGGTTTGTGGTCATCATTATTAGGTATTTAATCTCTAATTTAAACATGATATCTTATAGTTAAATATCTATTTTACGTTATTATTTTCTTTCCATTTATATCTTTCGGCTACATTGATTGTAATAATATACATGGTACACTATTGTTGCAGAGAGGGAACATAGAAAGAAAATACTGCCGCGAATCACATTATATTTAAATTATACTGTCATACATATCATAAACTCTTTTGGCGCGAAAATGCGACTTACTGCGTTTATGATTTGTGCGGCAGAATATAGGCAATAAAATATACTTCATATCGTCAACAGTTCATGTAATCCCCACCAAAGGCCTACTTACTAGAATGCTTGCTAATGATGAAACTTCATCGAAATTACCTTTTTTTTTGTTCTACGAGTATTGCACAAGATCAAATGCAAGCAACATCGATATAGATTTTCGTAGGAAAAAGTGTGAAACGAACAAGTTCTTTTAACATTTTTTTTACCAATTGCTATTATATAGAAGAGTGTTCTTAATTTCTATTTAAATATGTAATTTCTCTTAATTTGGCTATTGAAATGTGAAATTTTAAATTTGTTTTATGTCCTATTTGTAAGCTGTGAGAATTTTCATTCAATATATAAATAAATAAAAAAATAAATGTTCAGCCATGTTTGCAATGAGGGCATGTCTCACTGTGCACGGGAGTTTGCTGCGAAGATCGGCTACATAAGCCATCTTCGGGTGCACCAGCTTCCGACTGACTAGGAGTCGAAGTGGTCGCCATGGCCGAAATCGGTCGGATAGATCGTCATCATCATCATCATGTCTGAAGGGTATAGATATAATAAAACATTTAAATTACGCATCATTTATTTATTTACTTCAGCGTTCACTTTCAAAAACATCTTATTACAATTTTAATGACTACTGTGTAAAACTAGCTGATTGCGTCAAATGCATCAGGTTTCGAGTCGACTTATTTGGTACAATAGCCCCAAGTTTAGATACTATGCCTCACAGTCATTCACACTTCTATACAGACTACTCTAATTTTCGAACTAAATTCGTTTGAGGCACTCGCGCGCATCACGTCTAACTTAGAAAGAACCCTCGCTTCACCTCCCCTCATTCCATTCGCCTTTGTTTAGTTTGGATTGATAAAGGGAGATGTTTTGTCAGGGCTCTTTTATAGTTGTCGAGTGAAATTATGCCATGACTAGTCAGACGGCGGCTGCCGCTCATACAATCGGACTAAGACTTACCTTACTTATTCTGACATAATCATGGCATAAAAAGCTAACAGGCCGATCTATTCGCGTTTCGCTTCCATGACTTTATCCTTTGATTCTTTCTCTTTTGATTCATTATCCATCATCGCTGGCATATCTTTAGGTGGCATTTCTTCTTTTTTCTCTTCTGATGCTGGCTTCATCTCTTCAGGTTTTTCCATTTTCTGTTCCTTCTTCTCCGAAGATTCAGACATGATGAGTTCTGGAACCTGCATTGGCTTGGGTTCTTCATCTGGCACTGGGACAGCTGACCTCACCACTGGAACTTCAGGAACCTTAACTTCTGGGTCTACACGCTTCTGTGAACGAATTTTATGTTGTTATTTTACTGAACCAACTTTTTTCAGTCGGTTCTTTACGTTTTAGTCAGTTAACACAATCATATAATGTCATCAATCAATCAATCAATGATATTATCAATGAATCAATCAATCATATCAACTGATAATAATAATATCATGTGTAAATTAAATCTTTGTTTCGAGATTATATTATTCGTAGTCTAGATGGCATTCTAACAGGTCCCGGATTTGATCATCAGCCCAACAAAATATAAGAATGTTGAATATAAATTTTAATATCTGTTTAGGTTCTAATTGATAACTTATTCAGTGTTCGATTATGTGTTTCCAAGAAAATATTCAACAGGGAATCATAGTAAGGAACTTTGGGTGTGACTATGTGTTTATTTATTTGAAAATCCTATCTTTCTAAAAAAAGAAATAAGTTATAAGGGTTGTATTGTTATTAATTAATAACCTTTACCTCAACAGGTTGTTCCACAACCTTCTCCGGTACCACTTCAGGCACGACTCCAGCGCTCTTCTCCTCAACAACTACGTTAGCATTCTTCGCTTCGTTTTCTTTAGCGGCTGGGTCTGGGAGGATGTTGCAGTCAGCCTGGTTGGTCTTCACGAAGAATGTCCTGGAGATCTTGAATTTATCCAGCACTCCATACGCCGCTTGCATGACGGCAGGAGCAGCGAGGCGATCACGAGTTAGCACCCAGGCATTTTCTGTTTTGAATGAAAATTTTCATGAAACCTAATTTATTTACCCAATTGAAATATAAATGCGGGAAAATCGTCATGAAAATTATCACTGAATTGAAAATAAATCAACGCAGAACTCTTGAAGCTGATTACGTAGCAGCGTTAAAATAGGTTGTCTGGAAGAAATTTATATCTAACATAAGGCCATATATCTGTACACATTATTATCAATTCTCAATAAAATTATATGTATTAATTAATTTCTGTGTGTATTTTTTTTTATTCCAAAAACGTAAATTGATTGCTACGCTGCTACGGCGTAGCAGCTACGAATTTTTAGTAGCAATGATATTGTAATCAATGAGTTTGGTAAGAATTTATTATGTTTTTTAAAATTATCGTACTTTGATGCATTAGTATAACTTTTTTTTCTAGCAGAACAATTTTTTTAGTCGGTCAATCCAAACGGATGTTTAGTTTTAAATTGATCTAATTCGTCGCGAAATCGCGTATTAAGCGTAACCGGACTTGCGTGGGAGCGGAAGGCCAATATCTATAAATTCGATTGGTAAACTGTTTTTGGTCATAAGTTAAAGAATCTACTTTTCAATACTTACGAGTGTGAACAGGTCCAATGCCGCTGCAAGACCACATTACGGCCCAATTGTCGTAGTCGGTGTCGAGAATGCTGAACTCGGTCTCGTAGGGGATCGGCAGAGCTGCGTATTTAACGATAATGCGACCTTCGCCCTCGCGACCGATCAGCTGGACGTGTCCATCCATCACCCGCTTCATACCCGTCCTAGGAAAGTTCAAATTATACAGCTGTTAACTAAATAATGCCTAGGTAGTAAAATAATTTTGTTACTATCCACCTTATTGTGCAGATTTTATAGTGTGAACACCCAGAAATCTACTGACGACCTGCGGTGACCAGATAAACTCTGTTTTTTGTATCTGTCCATGTCTGACCATGTCTCACCTAACTGACCGAGTCAATTTATATGAAAATTAAAACGAAAAAGTGTGAGTTTTGAAAAGTTGCGGAACAAAAGTTGCTCATTTTCATAGACTGAGCTATACAGTCAATGAAACCTCTTCTTCTTAATTCGAGTCAATGAAACAAACAAACTAGATTTTTTGACACTGTATGAAAAATAAGCCTCCTCTTACAATATTATGAATAAAAACATGAGGAAAATGCGGAGATAATATTTTTTAAATTTAAAAAGAAATGCGCATCTTTTTTCAATCAACACAGATTGCGCCGCGGTGTTAGTATAACCGGTATACTCGTACTCCTGTTTTATGAATACCTTTGTCTTTACAAGCAAAGGCACCATCAAATTGTAGAAAAGTTTCTACGATTTAATACTTACAAAGAGTTAGTAATCTCATTGGCGACGAGGATCCTGCCCTCGGGAGTGGACTCGTATCTGGTGAGGACGCACCGGCTGACCAGCTCGCTGACGGTGAAGTAGCGCTCTGCTTCGTACCAGTTTCCCAGGAACCGCTTGACGTTGAAGCTTGCCATCGGCTGCTTGGGCATTCGAAACATTGTGATTTATAGTCTATTGGTTGTTGGAAAAATAGTGCGAGAACTTGAGTTATTTAAAAAAAAAGAAAAACATGTAAATATTGGTACAACAACATTGTTTTAGAACATTTCCTAAATCTCTAAAAATATTTTTTCTTTTGTATAAACTGAATAGCTTACGAGTCAAATAGTATGAAAGTAAAAAAAAAAGTCCTGGAACAAAAGTTTGTTCTGTTTCATCTGAACTGTCACCCGAGACAATATGCATTATTTAGTTTAATCATTAAATAGTAAAAATAAATTACAATAGTTATTATTATGCAAAATCTACTCGACTAACTGGATCGTAGTTTACACTAGGATTAGTGATCTATAAATAAATAGCATAATCACTCACTGTGGCCATTTGCCATAACCGTCGCCGCAAACACCTCAAATGAATAATTTATTCCCCAACTGGTCTCTTATGAATGTTATAGAAATGGAAAGTGGCCCATCGCGGGCACTGACCGCCACCAACCGGTCCGTTGTCTTGTCCGTGGTCAGTTGAACCTTGTGAACTGGTTATATAAGAACAACGAGTAACGTATGACGCACTGACGGTCAAGGATTCGCCGCGAGGATTATGCACTCGGGCGAAGAAAGAACGTGACTGATCAGGTTGTGGGGTTTCTTGAAGTAACACAAGGGAAATTTCTAGGCCATTACATGCTTTGGAAAATGTTGATGTAGTAACATCATGTAATGCATATACAAATATTCTTTATTGACACCAATCACAATTTACAAGAAACATTTTTACAGTTGGTTGAGTTAATTAGGCGGCCTTATTGCTAAGGCATTTCTTCCAGGCATTATGCAAATGAATAGTTCAGTGTGCGAACGAACTGAGAAAATAATGTAATACGAGTAGGACGGGACGAATGCGTTATTTAAGATAAACGCACTTAGTTTTGTTACATCGGCTCTGAAAATTACTTTTGAAATAAGAACGTGTTATTTAGAAGTATGCATAAAATGTAAATTTTGACAAGCTTTTAATTTAAGCTCAAATTGGAACGCGCCTTCGAATTAATTGCGAGTTTACTATTTTAGAAACGATGGACACAGAAATTGAAATAGTTTAAATTGTGTCGAAAAATTAGCATGGCTTAAAAATTATTTTCAGTAATTTTGACTCCTGAAAAACGATTACGCCCAACACTATAACATTAAAACGAAAAACAAAAAAAACAAACGAATTAGAACGAAGTACTACATTTCAGTTTTCAGACAAAAGAAAAGAACAGCAGGATCAAAAGTGACCAAAAAAGGAAAACAATTAGGTTAAATATGACTAAAAATAAGTAGTAAAAATCCACTTACCACATAGTCAGGGCACCACCCCAGTGAGGGGATTTGGGCCGCAGCCGTGGAGAGGAACGCGAGAAGAGTGAGCCGCCACATGTTGCCAGTAGGGAATGAGGACCGCTCTCCAGATCCCGGCTTATAAACCCTCGTTGCGTGCCCTGGAACCGGTCCTTCTAATGGACACCTTATCTAGGAGGGGCCCTTCGTGCACTGCGGGATAATGGGCTGAAAATAAAAGATTTCAGAAATTTTAAATAACTTTATTTAAGAGAAACGCGGGTATGGATTTAAACAAAGAAAAACTAGAATTAATTGTATGATATAGACGTTAAAGAGTAAAAGTACGGTTTCTTGTGAAAACTATATAAAGAGAAATAGTTTGTGTTTTACGGTACCAATGATAAATAACATGGAAGTAAATACGTGTAGAACTTATTAATTTTGAAAGAAACAACAAAGAAAATGTATTTAATTTTGTATTGCCTACAGGTCATATACGTCCCCACCGAGGGGCTCGAGCCTACCCTGAATTAGGGCGATTAGGCCTTAGTCGACCAGTCTGGCCCAGTGCAGGAGTAAACAACCTTTGAATTTTTTCGCAGGAGTGTGCAGGTTTCATCACGATGTTTTCCTTCACCGTAATAATGTTAATAATAATGTTATTATATTAGATAGAATAAACAAGCAGACCTAGTATATATAGGAACTTATTTTTCATTTCAAATAACACTAGAAAAATAACAAAGAAAATATCTGGCATATAAAAGGTTATTTTTGAAAGTCAAATTAAGATGGACATGTCTAGAAATATTATCCTAATGTTATCTGCAACAAGGTAGAAACTGTTGAGACAAATGAAGTCTTCAATTTAGCGAAATGAGAACCTACCTATAGTATGTGAATGTGGGGGGGGGGGGGTATTCTATTGTATCTTAATGTGTAAAGTTATTGCTGACTATCCCCTAAGCTGATTTATTATTAGCCATCGGTACTGGTAATGAATTTTGCAGCGATCCTTGTTAGGAGATGGCTCGGTGTGTGCGTTAATGGTCGCCTTTGTTTGTTTTTTTTTTTTATGTTTAACCCAGGTTCAACGTATATGCTGGGGTTGCTAAGTCCACTCCCATAAAAACATCTTTGTTTTTTTTCTGACAAATAGAAATAAAACATAAAGTAAATGGAACCTAAAAATTCCAAAGATGTTGTTTAGTTGTCATTTAAAAATAATTTTGGATCATTGCTTTCATAGGGTATGTCATGGATCTAAATTGAAAACTCTTTTTACAGAGATTTTCAGGCCACCATACCAGTCTCATTACAAATGCTTCTACGGTATACATAATAATTTTGTTGGTTAAAAACCACGCAAGAAATATAAGTATGCTGTATATCCAGGTTGTTTTGATTCACCAAGATTTTACCTAAATCTACTTAGTTGGCAACATCACTGTCTTTGGAATTCTGGACATCTCTCCAGGTTTTTGCTGGCTGGTGGAAAAATTGTGCTCGGTAAATTCTCTTGCTTGTCCTATTATGAGTTATGGCTTTTCTGTTGATCAAGTGTTTGTGTAGGCTGCTCTCTGGCATTGAAATATCGTCTGGGTCTGGCTGTGGTTAGAAATTGAGTTGTGAGGAAGGATATATGGGAAGTAAAGTTTATTGACTCTAAAGAACAGTTTCTACTTTGCGCTTGTTTGCCTTTTTTCGTGTCATGTTTCTGTTTCTTATATTTGCGTTGCATTTTTAGGTGCAGCTCAATAGTGCAGCTGAGTTGTTTAAAATTGCATGGCCACTCGAAAGAAGTAGGAAGTTGGCAACTCAAGGTACTACGTAAAATGATTTTTTATTGCTAAAAAAAAAGCACTTTATCAATAATGTTATAGATGTATGTATTTAATTACATTAAAGAAGATATTTAGTTCTGAAGTAAGTGGAGTTTCTTCGGTGAGCTCTTCTCCACAGATTCCGCCATTGTGTTAGTGAACTCACCCAAAAAAATGTAATGACGGATCTAAGTGATGTAATAACATCCTATGGAAATAAATAATTTTGACTTTGACTTTGACTAATCTAAAAGGCAGCTAAATTAGAATTAAATTATTTGAACTAAAAACTAATACCAGAATAGCGTTTTACGGGTGAAGGGTCATAGGACTAAAAAGGAACATAGCAAACAAAGACTGTAAACGTATTTCAAAAGAAACCAAATTGCAATAATTAAAAATATTTGAAATTTGTTTTTTTCGTTGATATTCCGTATGTTTCGGTTTGATTTTTCACAATTTCGAAGTCAGAAATAAGTTTGTATTAGTTATTGGGTATGAAACGAGCAGGTTTTTAATTTACTGTGGCAGTACTTAGGAATGTTCCCAGAGACTCGTAGGGAGCAAAAAGATGTGCCTCCAGCTGCTTACCGGTTCCAAGGGAGTCGTTTTGTTTTCTATCTTTCCCGTCTATTTTTACACACTGGTGAGGGCAAAATTACTTGGCAAGCTCGTTTCTTGTAATTTGCTATTGCAGTTATGTTGTAAGTGCGTATGTAAGTGCTGGTAACTATAACTAATCATGGGCCATGGCTGGTAGTTGTATGTTGGATATGCTGTTGTTGAGTTACTTACTTAGCATTTACATATTTACATGCATGAAAGTTTTGCATGTGTTTATAATTTTCAGTAGGTAGTTTAAATACGGTAATATATTTTCGTTGGCAATGTGGCGATTTAGCAATATATAAAAAATTTGCTAGCTGCGGAGTAATTTTGAACTAGAACGTTAAAAGGATCCTATTTACCAATAAACTTTATTTTAGTTTTTATAGGTATAATATATGTAATCTATGTTTTTTCTCAGAAAGTAGACTCATTTAGTTATTTTGCGATGTTTTGTATTAAACTATTTATTTTTGTACATTAAAAGCCATAGTTAAAAAAATATGGTATTAGATAGAACGGTTTGTTAGACTATTTCCTCGAAATAAGAACTGACAATTACCTAATACCTACTTATGTGAACGAGCTACCTAACTCATTACAAGAAATGTATCAGGACAATAAATACTGGATAAAATATAAAAATTACTAGCTACGAAATGTATAAGTTGTACAATAAGTTAGTAAAATAAGAATGATTCGGCTGTAACTATAGAGTACCTACAGTAATATATTATACGGGAAATGTAACCCAGATAAACCATTAGGATCTTCGTGGCACAGTGATTGTGATCACCTACATTGTTCATAATGAGTTTAATAAATAAATAAAAAAACTTGCTAAATAAGAATAGAATAGAATAGAATAGTATTTATTGTCAAACTGTGTACATAAGTTGTTAATTTTAAACATAACAGCCAACAGTCTATCCATTTCGGATGTACAATGTAAGGTACTACAAACAAGTCAAATAACGTCTACTATCTATATATGAGTCATAAAATTAATGCAAATTATAGAACCCTTTATTTAGAAGCCACTGCTTTAGTTTAGTCTTAAATTTATATCAATCTAGAGATTTCAGGCAGTGCGGTAAATGGTTAAAAACTTTTACTCCAGAAGCAAGAACACTTTTGCGATAAATGTCGCATTAATTTTTTTTGGTTAAAGTAGTCGTATTTATATACATTACGCAAATTTCTTTTTATGTCACTGATCTTTACAAAATAGTCATTAAATGGATAAGTATGGCTAAATATCTAGTACTTACCGTTAGAAGTCGTAGGTGCTAGTGAATTGCAATACGTCTAACGCTACGCAAACGGCTAAGGCTTCACCCATACTAATCATAGCTAATACAATTTGTAAAGAACCAATAGAACCTTCTTTAGTATATATATATCTACTCTGTATTTTATTTAAAAACTCCCACATGTTGTATTATTTCTTAGGTTAACTTGTATATGGAGTCAAGTTCATTCCAACTTAAATTAGATGGTGGAGCTAAGTAAAAACATCCGCCACTTAGGGCTTTCAGAGACGAAAACTAAGCTTAGAAATGTCAAATGGGATTTTCTTAGTCGAGTCTAAGTCGCCAAAGTCGGAAACTTAGACTTACAAAATGTAAATTTTCAAAGTTCAAAATTGTTTATTTCTTAAACCATTAAAAACTATAAGTAGTGGTTGAGACCTCCTAGTAAGCATGTAATATACCTGTGTCAGGAGGCCTCGCTCTTGCTATCGTAAGAAAATAAAAAGAAAGAAAATTTTGATACAATATTTTTTTAATTATTGTTTTTTAATGAAATTCTGTTTTTGGTTTAATTGCTCAGTTCGATATTTTGTCGATGTATTGCAATTACATAAAACATTTTGCATCTCCCATTCTAAATCGATCAGTGCGCGTCTAACTATCTAAGGTCGACATTTAAACAGAGACGAGTACATACTTACATCAACCTGCCTACTAGAGAGTTATCAGGATTTTGGTTTTGAATCTTTTCTTTAAATTGAAATAGTTTTATTTCGTCAAGTTGTTTATTTGTTTTAATACGTCAAATCGGCCATTTTACAATAAACATATTTTTCGTTACGTTTATTCGACACTCTTACGGTGGAAACATCGTGATGAAACCTCACTCATCAACAACTCATATACGTCCCCACCGAGGGGCTCGAGCCTGCCCTGACCTCACTCTCCGCAAAGAAATCCAAAAGTTGTGTGTGAAGTGAACCAACTCGCAGTGGGCCAGCGTGGTGGACTAAGGCCTAAGCCTAATCTAAAAAAAAATGTTATGGGTCTTGCAGTGGCGAAGGGTGAAATTTTGACAAAGGTAAGCCGGAAGAGCGCGGCCTACCTAACTAAATGACATGCTTTTTGTTTTCAAAACTGTGAGTTCGGAAAATGGAGTTCATCGCTACACAAGTAGTCAAATAGTCAGTTGATCAGCAATCCATATGAATTAATGCCATAATAGCATACATAACTCACAACCCTCACTCAACAACTTACCGTATTGAACAGATCGTGAAAACACAGTAAAAACAACAATTTCACTGTTTACAAACAAGCACACACTAAATTGGCGGACACGTAAAATGTGTTGTTAAATGTATTGTATCACTTTACTTCCCCATATAAATCCTAATTTAACCAATCACACAACATCACACAATTTCAACCCCGCGATGTATTTTCTTACTGCAACTCTTCTTTTTCAATTTTACTATCTTATCAATTCCTCTCTCGCGTATGCGTTATGCGTTAGAAAGAGAAATAAATTATGGGAAGCCGACCTGTCTCGGCTTCTATGGCGCCATTTTATGGGTGTGTTTCAAATCAAACTGACAGCGCCGGCAACATGCGAGTGAGAAGGCAAATATGGAAATAAGCCCTTGGAGCGCCAGAGACAGAGTATACGGCAATTCACGAACTCGGTCGGTCGTGCGACTCGTGCGTGATCGAATATACATTGACGTGCTTGTAGAGCGCCGTCCGCGGATTTTCGAAAGGTAAGCCGAGGGGAATCGGCTTGTATTACCCACTGGGGTCTTGTGACTTAATTTTTTACTACCACACATCACCATACAATGAAAAATAAAATTTATAGATTATTATTGTTACAGAAAACGTTTGTTAACGAAATATCTAATAATGCACTCTGAGCATTAAGGTAAAATGAAGAGTGTCAGGTTTCGTCGGCCTTTCACAGAGCTTGGTGGCATAATTGGTATTGCGCCTGTTTCTGGCCTGGATAGCCTGAGGTGCAGTTTTGAGTCCTGTCCAAGATCGGCAAGAGTAGCAATGGGAAGTGATGTTCAATTCATAGATTATTTATTGTTAAAAAATATCTGAATTTTTTTTATTTTCATTTTTCGCTTTATAATTATCAGAGTAAAATTAGTAAGTGTAGTTAAATTCAACGCATGAGTGTTTACCTTTAATTAGTTATGCACTAAGTTTATATATTTTTTAAGTACAGTATTGTTATTGTGATATTAAGGCCCGGTTTTTCAATCGCTAGATAAACTAACAAATAGTGTTTATTCGACAGATAGCAAGATATTGAATTTTTCAACAGTCGGATAAGACTTATTTAACGAATAACTCCAATATCTGAAGAATAAATCTATCTGCCGCTTCATTTGCCAGATAACTGTACTATTCGACTGATAGCTTGAGGCATGACGTTTATGACAAATGATTTTCAAAAAAATCTTGAAACTGGCACAAAGTTAAACTAGTGCCATAACAAAAAAAAAAAAGTAAATAATAGAATTGACACTGTTGACAATGGACAGAAAAGTCTGTCTTGCTCTAACGTTAGTCTTAGCAATATATTTGTTTCACCTCTCTGAAGATTGTGTCAGATAGTTATCAATGGAATAAATAACAATTGAAAAATTGGAGAACAATTATTCGTCCGATAAACAGTCATATAACTTTGTTCGTTAGATAGTTATTAGATCATTTATCTGAGGATTGAAAAACCGGCCCACTGTTGGCAAGCCTAATAAATAAATAAATAAATAAATACAATCACAATTGTTGTCTTTATCATGCTATTAAAAATAAACTACTCGATACTGATGAAATACATCATCAATAAGGAAGTGAGGCCATGCTTTAAATGCCTTAGAAAATTCTCCTTCTTCTTCGTCCTAGTGCTGGGGTCCGCTTTCCTACTTAATTTCTCACTTCGGAACCTTTAAACCTACAAAATATTCAGTGTTTCCTTTTGTAATCTCTTCCTCTTATCATTAGTGACCAACCACACAAATCCCCCAACCGAACCGACCCATAGTCACAGTCTTACCACACCGATCCTGGTGTCACCAAATGCTTCTCTCCTGCATGACTTACCATTTTTGTATTTATGCATAAAGACGATATCCGTAGATAAATAGCCGGAACTATCGCTCTAATTCAGGGTAGGCTCGAACCCCTCGGTGGGGACGAATATCAGCCGTTGATGATGATGGCTTTCAAAAATATTTTACTTTTCAGACAATAAGGTGCCTTTGTCGTCATCATCATCTCAGCCGAAAGACGTCCATTGCTGGACAAAGGGTGCCCTGCCTGCAATGTATCCATTCTGGAGACTGTCTCACAAAGTGATCGGGATTGGAACCCAGAATCTCAGTATCGAAAGCCGAATACTCCGAGGTTTCGTGGTAGGGATTGAAATAAACAATATTGGCGTGTGTAACTAAAATATTCTCGTTATTTAATTTACTACGGTAAGAACACATTTTTACAGAATGTTAATGTTCTAAACAATATCTACAAAAAATTGTACACTATAATCAAAACTTATAAAATACTTTTTAATTTACAATTAACAGAGAAAAAAAATTAATATTCAAGTTCAACAAGATTAAGTTAAGCTTTTTATTTTCATTAAACTTACCAACTAATTTATTATTTATGTACATTAAATCTTAACGTCATGTTTTTTTTACAATATTTCGAATAAGGTGTCAAGAATTTGGTTGATGGTTTGAAAATGGTTTTGAATTTTTCACGACTCTTATGCATAAAAATTATAGGCAGTATTATTATTCGTTATTTTTTCTGGTGTTCCTAATATTACGTATTTTTATTTATGTGTCGTGATTGAATTTTTATGTTTATACTTATCTATGCATAATTGCATTGTTTATAAGGCATGCCGTAGAAGGCGTATCACAATTTCACGCTATACAATCGCTAATAATAAATGACAGACAAACAATCAAAATAATTTGTTCTCTTTTACGTATGTGCGTGACACAAAAGTGTTCATTGGATGATTTTGTCATGCATTAAAAAACTTAATTTTATTGTATTTACATGAACAACCTCTAAGCACTCGGAGGTTCCTTTTTAGGATGCTTCTTTTATAA
The DNA here is from genome assembly GCA_951230895.1 of Carpatolechia fugitivella. NCBI lineage: Eukaryota > Metazoa > Arthropoda > Insecta > Lepidoptera > Gelechiidae > Carpatolechia > Carpatolechia fugitivella. Next base: position 4,924,727 of record OX579646.1, read on the forward strand.
TTTTGTTATTTTTGTCTTTGGATTAGGAAACATGTACTTTTGGCCGGTATTAAGTACTTTAAGCTTAATATTACATCTTCATATCGTGGTTGATTTTATTTGCGTGAAATAATGCAGATGCCTAAAGTGTAAAACCTCCCAGCACTAGGAAATGTCATAATGGAAAACGCAATGGAAGACAGCGTTCTCAGCCTACTTAGAGTTAGAGACATTTATCACATAGAATAATCTAACGATACCACGAAATCACAATCCTTAATAATTAAAATTGTTCCCAATTACAAAAATTACGTCAAAATTCGACGATTTAAAACAAAACACAAAACAAAATCAGGTATAGCGATAGGTAACGTTCGAATGGAATTAAAGCAATTCGGTTAAATTTTTAATCTAAGTTTTGAACAACTTGTTTGGTAACTTTAGTTCTAATGAAGTACTTTTACGAGAATTGCATTGGTGATGCCAAACAGTAATGGAAAAGTACCAGCTGATCCATTAAACAGGTATTAAATAAAATATAATTACATACAAGAATGTACATAGATTTATTGTAAAATTGTATTGTACAAAATGAGTATTACAGAAAACTTTAAAAGTTGTATTTAAGTTGATGCAGCAATACAAAAATTTGGCATAACATTGCAAACTACTTAAGAAATACAGTCATCAATAACACATCCAAGACTTAGAGAATAAAAAACGTCCAGCATTCGCTTTAATAATATGTATTACAAAAATAACTGGCCACAATAATGTGTTCGATAGAAAAGCGGTTTCAAAAGATATAACGAGCAGTTGACGACAATCATTCATTCAACAGTAATGCCTGTACGCTTTGCATTATTACTACAATAGTAAAAAAAGTCCAAAAATAAAAGATATTCAAGCAACGTAACATAGTTCGTAGTGGAATTATAGAAAATGTTAATAGAAATTGGAAATTAGTAACTAAAACGTTGAGATTATTAAATTGGTACCTACATACGTTAAGTTTAACAAATGAAAATCAATTCAGGTCCCTTTAATTTCTCTTAATTGTACACCAAACATCTTTAATGCTTCACAAATCTTTGGTGTTCATCCACGTTGCAATCGGCACGAACTAATGGAAGAAAGGCATAACATTATTACAAATTATAATAATTACGAACACATTGTTTCTTTACTTCAGAAATTACATAAAGTGATAAATCCTAATATTGAGATTGTAGATGTCATTGAAAAGCTGCGAAATGCCAAGTCAGACTCAAGCATTGGAATAAAGTATAAGAATAAAGCAGGTTTGATTTTCTTTATTATGATTTAATCTGTCTGCATCAGAATCTTATCTAACAGCTACTAACAATGAATGATTTGTAACGTCTCACACAAAATTGCAATTTGAATGCAATATCAAAACGTCATTGATCGATTAAAAAGTATACAATATTTTACGATTCACCTAATGCTATTAAGTTCTGACTAGAACCATTGACCAATCCAGTAAGTATAAAGTCAACGCTAAACCCCGTACTATTACCGTGTGTTCAAAGAGATACTGAATTAAATTAGGAGGTAGTTCTGGTGACACAAAATTTTTAGGCCCCTACGTACTTCGCAACTTTTCGTTGACAAACATGTCTATTTTCTATGCTTAAGGAATATTGTGTCGGTGGCTTTTAAATAACATTTACCCTAAGGAAATACATATTTTTAAATAAATACTATCTCGGAAGGTATTGGTCCCGGATTATAATTTTTAAACAAATTATAACAATTTGGACCCTTTCAGCAAACATGTGATTTTTATAATAGTCATCAGCAACGCACTCGCTGAACTTGCGAATGCCTCACTAATATGATTATCGCTCTGCGATATCACATGTCCTAATAGCTAAGCACTTAAAATAACCTTCTTAAACTCATATCACAATTGAACTCTCGGATTGAGAGAAAAAAAATCAAAGTCCACAGTTGCGCGTCTGCCCGCGTCAAGAAAGCGGGCGTCATTCGTGCAGGTTCTTACTGAGGAGAAGGCTGTTGTGTGGCCCTGACAAATGTCTTATGAGTTCCGGAAGAGCTTCGAAAGTCAGCTGGCAGAAACAGCAGTTAAACCGCCCAGGTGTATTGGTCCGTCCATCGTTCTCACTCGACGATATCACGTTACGATGCACAGAACAAAGATGTTTTAATAAATGGGCCTTTTGCTTGAACATAGCGACGCAGAGTCGACATGCAAATGGTTTTTCGCCAGTGTGCACCCGAAGATGCGTCTTGAGATTCCATGACATACCGAATTGCTTTCCACAGTACTCGCATCGGTACTCTCGAACAGGCGCCTGTTTACTTGAACCTTGCTCGTGATCTGTTGAAGGCGTATCCTCTGCTCCTATCTGTGGTTGACAAAGCCATGATCCCCACGATCCTGCACTTGGAGGTCGATATTTGAGAACGTCTTCATGCGTGGCTGCAGGAGGCGTTACGCTCCGCTCTGGTAGATATGGAGGAGCTGATGCACTGAGTGGATGTAAGGCACTTAGCCCTCGTGCCGCAACACCTGCTACTCCACCAGGCCCTTGCGCGTACCGCAAGTGCGCCATCTCTTCCAAATAGCTCGGGGGGAATGATACGAAAGGAGGATTCTGTGAAGGTGAATTGTGAAAACCGGGTCTTCGCTTTCGATGAGGTGTGACGACGTAGTTTTCAGGAGACGTCTGTACAAGTGACATTAGGTCTTGATCAGGTGGTTTGAGATGCGCATAATCTTCTAATTTAACAGTTCGGAGGTCCAGTTCAGGTGGTTCAAGGTAATGTGACTTTCGTTTGGCCCTTTCATTGCTTCGACCTAATCGATCATTAAGCAACTGTCTCCGGTACACTTGTTCTTGTGGTTGTTCCTCTTGACTTGATGATGTCGATCTTTTTCTGTTAATGTTCTGTAAATAAAATTGATAAAGGATTAAACGACAATAAAAATAAAAATCTCGTCAAATATCAAAAGAATAAAGGAACATTTTTCTAGAAGATCCCAATAATATATTATTATTCAAACATTTACCTTTGCAGCAACTGTCTCTACGTCCACATCCTGTGAGTCTTCGTGTTCACCACCTGAGTTTTCATTTCTTGCTAGCGATAAATTGACAGGATTCGATGAACTTCTTCGTCGACTCGTCAATCTTCCACATTCTTTATCTCCTTCTTGATAATCTTCTTCTCTTTCATCATTACTGCTTGTTGACATACTTTCTTTCTTTATACTCAACGATTCTTCTGCTTTATCTTTACTGTATCCTGCTGTAGGAGTAACTCTGTCGCTTTCTGAATGTGAAGATCCTGATGGTGCATCATGTTTACTGCTTTCATTACTGTTGATGTCTGTTTTCAAATTTTTAGCTTTTAGCCGTTCACAAGATCTGTTCCGTTCTTCTGCTTGTTGGCGTTCCTTAGTTGATTTCCAGACGTCTGATTTAATTTCTAGCAGTTCGAACAGTTCTTGCATGTCATCAATTTCTCCTGACTGAAAATCAGAAAATTATTCATGATTAGATCGTGTAAAATGTAGTAAAAAAAATATTTTTTTATTTAGTAAGGTACTGACCTCAATGTAGGCTTGTCCACTGTACAGGAATACAAGAAGATGCCTCATAAGGGTGCTGCTAATGCCGGACATGTGGATGGTGACAGGACTCTCGACCGAGGGAGTATCATCGAGTATTTTCCTATAATAAGGAAATGATCACTTTAATAAGAAGAATTTATTGAACTTTAATAGCTATTTTATTCAGTGGATCGTAAATCTAAGACGTTTACACAGGCACTTAAAGTGCAGGTATTGTAAAATAATGATTGAATTATAAACGTGATAGGTGTGGTCTAACAATTCTTAAGAACACTAGAGTTCCACGTAAAAACAAGTCACGAGTGATGACATAAGCTACGACAATTTTTCTCTTCTACATGCGAAACTAACGGAGGTGTTGTAAGAATGATGATACTTCGCTAGATTAAATTGTCTAAGGAATTTCCACATGTAGGTGCGTAATTATATAAGATATTAAAATGATTTCCAAGTAATAAATTATGATGATATATTTTCTGAGTTTGAACGAGGATGCAATAAATCCTCACTCCAATATATTTCGTGCTATACAATGTTCTACCTATTTATTTTAGAAACTTGCAGTTTTCAGTAAGTAACATACCATGATCGATCCGTGAGCAATAAGTAAAATAAAAACATTTAAGATAAATATGAAAAATTAAGCACTGTTATAAATAAAAAAGACAAAGGACAGGAATTCAGCCTGGATGTGCACAGGCCAGATTTTATAGAAATCCAAAGTCAATAGGTTATGGACAATTTATTATTTAATCCTTTCTAGACTTTCTAGACTTGTTGTTAATGTGTTTAACATATAATATACTCTTTGTTGCTTGGACAGAAACAGACTAACAAAGTTACCTTATGAGAGGGCTAGCGGCAGCCATGACGATCCTGTGCGCGGAAAGGGGCACAGCGTCCTCGCAGACCAGCACGAGGTCGGAGTACCTCGCGCCTCGCCACGCCGCGCCCACCTCGTTCAGGATGCAGGCGTGGTGCTTGCCATACGTGAGGGTCAGCAAGCCTTCGCCCATCATTCCAGCACTGGAAACAAAGAAACGCACTTCGTTAGAAACTGCTACTATTTTCTTCATACCTATAGAAATGAAAATTTATGGTCATAAGGCTTGATGTTTGATTGTAGATTCTATCACCATATTGCCTTCTCATTGATAAATTATCCCTTTTTATACTAAATGCTTAACTGATAATAGCAGTGGGTGAGATAGTTCGGGACTGGAAAAGGATAACAATTTTTGAAAGAAAACATCTAATTTCCACAGGATTTTTTTAAATTGCAGGGCACATAAGTAGCTTCGAACAGACAGCTAGACTCAAAATAAACCAAAAAGAGACCCAGTAGAATTTATTATGTGCTGGCTCACATAGATACTGTCTGAAATATTAATGTGAATAAACAAAGATTTCTAAATGAAGAAATTATCATAAATGATGATCACAAAAGTCTGATATACGTTGCTCCAAAGGACAAAATAACAAAAAAGCAAACACACATACATGAATCGGTAAAAATCATATAATAGAAGTGAAAAAAGCGCAAGATGGCGGCGGCGGGTTTGGTGGGGGTGGTCAGTTTCTGTAACGGTCACTTGGACCAAGGACGCATCCAACTCATGAAAAAAAAACCGGTGTATATAAAACAGCCAGCCAGTTTCTAACACAGATAATAATTTGAAATTTACTATTATATAAAAAAAAGAAAAAAAAAGAAAAAAAAAAAGAATAAAAAAGAAAAAAAAAAGAAGAAGAAGTGTTAATAGATATTAATTAAATGTTATGTTTATCGGATAGCCATTAACAAGGTTTATTTTTTATAATGAGTAAATTAGTTTGTTGGATAGCGTCGTAATTAGATTCTTATCGGAAAATGAAATATACCATAATTTGAAAGACGTGTGAATTTATAATCATCGCTAAAGAATTATAATAGCATCTATTGTAATGGAAGCCGTGTGAAGATGCTTTGAATGTGAAATGATAGCGATGATGTATCACCAGGAAATATTTGTTAGGAACTAGTTTGAAATAAACTACAACAGCATTTAATTTAAATGATCGATTTCAGTGCCTACATGACTAAACAACATTATCTAATTGAAAGATGAGTCTATAATTTCGTGATTGGAAACGTTGCCTAATACACAATATTTGACGCTATAAATAAGTGAAATCATGTTTGATTTAAGGCCCGTCTTAGTAGGTTCATACATACATGCATACAGTCACGATCTTAACTCCAAAGAATAAAGCGCGCACTAAAACCACGTTTGGTAAAATTGTTAAGTTAAAATTCGGTATATCCGTACTTAAACGAAGTTGTGCCAATACTGTGTCTCTTAGTGCATCCAGTTACAGGTTGCCAGCCTTTTCTCTATATGGCGCTAAACTCAAGTTACTTAGTCGCCTAATGTATATGACACCCAACGATAAGCTTGGAACCACACGGCAAAATTCATCAGCGTCATCAGCTTTATTGGATCAAAAAACAACAAGGTCACAATTCGTTTCGTCGAGAAATGCAATATTGAAAAGCATGTGTAACTCTTGATGCTAAACAATGGACATTATCCGAAATTTCTCAACCAAATTAAAAAGGTTAAGAGGTGGCACGAATTTAAATGAACGTTAACAGTTGACGTGTTCTTGGACTGCCGAAAAGAATTGGAATCCTAGCAGGTGCTAGAATAGAAAGCCTGTCGCAACAGGACCTTGGCCCGATAAAACATCGCAACGTGCTATTAGAATTGCGATAGAAGCGCGAGATCATTTAAAAGACGATCAAGAGCTTCTTTTTCATTGTGTTGGCAACTCTGGGGTCACCGGAATAACTCTTATTGTTGTCAGCAACTGTTACTCTATTGTTAAACTTAAAGTCATATTTAATTGCAGAGTTTCGAGTGCAATACTTTGAATTCGGTGGAATGTTCGCACACGACACGGCGTTGATTTTAATCGCGAGTACTGTCACGATTTTGTAATTATTTCAACTTTAAGTTGTATATATATAGATTTTTTGGACCCTGAGAAAAACGAGACTGCATGTTGTGATGGTGATAGCAATCAAAGGACACATTTAAAGCGTAGTTTTCAATTATGAGTTTGATGAAATATTCGTCCAAAGTAATTTAAAACTATTTCTTATTTAAAACTTCTCAAGTTCCCGAAGTTCTAAATAGTAGAGTCAATGGTATTTTTCGTCATAAATCTCATAAAAGTTAATGACTTGTTGTAATCATGTGAGCTACTGAAAACTGGATGGCCTATGATGAGTGTTTGTGTTTGGAAATAAAAGTTAATAAAATTATAGTAAATGACTTCCTGTAATAAGGGCTAGACAATACTCGTAAATGTTTTGTTTTTAAAGTAATCTTTTAACCTTCATAAGTTAAGTAGTTTGTCAGCAATATTTGAAATATTCACTACGGAACTCTAGCAATGAATAATATAATCATAGAACTATAAAAAGGTTAGATAATCTTCAAGAACGTGATGTTAAATTTTCCTCGGGCTATGAATGTGGGCCGGTTCGTAATATGAGTCTAATTGAAGGCCAAGTCTTTATTAATGTAAATGTATTGTGCACCTTATAAAGAAAGAACAATAAATTAAGTTTAAATACCTCTCGCTTTATTATGTACTTTGTCATATTTGGACAGATTTAATACGTATATTGTGTCTTGCATAATGATTTAAATTGAAGGCGTTATTGGATGCACATAATCAATACATAATAATTTGTAATTGCAAAAATCTCTTCAGTTTTCATAGCGACAGGCGTTAAAAAATAAATACAATCAGAGAATGTTGTTATATGTATTTAGAATCGCCCATTTTATAACAAATCATCCAAAAATACATAAAGTCGTTCCTGATAGTTTGACGATATCATATTACTCGTAAACCAAATTTTGAGATGAAGTATTCTTTGAAGGTTGATTACGATTAGTCTGAAGTTTTTTTCATTTTCATAAAACAAAACTTTTGTTATTGATGTAAAGAAATAAACCTTGATAGTTTGTATCATTTACGCGGTCGGCATCTTTGGTTTCTGCAGAAAATAATTTCAACGACCTTAACCTGCTCTAATGTGTTTGTTTAGTAGGGTTGGCATTGAAAACGGTGTTATGATATTGCCAATTTCGCAAATTTCTATAATTTATTAAAATCTAGCACAATGTTGTGACATAAATGCAACAGCAGCTATAGTAATTCAAGCATTTATTTCAATCAATCAATCAGCCTATTGCAGTCCACTGCTGGACGTAGGCCTCCCCAAGGGCACGCCAAAGCGCACGATCACCCGCTTTCCTCATCCAGCCACCACCAGCGACCTTCCTCAGGTGATCAGTCCACCTGGCAGCATTTATTTAATGATATAATTTTTTTTGAGTAGGTAGTTAATCGATAAGATTTAACATTACTTTTCATTATGTGATCATAATGATCCACTGCAAAGCTCGTTCTCGTTTTCGTGCGCCACTTAGCTAATTTGATTTCTAAGTAAATATCATTAAATTAAGGCAATTTTCTTTTTTGAGGCTAAGAGTAAAATATATTTGTATATTTTTCTTCGTTTTTCAGCCCTGCTTCAAGTGGGTGCAAAGGCAAGGCATGTGAAGTGCAGCGTTTCGTTCGGCTTCACACGGACAATGGCGCGGGCGAGCCTGTCTCGCTCCACTGCGTCTGCGCAGACCTGAAATACTCTAAGGTGAATGCAGGAGAAAAACGCGAGTATACGAGTATATAGAGGAAAATACAAATGTTAAAACTGTTATATATTTAAAAAAAGATACAGAATAAATAAAAATAATAATGTACAGAATAAAATGTCAGGACGAGCCAAGATAAATTAAATTTTAGGTGTGGCATAATGAATATGCTATGAAAATTAAAATTGTTATACTTAATCTAAAGACATTTGTATAATCTAATAATTACAGTGTAGCGAAAGAAAAAAATACAAAGGTACGATTAAACATCATAATTTAATTTTAATATATTAACTACGACCTGAGCTTTTAACAAATTAAAGAATAATTTTCTTTACAGACTTATTCGAGTATAGAGGATGTATTACATTATCAGATATTCCAAGAACCACGCCCTGTTTTCTTATAATTAGCCTATTATCGAATTCGGGGGTAGTTGGTCCGCGTGTTGGCCATTTTAATGCTGGCTGCATGATTTGAATTTGTATTTGTTCTTTTTCAAATATTGGAAAAAGAGCAAATAAACTTCATACAGGCGCTGTCGTGGATTTTAACGGAGACTAGATTGTGATGTGTGTGTGTGTAGTGTGTGCAACATCAGCAACAAGTTAGTTCAAAACTTTCAATTCTAATAAGCGCCATCTTGAGACCTTCTATAGGACTATGGACTATTACTACCTACTGGCCTTTCACTCTAGTTCAAAATTAAGTGTCCAGATGGCAACTGCACATATTTCTCTACAGCTTTAATAGATGGCGGTGCTAGTTTGATAGATCAACGGCACTGAACTAGGCAGGATATAAATAAATATTGATGAATGAAATGTTTAGCCCTGGTTTTAAACGTCGGATTTGTCCTTTCTATAGTATGTACGTAAGTGTTGACCTTACTTTAAGTCCAATTCACTTTCACTGAAATGTTTTAGTAAACAAAATTCCGGAAATAATTTTTTGGGTACAATCTCTTTGCCTGTCACTCGCCAATTTGGTTTCAGAAGGTGATTTGGTACGCAAATTGGTTCAAAATTATATCAAGTGAGAGAGGTCTAGTGATAAACCCTGAAAAATGACCGAAAGTTGTCACGATTGAAAGAGCTTGAAAGCCCTTTTTTGCCCTTGCTTTCTGTCGTATTGTTAATTGTCACTTAGCCGTTTTAATAACGTTGTCAATTGCGTAAGAGCGGTTGCGAATAATGACCAATCGCAATTATGCAAAGATTCAATTTGAATCGATTATCTAAACGGTTTTCTGATGGAAATTTTTTCAATTAAAACAGTAGCAAAATACGAGTTTTCACTTTTAGTTGATAATATTTCTCGAGTTCTTAATATCAATCTAACCAACCGAACGGGGATGAGAAATACAGCTTTTTAACTGAATAACCACGAAAAAACGGAATTTCACGAAGTATGATTTTGACAGAAGTGACTAAATCTTAACAAGATTTTATTATTACAAGTAATTTAGGTAGGTAATTTATTAGTGTATCCCGGATCGGAACAATAGGTTGCATTAGGTTATAAAAATAAATTTGAAATAAATCTAAAGGAATTACAGATTGTTAGGAAAATATGACCATTACGAAGAGGTTGATTATTGTTTGGAGTTTGACCCGGAAAAGTCAGAAGCCTTTACCGCCGGTGAAAAACTATTAGGTAAATTTTGACGTAGCGGCAACTTCAATAATGAAATACTTAAAAAACAGCATAACGTACCATTTTTGTTCATTCATTTGTGTTGTTCTATCTGTATTTGCCCTTTCCATATTGGATTGGATTGAAAAAAGGGCTATAATTAAAATAACCTTGCAACGAAGAATAGAAACGTTAACAACAAAGAACTTATTCACATTCTTCAAGGAAGAACAGTCGGCGTCTGCGCATAAAAAACTACGTAGGTATTGTATCGTCAAGAGCACTTCAAGGTTGTCCATAACTTGCCTTACATAATCCAGCCCACACTAATTAAGCTCGACCTAGAATAACAGCATAATATAAAGTATTACCTATCAGACAACATTACAATCAATTTACACGATTAATCCCGATTGAATGGCGTTGTTAAAAAAAAGATGAGAATTTTCACTGAAGTCAAATACGGTTTTGAATTTTGAATACAAAATTACAAGTCGAAATATTTCGATCTCACGCAAAGAAATGAAAGCGTTTATACAATAGTAATGTTTCGGATTGGCATCTACTTTGGCATATCAAATGTGCTATCACATTGCACTACGCATGGTAAAAAAAGACAAAGAAATAGGTCACAATCTAATAATAAAAGCAATCGTGTGTAGGACGAGACTAAAATATAATACGAGATCTATAATTAAATTCAATCTATGGCATGAATTTTACTTGTCTAATTTATCACACCATTAGCGTTGTTTATTTTGATGTTTGACCGTGAAAATATGTCGTCATTGAGATTCTTGTCTTGGTAAGTTTGAGTAATGTGCGTGGGTAAGATGTGCTCAGTGTTGAAAAAAATCATGTTTTGTTATCAGCTCATGGCAAATTAGGGTGATCAGGCCTTAGACGAACACGCGGGCTTATTGCGGGCCTGCGCGGTTTGGTCAATTTCAATACAGTAAAAATACACAATCTTTGAATTTCTTCATAGGTGTTATATGTCGTGGCCATATCGTAGAATTGATCACATCATGAAATTTTCGATCATTTCATGAAATGGTCGCATTTCATGATGCGGCCAACTAAATTTGACCAGATCATTAAATCGCGTGCATTTCACGATTTTGTCGTCCACGATTGGCCATATCGTGAAAATAGGGCATCCAGAAATATTTAAGAAGAATCTAAATTATGTTTGGTACTTATTGTTCTCTAAGTCCGACAGACATTTTCAGAGTACTTTTTCAACATAACTCTTTTTTTCTTTCTCATTTTAATAACTAATAATTCACTTTTTCACTGCGAGAAATAACGCAACCGCCATGTTGGTACATAAACAAAGTGCTTCCAGCGCCTCTATCGGCAATAAATGTAATAATTTTACGATATGATCAAATAATCTTGACCATTTCATGAAGTAGCTGCGTTTTAGTTGAACATATCGTCAAACGATTTCTTATCATTGATCTGGCCAAGGCACATCATGATGTGGCCAATGGACAGTGAAAATTTCATGAAATGATCGAAAATTTCATGATGTGGTCAATTCTACGATATGGCCACGACATATACATCAGGTCTCCTTTCGATATTTTCCTTCATCATTATGAGCGTCGAATTAACTTACATAATGATAAAAAAATTCAAAAACGGTATATTACATGGTGGAGTTAAAATCGATGGCGCCTTTCAAACGGTATCAGTAGCATTTTTTTATGTTGCAGTAGAATATAATAATTTTCTTCTTTAAAAAAAATAAACCCTGTAATTGACTTTTTTGTCTGAACGTTTAAATAAAATTTTAGTAATTTAGGTGATTCATGGATCATTCGTCAGTTTATCACTATGTCGATAAGAAGTAAGTAGCTCACTTTGTGCGTAGTACTACGTCATGTACTACACATATAACAGTGCGTCGCAAAAAAATGTTGCAAAACAAAAACATTTCAGATAATTTTATTGTTCCGCCTTTTTTAAAAATATGAATATTTTACATAAGAGATTTTATAATTGACTTAAGCATCCCCCATACACTATTTATGATGCCCTGTCACTGCAAAAGAAAAAAATTGTGATATTGAATCGCAAACGCCATTTGTATCTGATACTATCAATCAATAAAGAATCAAAGAATTAAGTTATTTCTGGTAAAATTTGTACTCGATTAGTATTAGTTATCATACCCAATTAGTTTGTACTGGATACTTCTCTCTTCTTGCAAAATTGTTGCAGATAAAATTATGAACAATGAATTATATATATATTATTATATAAAGGTATGGTATAGTAAATTTAAGTATTATTTCTTTTCGTCCCAAATACCGCAGTGTCTCGAGACAAAAATCTTTAACTCTCTTTATATTTCTTTTGCTGTGTGTTGCCAGTGATGACATATGTATGGACCAGAGACGTGGTCGCTTACAATGTGTCTCATAAAAAGACTCAAAGTCACCCAAAGGGCAATGGAAAGGGCTATGCTTGGAGTTTCCCTGCGAGATCGAATCAGAAATTATGAGATTCGCAGGCAAACTAAAGTTTCTGACATAGTCCGAAGAATTGCGAGACTTAAGTGGCAGTGGGCGGGGCACATTGCACGGAGAACCGACGGACGCTTCGGAGGAAAAGTTTCTCAAATGGCGACTACGCACTGGAAGACGCAGCGTGGGTAGGCCCAAGGTGGACCGACGATCTGGTGAAGGTCGCAGGAAGCCGCTGGATGCGGGCAGCGCAGGACCGGTCGTTGTGGAGATCCTTGGGGGAGGCCTTTGTCTAGCAGTGGACGTCTTTCAGTTGAGATGATGATGATGACGATGATGATGATGATGGAGTATTATTTTATTACTGAAATGTTAATGCTGTTAATATAGTAAGATAGGAACATAGAAAAGATAGGAACCTAATCGTTTATTACACATTTACGGAAGAAAAGCTTGCAGTAAACAGGCGACTCAGTTTTACTATCCCTGCGGTAGAATATAATCTTGATAATAACACGAATGTCCCGATTTCTGAAATTATCAAAATCGCAACAGATGACAAGCGTTAGGCCGTATCGCCGGAAACCGTAAAAGTCGGCGGTGTAAATCGCGGGTTTGCGAAACGCGGCCCTGCTGTTCTGATGTTGCAAGTTTAGAAATTGTAGCTGCCGCTAACACCGCCACTACCGGTGAACGTAGCATGGTTTTTATTGAGGCGCAGTTACGAACCAGTAGACTCGTCCCTAGCGTGCTTCCATAGCAATTAGAATAGTTTTTGCAGTAGTAGTTCCTCGAACCCAAGAAGTATAGTCTAATAGACGACATAAAGATTTGGCCCTCATACAAAACTGTGCTGATCCCTGCTGATTGATATCCTGTTCATTGCGGAAAGGTGTTAAGTTTCGTTAACACACATTTTTTTAAGCTTTTTAATTTGTCTCAGTATATCGTATTTTAGAGTGAAATTCAACATAATTATGTACTAAGTACATTTTTTCAGAATAGCCAATGGGACAAATTTGACATTTTGGTACTGTGTCAAAATATTAAAACACATCTCCATATCAGTGCTTGTGATAGGCAAAAGGTCACAGACGATGTCTTGTTAGCAAACTTCTTAGAATTTTGAAGTTTTGGTACTTATGTAATGAAATAACCATACAGGCCTAAAATTCAGATAACAGGAAAATGGACCTTGAAACAGTTAAACATTATGTGAGTAGTGTGTGTAGTGTTGCAGTAGTGTGTAAGTTTTAATCATTACGCTATATTGGTTATCGTTCAAAATATTATGTGACTTCCTGCTAATAGGGATAGTACTTATAAATAAACTTTACTTTGTAATAAAAAAACAAAAACTACAATAGATCAAACTACACAATATATTAGCCTCTTCAAGTGACAAGAATTTTTATATAGACAACTTTTGTTACAAACAAAGTCGTGCTACGTATCGTTACTGGAGCGTGGAATTGAGAAAAAGTCTCAACTTTCGCCAGTTACCAAATAGCAACTTGCGAAACAAATTTTGACTTCTGATTGATACGATTTGATTACGAAATAAAGTTTTAGCAACAAGAATATTGTGAATAAAAACAAGGAGGGCTAGACGAAAAGTAGACGATGAAAGTATATAATAAAAACAATTACATAATGATAAATATAGCAACTATTGAAAGTCACTGTTTGCTTGACATTTTGTGTTTTTGGTTTTGAAAATATTTCATTCAACTACACGTATCTCCAGTTTGTATGACTGCGGTATTATTTGCACAGAATGCCTCTTTCTTATTCTATGTGAAATATTAATTCTTTTTGTTTCATATCCGGTTGAGTTTCAAGGTTTTTTATTTTTAGAATGATAATTTTGTTCGAATAATTTCCTTTATGACGTGAGAAACATTTAATAAAAATTTCAATAAATTATAGATCCTTTACTTGCACATTATTGTAAAGTAATTGATTATGCAGGTCTTTTAACAGGATTTCTATGAACTACCTAAGAATGTTTTCCGATTGCATTTTCATGTAAGTAGTGTATATTTACTAACGCATATTAAAGACTGTATGTTCTCCTGGTATGATGTTTGGTATGTCCTGCATTGCTATACCTGCTGTAAACTTGACAGCAATGACAAAGTAATTAAAGGTAAGCTCTATAACAAATTACATGGTTGGCTAATTATTTCCCGTGATTGGCAAGACGTTGTCTATAACCCAGACATTGGTTTTTATTGGTATTATTTTATTAAAGTTTGTTTATTTTGTTATCATTTCAAATAGTAATTCGTCACTTTTACATCTTTTAATTTTATGAATCCTCATGAATGAGGCTTCAAATCAATATAAGTACCTAAGAGATTTTACACAAATTACTACCATGGTCATAGTAAATTATATTACAATATGCGAGTCTTGTTTAAGAAAAAAAAAAACAAGGAAATAGTCTGTTATAATAAGAAGTTTATAATCTTTAAGATAGATGCATATATGAATAATATTATAGATCTTTTGTATAATACTGCTTCTGTACAGGCCATGCAAACAATTTCAACTAAGAATGCTGCTAATGATTAAGTGTTGGAACTGATGAAGTATCCAGGCCAGATCTCAGCATGGTCGATTGAGCTCTGACTGATGCCGCATTTACCAGTCACAAAACCCATGGACCACTCACATCCAATCCAATAACTTTACGCTCTACTTCCATCGCTGAAATGATTGGCTAAATTAAATTGTCCATTGCTGTTTTAACGCTTTAACAATTTCACGACAGAATTCCCATTTTAAGCTTATTAAACAAAATTCTAATTCCATAATACAAAAACATGTCATTTGTGAAAACGACATGGCATCATCAGAAACAAGCAATTTGAATAATTTTATAATAAGGAAGAACGCTGAATTACGAAATTGGGAAGTGGTAATAATACAGCAGTAGGTTTGAATGACGACGGTATATACGTACTTAGCAACAAGCGGAGTAGACCCCTTTTACAAACATCTAACAAGCGTATGACAGAAAGCGATAGTCATGTAAGTCGATAGTTGTCAAACAGGAAACCGCGGGGCGCGCGTGGCGGTGTACCAACCAGTACCTATGCCACGCGCTTTGTGAAGTGGCCTTCGGACGAAATGCCCAGCCTGAGTCGAACACACCGCATACCTATACAACCATTATGTAACACTGGTACACAACAAAATGTTCATTCACAAACGATACATCTGTGGCCTTTGCTGTTCACATCTAAATCCTGCTTCTATCTTCCCATCAAACTTCCGGTGTATTTTTTTCGCACATTTGAAGTAGTCTTATATACAAAACGAGTTTCTTACCAGTTTTGTTTACTAATGCATCGAGAATTTACAATATTATGGGAACCGTTTTTCTTATCTTCGATAATTTCTTTTGCGTTGTAATAACAAGGAAATGTTTGAATTAGATATTAGGTATGTTAATCAATGTCAGTTCGAGTCAATGAGATCATTGTCACTATGATATTTTTTCGGCTTGATGTTTTAGTTTTATGTTATCTATTCTATTATGTACCAAAACTTATGAATCCTAATTGGCCATCAGCTTTTTTTTATTTTTACAGGTATCACATATTTTTTTCGTTATTCGTTTCAAAATAAAATTATTAATTTATATTGCCAAAAAATATGTGTCTCAACATTTGGTATGAAACTTACAATTTTCATTATAACATTGGAAAATGCGTTTTTTTTTTCATATTATTTTACAGCCGGTCTTTTGATTTATCACTAATCGAATCAAAAACGCGTATTAAAATATCGTCGCTCTGAAGGTCTTAAATTAAATTGACCTTTACCGGTTGACTGCGAGAAATTTAACGTTGCATCATTGCTCTATCGTTGACTAGGCATTTCGCCGTCTTTGGCACTGGCTCGTGCGATTATTTATAAATGAATGTCGTCTTTTCTGTTTGATTGTTCTTTGTCTGAAATTTCTTTTATCGTCACATTATTATTAAAGATATAATTAGCTGTTCTCTTCATGTTCTTTGCTAGAAAGAACAAAGCGTGACTTCAATCAGGAAGAGATTCCGTGATACCGGTCGTTGTTGGATTAATCTGGTTATGTGATGATGATATATTATTGTGTATTTTTGTGATTTTCTTTATGATTTATATATTTTTATATCTTGGAATTGAAATCAAGCAAGTATGTATTATATACCTGAATTATAATTTTACTGATTGAATGTACTGTGATATCTGAGCTATGGTATGATAAATATTTGGTTCGTGGAGGTACTGTAGTAACTTTATTATAATAAATTATGAACAAAAATACCAATAGATTGAACAAAGCCACGGATAAAACACTGAAATGTATTTATATCTGTTTGTAGTTACCCTTGCCTGCGAGAGAGTTGGGCTGAAAGCGCGAATGAGTTTTACCTTCGTAGACGTTAAAATAGCCCACAGTTAGACCCAGTTTCACCATACTCTGTTTGTTAGTTTAACAGCTTGTCAATAGTGTTGCCGCTCGACAGTCGAATTTCGATAGCCTATCGATATACTATTGATATTTTAAGTAAAAACTATAGGAAAACATATCCAAAAAACTATCGATAGTATCGGTAGTTTGTGCAATTGTGAGGAGCAAATATTATCGATAGATTTTTCGTTTTCAACGATTGATACTATCGATAGTATTGCTGCTTATCAATAGTATTGCACTAAAAGAATTATCGACGATACTATCGCTTTTTAGCTTTATTTTATTTATTTTCGATATAGTATCGATACTATCGATAGGCCTATCGACTGGGTACATGTTTTTGGCGTTTTTCTATCGATTGTAAAACTATCGATTTTTCGGCAACATTACTGTAAAAGCAGCTGATGGACTGTCATACCCTAACTAATGATTATCTTCCCTGATGCCTTGTTAAATCTAATGACTGCTATATTGGTTCTTCGAATAATTAACAGACCTTTAACAGATGTCAAAACGGACGCAGCTCATAATATAAACGAGTTTGAGTTTAATGTTATTTGTAACTGTATTTCGTTATTATCAGCAATATAAGTTGAATAGCGTTTTTTTTTATTCAAGTAATATTCAATACTCACAAATGTAAACAAATAAATAACCTCAAAATAATTGCCAATTTGATGTCAATATTATGACAACTCAATGTTGCTAAATGAAAACCTAACTCATTTACCTAGTAATTTTAGCAGGAAATTGTCATTTTTATTAAGTCGCCTTGCCTAACACCACATTAGGTAACGCCTCGTTAGGACTTCAATGGTAAAACTGGGCCTTACACTCTCACCTTGCGTTTGATTGACGATCGATCCCTTGTGCCAGATACTTGCTAACTGACGGTGCAAACAACTATACTGTAAACAGAGTTATTGGGCGGCCAGCCTACTACGCTAACACGTTTCTAAATTTGTGAAGGTAATTTATTGACAGCTCTATTTATGTTAGGATTTCGAGAACATTTCCCTTGATTCAATAATACAGAAGCATTCTCTAAGGGTATTGAGATAGGTAGTAATGCAGTTCCATAACCTACTCTCACGGAAATCTTCCATAAAATACATGACGTCACCTTTGTTTTGAATTTGTATTTAGATATTTGTCAAATTTTGTAACCAATACAGAAAGTTCAATTGCTTTTCGATCCTGTTCTGATGGTATTTCAGTTATACTGTTATGGTTTTCTTGATCCTGAATTATATTTGTATTCGGTTCGACATTATGAATGTTATAGTTGTAAGTTTTGCCTTTGGAAATCTTCAACGGTTTCTTTTCTACGACATTCCGCAGGTTTCGATAGCCGCGGGCGCATTTCTGTATTTTCGCAATAAGTTCGGAAACAAATCGAGTTCGTGTTCGACATTTTGCGATCACAAGCTGCAGTTAGAAGACTATTTATAAAGAACGTGTCTAAGAAAAGGTCGAATTTGATTGTCGGCAGTCATTTGAATATCTCTTGTGTTATTACAGTAAATTACGATGAATTAAATCGTCTATATAGAGGCGGTTCTCACGCCGTGATATTAGCTGACCTTGAAACAGGTAGGTGCTTTGAACCTAACGATATTGATACTGCTGATTTAAATATAATGCATATAGGTTTTAATTTTATATAAGTCTAAGTGGTGATCCAATATTCAGAATCAATGAGTACCTACAGTAATCGCTTCCGTTTACTTGGTTCTCAACGATCCGAGGTAAACAAGAACCGCCAAGGTTCGTTTTGAAATAGGATGGCACTTGACCTTCAGGATGAAAGTCAACACTCTTGCGCAACATATCGACGCGCGGCACACAGCTCTATGCTAATAAACCAACGAGACACATATTGGAGCTGATCATGACCCACATACCCATGTTCAAGGATTTCACATATTTGGTAGGCGATGATTTCAAAATCTAGAGAATTCTTAAGGTTTGTTTTGGCTAGCAAGATCTTGAAGACGAAAACAATGGATTTAAAGAAGTCAGCCTCGAACATCTTTTAAGCGGAAAATCTTACATTTTCTTAGGACAAATAATTTTCTCCGGGTTTTCCCAGGTGCTATTGACGTAAGGATTGGACAATGAAACGTTTAGTGAATCATTGTATTAGCTAGACCAGTTATCCGCGTTGCCAGGATTCTTACACGTTTCTTTCACTTAGCTCACGCGAGAAATACATTAAGCAAATCATTGATCGTGTCATGTTGAAAGCCTGTAAGACCAGACTAGATTTTTTCACCACTCCTTTCTACACACACACTAGCTTACACCTGACTCATACAGTGGTACTAGAAGACTGTGGTGTGGGTGTATATTGTTGTGTGCGTTGTAAACGCCTGCGCATGTGGTGGTGGAGCGTGCGTGCGTAGATCCGCGGGCACGTTGCATAGAGGGGGGCAGTGGACCGATCCGCATGGCGAGCGGGATCGCGGTTTTGTAACAGTGCGGTTTATTTCAAGGTCACTCGTTCAGTTTTTAGAAAGCTACTTCCCAATTCACTCAAAAATATTGCCAAAGCATCTATCAATTTATCGTTTCCTCCAAACATACCTAAATTAATCAATTAAATCTTAACACACCTCATCGTTGATCGTGCCAATCATCACAACGTTATTGCTGTGTCTAATTCACTAATAGATCAGACGCTAATTGAATATTTCCTGCATATACTGGTTGCAGATTGTACCTATTATTATCAATAAAATACCAGTTTCCAAGAGGTTAGAGTTAATAGATATTTGCAGAAATTTTATTTGATTTAGTGCAAATACACATGTAAAACAGCAAGCATCTGAGAAAAAATTAATTACCTATGAGAGAGTTCGTTGAAAAGAAAAATAAACGATCAGCAAATCCACTCGTGAGTTATGTTTCATAAGGCGAAAGTTCAGCGCGACGACGACTCCACTAGTTGGGTTTTTTGCACACCTCATACTTCGAAGACATTTCGATGAAACACGGCAATAAATTTCACAAATATAATTTTATTGGGACAAGGATGACGCGCTCTTAATGGAAAATGTAACTCTTAAAAATGTCAATGCAAAATCCAATCAGAACTTGCGATTAAAGTGATAATGTTTTAAATGGTAATCATCAAGTATGAAAAATAAAGCAATTGAAAGCAAATTATGAATTTTATTAAGAAACAGAGAAGTGTCAGAACAAGTTTAGCGAAAGCAATAAGACTATTAAAAGTGTTGCAAAAACCGAACAATTACGAAGCGATTAAGGCTCTCATACTAAGAATGCCTTTCAAATACCACTTCAAGCACACGTTTATGTCGTTGCTTCACGAAACTCGAAACTCTACCATTTCTTATTTCACCATCACGCTCACTTCCATATACGCCGCGATGTTCTCTCGTTGCCGAAATGATGAAATTTAGTCGGCTGCCATTTTGTGGCACTTACATAAGCGTTCACGCTAAATTTTGCTGACAGAGAAAGTACGAAAGCCTCTTATGTAATGGCTACGTAACTGTGTAGCGATTCAGTTTTGATTTCCTTACTTTTACGCCCATCACTATTACGTGACTTTTTCGGGGTAATTTTTGATTTGTTAAGACGTTTCGTCTTGCAGGTTTTACAATATTTGTTTAGTTTAGCAACAGATTTCTAAGTATAATTAAGTTCAACATTTTTATGTACAGCAGAATAGATAGATATACTCTATGTAAATAAACGACGCAAAACATACTCGTAGATGAAACATGTTTGAAAATTGCATACGAGGCAGAAAAAAGCATAGCAGCTAGAATAAAAAAAGGCCATAAAAACCAGAAAAAGATGCTGCGCAGTTCCAACAGAAAAACATTTCTCAACAAGTCGCGATACCTAAAGTGAAGGTTACTCAACAAAGAGCAGTATAAGTGGATGACTTGTCACATTAGGCCAGGTCTAAGTTTAGAGCGAGAGGCCATTAGCTAGAATAGTATAATCTTCTTGAAGTGTGAGTCAAATCCCGGCAACAACTAAGTATGGTTAAGGAGATAGGTCACGCACGACAATAACTAGAAACATTTTTGTAACATTTACATTTAGGTAGGTATGCCAGGTGGACTGATGACCTGAGGAAGGTCGCTGGTGGTGGCTTGATGAGGAAAGCGGGTGATCGTGCGCTTTGGCGTGCCCTTGGGGAGGCCTACTACGTCCAGCAGTGGCCTGCAATAGGCTGATTAATTGATTGAGGTAGGTATTGAAAATATGGTAGTAATTAGAGTTATGTTTTAAGAGTTAAGAAACAATATTGGTTGGTAAAACATAATCACATATCGAAAATGGTAAAAAAGATGACCAGTAAATAAACTATGGAAATTTTTCTTATAAGATAAATGTGTTCAACTTCAATGAAAGACAAATTCCGTGAAATACCACATTCTTCTAAGAGTCAACCAACATCTCTCTCGTAAGTGCAAATAAAAGAGGAAAACCCAACTTGTTATAAAATACGTGACTTGTAAAAGGAAATATTACCTATATCACAATGAACAAACAAACAACACCAATAATATAGGTATATCGTGTTTGTATTGTCTGAGAAAACTATCGATACTCTTAAGAATAGTCCTACAGATAAGTTTTTCAGTACATTCATTTTGTATGAAAGAATAGTTATTTGTTAGGTAAGAGAGGAATGTTGATTTTTCCTCAGAGAAATGATATTGAATCCAGAGCATGCATAGGAGTCTGTATAGAAGCACGAGCGAAGCGAGTGTTTCTAAGAATAGACTCCTGAAGCTCGCGAGGGATTCTAAGGTTCGAAGTGAGAATAAGATTCCTCCCAAACTCAACACATTATTTTTCACCTGTTCCGGCAAGGAAATTATTAACTATTTACTTACCTACGTAAATATTGGTACTTAAAAATGTACAACAGTTCTCTTATTTTCAATATAATTCTATATCCCACCAAAAACATAAATGTAAAAAAGGAGAGCCAAGTTCAATACAAAAATTATGCTTGGCTGTGGGCTTCGCCGCAAAAAGAATGGAGATCTAAATGAGTGCCAAGTTCTATCCAAAATCCAAATATGTATTTATAGGAACAAAATAACATTATGAACAAGTATTAAACTCTATTTCTTTGCTTTACTGGATACCTATAACAACTGCTGTTATTTAAAAATGTGAGATCTTAAAGTAGGTTAGATTTGACTTGGCCAGTCAAGAATATAATAGATATAGACGCGGGTTCGATCCCCACCACGTACCAATGTGTTTTCGAATTTCGAATTCATATGTACGTTTATTCGACGCTCTTACGGTGAAGGAAAACATCGTGATGAAACCTGCACACTCCTGCGAAGAAATTAAAAGGATGTATGTGAAGTCGACCAACCCGCACTGGGCCAGCGTGGTCGACTAAGGCCTAATCGCCCTAATTCAAGGTAGGCTCGAGCTGCTCCGTGGGGACGTATATGAGCTGTTGATGAATGACCGCGCCGCCGACGACACACCGTTGTTGGCCGGTTGTTTAGCGCGTACTACAAGTTTTTTGTATGGGGACACCACTTATTTTTTGACTTAACTTTATTTTTATATTTTTGTTATATTGCAAATATAATAATACATATTTTGGGATAGTTTCAAATACCTGCTTGTAACGGTTTCAACGCTACATTAAAAAAATATATTTTTGTATGGGGACCCCCCTTATTTTTTTATTTTTAGATTTTTTCCTACGCTTACACACAATAACCGAGCTGGATTCCAAATTTGATCCTTCTAGGTCATCTGGAAGTAGGTTAGGTTTAGGTACTATATGTCAGTCAGTCAGTACTAAAATTTACGACTTTTTGACCTTCATATCTTTATAACCGTTTGAATTAGCTTCATGAAATTTGGTCTTCTAGATCTACTTATGGTATATTATAAACACACGTAGTTTTATGCGTTTAAGTTAAAGAGGGTTTGAGTTATAGAAGGGTCAAAAGTGGCACCAAGTGGTTCGTGTAATATTACACTTGGCGCTGGTCCTTTGCTTGAACTTGGCTTGACCGCGTGTCTAGATAAGTTGAGATTTAATTACTGTATTTTATCATAATAATTTTAAATTTTTAGTTAATAAGATAAAAATAAACAACCAAAACAATAAACAAACTTTTAGGTTATGTTTTTTAGGGTGCGTTCCAAAATTGTATGAAAACCTATCCCCGCGTTCCGAGACGTGCTAAAATCGATTTTAGCGCACTCAAAGGCAGGCGAAATCCATACAATCTTTTGGTTTTCTGATTGCTGACGGCGCTGACAGTTTGATTCGAAACACACCCTATAAAAAAATGGCACACGTCAATTATTGTACGCGCGGATAAATACGAAAACTTTTTTCCTGTGTAAGATAATGTTCGAAATTCAAACTAATTTTCTTCTCGAGAATGGTTTGCATGTCTTTCCGAGGTGGAGAGGTGATAACGATATTTTTAAGGTTTATAAAATTATAACAAAATTTGGCAATATTCGCATTAAAACTCGTTACTGTAAAAGCTTAGTTCGACAACTTAGCGCGATATCTTTACCCGCTACATGTATGTTTTCTGCTGTAAAGAACAATTTTCGAGCAAGTGTATTGAAAATTAAGTTTCGATAACCAGTATATCGGTAGTTAGAATATGGGCAGTTCGTCTGTCTTCTGTATAAAAGTTCCTTGCTTAGATTTCCACCCTTATGAATAATAATTTGAAAAATAAAAACTTTGTATGCGTTGTGGTTTTTGTGTCTCTATTAGTTGATGATTTCAGTACTGTAATAGTTGGAAAACGCAATCTAGGTCATGATATGAGGAACCTTAAAATTATAAATTGAATTGCATTAAAATTTTCACCAATATGTTTAGCTATACCGAGAGTTATATCTACATTAAGTAAATAATAAATAAGAAATGGTCACATAATTTTTACCTAATTGTTGAAAGTACATCTACTCTACCACTCACGAAAAGTATTCTGACTCATCTTCAAAGGAAGGAAGTTAGTTTGTCTTTTGCAACAGTACAATCTCTGTTGGCTGTCCCAATTTCGGAGTTATCAGCGAATTTAAATATGAAGACGGCGCTTAGATAAGAGACTTCATGTGCTCAACTTATGCATTCGATGTAAGTGAAAATTATTAAATTCATCTTTTATACATTTCTTTTTCAACTTATTTCTCCCATGGCATCAACTTCCTGTCAGTCTGTTGCTGATCAAAAAGAAGATAAGCCCAAAGAGAGACACCGTGAAGGCCGTACCTATATCTTACATACTCGTACCCCTATTTACAGTACGACATAAAAGAGTAGACGAAAATTAGGGTGCTGTACAGAGTAAATTAGCAACACCATAGATAAATAAGGGGGTTATTTATCTATGGCAACACTGATGATTTTTTGGCCATTGGTAAAGATTTAGTTCCATAATTTTTTAATTTCTACTCTTTTATGTCGCAGTGTGCAATCGAGCCAAAAGATATTCAAATACTATTCAAAATTTGAAAGTGTTTATGTGTGTTTTTGTGTTGTAGTCACCTTACTGATAGAAGCCATTTTTTTATAAATATTGAATTGAAGTTGTACGGTATACCCACCATTGTAAATAATAATGCTATCGATATAATCATGAATATTTCTTTTACTTACAGAAAAAACAATTATGGGGTTTTAAATATGGTAGAGGGGAGGGGAGGGTAGGGAAGCAAAATTTCTTATAAATAAGACGAATGCTTAATTAAATGAATACATTATAAAAAGAGTGTCGTGATTCAGGCTAATTGATACCTAAAGTTCCACAGGCAAACCACATTATAAAGTCCATTAAAGGAAATTATGTAATCAAAGCAGTTCGAACATAAAGAAAAAATATTCCTGGTGGTTTGTTATATCATAAAATAGAAACGACGCCGGAGTTTCATACAAACTTCAATCACCCTCTGGGATCGAATTTCCAAAAACAGTAGATAAATTATGATCATACAAAAAATAGTCATTATACATTTAATCATCATCAACAGTTCCAACGCATAGGATTGCGTCCCCTCCCCGTACATTTAATACTGATGTTTATGTATTTATAACTGAAGTGTTATAGAAAATAAACTAAGTTTACCTTCTGAAAGGAATAAAAACAACACTCATATACATTAATTGTCTCCGTAGTGAGTTTTGTAACAAGCTAGTATTACCAATATAACATATTTACTGGAATTAGAACTCTTAACTTTACGACAAACAAACCATTCTACGCAGCGTAGTGCATGTAGCCATAAGGATAATAAAAACAATATTCTAACTGCGTACTAGGTTAATTTCGACGATGATCCAACCGGTCTTTCACTAAAAGCCGGTTCTTAGTAATGGACCAAAATTGAATATGAGTCATCTAACCTCAGGTTTATAGTATTGAAATTCACTCTCTTTGTCTTTGTCTTTCAATCTCTTTCTGTTTATTTGCAACTAAATTATAAGGAACGAATTTATTAGACTCAATCAGTACTTTTATTAAGTCAACTCAACACGAAACTTTCAATTTCACAAATAAATGTTTATTCAATATTTGCAATTTTTTGAGAGTCGGTTTGTCCGTTTAAATTTTCTATTTTAATTGAATGAAATAGAGTTTTAAAAACATTAAACTGCAATAAAATTCTCTAAAAACAAACAACATGGTAGGTAAAATTTTGTTTTTTGTTCCAAATAATATATATTATTCATATTTGGACGATTTGGACAAGAACAATTTTACGAATGCCGCTAATGCTAATAATCATGTACACAAACATTTTAATATTTTATAGTAGCTTAGTTTTCGTCTCTGAATATGGTCCAGTCGTTCGTATACATGTTATTTTTATATTGCACATGTGCTTTGTTTATATTGGTTGTGTGTGTAGTATTTTTAGTGTAATACCTGAATATATAAATACCTGATTTTTCGATATTTTATTATATTTGTGTTTAAAATCGTGCTTTACAACCTTATATTGTAATAAATATGTAAATATTGTAGTTTTTTTTAATAATTAAGTTATACTTTAAAATGATAAAATGATTAAATATATATAAAAAGGAAAATTATGTTGCTGTTATAATGTTGTAAATACTACTATTAAATAAGACGTATCATGAGGTTGTGGATGATTCAGAAACTTTCCCTCGAAGCGTGAATATGAATGAGGTAGCAATAAGTAAGCAAGCGATAAGCACTCAAAGAAAACACAAAGAAAGTCGCTTGCGCAAGTACCACCGTAGCGATAGTGCAAGCACCTCTTATCAAACTTTCAGTCATAATAGTAACTGACCTACCCGTACGCCGACATTTCGCTAAAAATACATCGACGTGAAACGTGCGCTTTCGTTCACGAACATTCAGTTTTAGTACTCTACTCTAGGGTTTATTTACATGTGTGAATGCGCATAGTATACACACGGTGTACCAGTGAGTAATAGCGCATGTGTGCGTGTAGTTCTCGTCTCACATTTGCGCTTGCGCCCTACTCCGGATGTGAGCGCAGATTTGTATGCCTGTGAATGTGCTAGACCAAATTAATAGATAGAGCACGCTGCTTATCTACGGACTACTATTATTCATTGTATGGCGCTGGCGGCGGTTCGAAAGGACGGGCGTGTGAGGGTTATTGTTTGGAAGCCTTGACGCCTTATTTTATAATTTGTTAGCCAATGTATTGCCCATAAAGCGCGCGAACAATCAGGATTTGCGCACCGATGGGAAGTTTATGACTTCTATGACAGCCAGAAGATAACAATTAATTGATTGATGTAGTCAAGGTTTCGAAGGAAACAGCAAAATACATTAGTAATTGACTTAGTCCATTTGATGAATACGCGTAAACTATGGCTATGAAAAGTTTTAATGAAACAAATAAAGGAAAATATTTTTCTTTGTAATTATATGTATGTAAAAATTTAAATAGGAAGAAGGGCTTCGCATTTTGTATAATATGTTAGTAATAAATATTCAACACAAGGGTAACTACGCAATTAAACCTAATAAACCAATACATGTGGCCTTGAAGAGTGAGTACGACGCTAATATTAATCCGACGCCTTTTTAATTTTATTGAGAGGTTGGCCTTAGGTAAGTGTGTTTTCAATTGGAACACGAAAGCGGAAGTCGTTAGATGCAGCCGCACCTATCGATGAAGACGGTATCGATGAAGGTGAACCAGTCGAGGATCGCGCAGAGGAGGATGCTACGCACCCTAATCGTATAGACTCCTTCGTGTGTGTAAACGTTTGAAAACCGAACTTGGCGCGTGCGTGTGAGCATTGCGTGCGCGCAGACTAGCCGATAACAATAAACTATTTCCGAAGTGACCCACTTCCAACGTCCTTCAGTAATTTGTGCCGTGAACGGGAACAAGAAAGGGCTGGGAGTCAATTTTGACAGCCGCCATTACAATTTTTATTATACCTACGCACAATGAGTCCTTTGTAGCGATGAGCTAACTGGCTCTCTTTGTTACACTCCTAAGTTTTTATAACGCTACCCAAAATAGCGAGGCTTTTTCGACCTTGAATTAATTCAATGTTACTAGTGGCACCTTCATAAATTCAATTCGAAATGACTCCAATATTATTGCTAGTAAAATAAAAAGTTCTAATGTCATTGAAACAACCACAGAACACATCGATAAGGCTGTCTACCTTAAATCGAATGTTAAGTATGCTAATAGATATCTGCAGTTTGTCACATTCGGTAAAATGGGCGTACATTAAAATGCGATTTAAAAATGATTAAACTGAGAGAAAAGATGTCATCGGGCCTCTTCGTGGGTGCTGTCCAGATAGTTCGGTAGTTTCACTTGACGTCAGCGTCAGTATCGGCCCTCCGATAACACTTTTTAATTTAGTTCAATGTCAACAAAACCAAACTATGAAGAAACTGAATGAGCTATAAATTGGAGATGCTTTCAGTGGTCGCGTACAGCGCACTCGCCTCGGCTAATTTCGTAGTTCTGAGAAATGTTTATGTCGACTGTGCAAGGAGCAAATACCGATTTCGACATCGCATTGAGTACCTACCTCGTTGCACATTTTAGATTTTAGAAATGTTTGTGTTCGACGATGTAAACCTAGTTCCCTTAGAACTATCGCTTTGCTATGTATTCAAAAGTCTTGTAACGTGTGTGGTTATGACGTCTTTCGAAATACTCTGAGAAAATCCGTTAAGACTGTTTCCATTCACTGCAGTTTCTCCCAAACACCAGCACTTGGGAAATATAAATTTGGAAATCTTTAGGTCTGACTTTGTTCAGTTAATCTTTATTGTTGCTAGCTGTGAAGATTGTGCAAACATTTCAAAACATTAAAGGAAGCTGTAACTAGCAACCTCTCATGCAACTGCGATCAATGGAAATATTCTAATTGCATTCGAGATTTTCCTTCGTTCGCAACAATTATGATAAATTCTAAGTACTAGCTGCGTGTTTCCAGGAAACGGGCCACAATTGAATCATAGCGTGACCTGATTAATAGTTGCATTTAATTGTGGTTACATATGCCTTGTGACATTTTATTAGATTAGTTCAGTAAACACATATAATCTGAGCCCTTTGGGTTATGCAAAGATGAAAAACTAGTTTACTATCACGTGTAGTGATAAACAAAATGGAATTGTTTAACGCGGAAATATCCGAAGCATCGTTATCAATTAAATATTATATGATGTTGGTTTATTTTTCGCCAATCTTGTTCATTCAATTCCGATAATTTGGTGATTTGACGAGCTTGTTGTCTCCATATTTTTTGTATTCATGCCATAGTTTTACGTTTTCCTTTTCAGTTGTTTGCTGTCATCAATAATAGGTAGTTAGTAGATGCGTTTTTTATTGTTTGCCTATTTCCGTCAAGCGTTGTAAATCCCAGTAACAGTTTCCTACTTATATTTGAAAGCTCCTGCAAATCCTAGAATATTATTTTTAATTCAAATAGGTCTTAATAGAAAATTAAATCTAGTAAGAAAGACCCATAATGATTGATACCAAAATCAAAATCTTATCTTTCTGTTACTATACCTTTATCAACTTTCTGTTAATCAGAAATTTGAAGGTTTGCTGATATAGTAATTACTTTGAAATCATTGTTATACTTTTCAACTGCGCATCATTTTTGGCGCGTTAATGTTAGTTAGCATTTTACGATGTTTCTCAAAACCGAGGTCGACAGTTATCGAAATTAAGAATGTAGATATAATATTTACAACGTTCAAAAATTTGACCTCAATTATTAAAATAGAATACACGATTAACATTAAACTTGAGATTCAATAACAGAACCCAAGTCAAGAGAACGCTTAAATGCTCCATGAAAACGGATGCAAAGTGCGGAGTATTCTTAATTCACAGTTGGATCTAAATTTTACTTCGTGTGAAGTTGTTTTGATAATGATTTAGTTTTGAGTGTCCAAATCTATGCCATCCATACATAGGGTGACATTGGAATTAAACATTTAATCTGACCCTTTTATTGTTGCCGCTCGTGCCAACTCTAGTATTTCATTGACAAAATTATTTCTAATTCTATTTTTATCCGCGGTTTATTTAAATTCTTTGAGGTTTATCTTAATTTAAGTGATTATTTTTCCGTCTATTGGGTGATACTATTTACGTTTACTAGATTCAGAATACGGAAAGAGATGTAGGTTAAATATAATATAATTGAGTGATGACCTTTTTTTAATTGGCATAATATTATTTCATTAAACAACATTCAGAAAAATTAAAAAGCAATTTGAATAAATAGTTGCTGACTAAAGTATTATTCGTATTTAAGAAAATATTCATTGTTGTTAAAAGTGTTTATGTACCAAATATGGTTTCACTGTCATGCAAGAGCAATCAGAAACAAAATTTGCTATATTCATTAATAATTCTATTAATAAGTTACTAGGTACTAGTAATTTTCTAAAAAACATTACAACATTATGCAAGGAAATGGTTCAACTGAAAGATAAAGAAATTAAATTAAATTCCGGAGATAGGTCGATATTTCACTCATTGCATTCGGAGAGTTTATTTTGATGTATTAAATGCGTGCGAAACCAAGCGTGGAAAAGTGGCGCGGGCGCAGCGTATGAGCTACGTCGATTTCGCAAACACATCTAATGTGAACCTATTAACCTCTTCGTTGAACGAGGCTCTGAGGCGAAGGCGAGAGGCGGATGGAGCACGCGTTCATTAGACACAAGGCTGAACTGGCCACTGTCCACCGGCCATCCCGTCCACCACCAACCCACTCACCATCACTCACACCCAAAATTTAGTAAACAAACAAAAATCCTACCTTGCCAACTGTAGTGCACTTCTACTCGCAAGCTCATTGTAGAAATTCAAAAAAAGATTACTATCGAACATATTAGCACTATATCACAGCCATCATTCTCACATAAAATTATGAATAACAAACAATCCGCAGCACCAGCGATCACAGGATAACACAACGTCCGATCCTAGGGCACGTCCGTGCGCGAGCGACGTCAAAATAAACTGGCGCGGTCAAAATGACGAAAGTGAAAACATCGCACACGCACAGAAAAAAAGGTTGGCGGCGCTGTACTGTGTACAGTCCTTGCAGGCCACCTCTCGCGCGGCCCGGGCTCTAGTGACACACTAACTGCGAGACGCGCGCATCGCCGTCGCCTATATAATGAAGCGCTCGGAGGCTCTGGCATCAAACGC
The DNA here is from genome assembly GCA_951230895.1 of Carpatolechia fugitivella. NCBI lineage: Eukaryota > Metazoa > Arthropoda > Insecta > Lepidoptera > Gelechiidae > Carpatolechia > Carpatolechia fugitivella. Next base: position 4,955,324 of record OX579646.1, read on the forward strand.
CGGAGGACGATGGCACAAAAAGGAGATGCCCGCAACGGTAGCTAGGAAAGATTGAACACAAAGAATAGCGACACGTGGGCTCGTGTGCGTGCACGTGCACGTGTCGGTGTGCGCAGAGATAGGCGGCCGCAGGAAACTCCGTTCTCTTCCACTAGGAAAGACCTTGGATTCGAATCGGCACATTGCAATGTGTACCGCCATCGCCTACGCTGCTGTTACCTACTTGACGGTGCCGGCGGATTAAACGATGCTTCCATATAAGATGTTTATTTTAAACACGATTATGCTCTCGATGCTATAAATCTTCCTACTATGAGAAGTAAAACAAACGATGGGTTGGGAGCAAATATTAGTCTAGTTAATAGTTAATGAGCAAAACAGATAGCCTTTATTGTTATAACAAGCAGTAGTCAAGTGGACAAACAATATAAAGACGATGACAATGATGCAATGAAAGTTGATTATGGTATTAGCGATTTGACACGAATTTAGCGTGGGTGGTCGGAAGGCAATGGCGCAATTTCTGATGAACTTAAACAACTAGGTCATTATAGAGCTTACTAATGTGATTGTAACCAAACTATCAATGTAACCATGAACAACTTTCTTCGTTATAAAAACATTCTTTCATTGAGAAATTCTTCTGAGATTGCATAGATTACATGTATACTTATATCAAGTATGCTTAAAACAATAAATAAATAAATAAATAAAATTGCAATCTTAAAATACTAAGGCAGAGCTAAATAAGGAAAAAACTGTAGAAATACTATGAAAAAACGTTAGGCGACATACATTATAACTATATATAGAAATCAATAATGTTGCTTATTATTAACATGAGTAATATCAATATATATTAATATGGTAGCATAGAGTTTCACTGAACTAAAAAAAATGCCGAGTAAAGCTTATTGTTGCTTAATAAAACTGTTGGTAGAAGCGCGAACACGACTCAGCGCGTCGACTGCAACTCGATCCGTTCTGTAACGTAACAGCTTTCCACTTTCATTTCCTTAGCCTCATTGTCTAATGAATGCTCGCGTTGGATAACTTGGTGAATTTCTTCAAAAGATTCTACTTACATAAACGCTTCAGCCTCAGTGTGAGAATTAAGTACCTTAATTGCTACTTGTTTTTCGTAACTTAATTTTAATTGAAACTTTATTTTGTAACCAAGTGAGAGGCTCCCACATTTATGATGATAATATGTGTGTATTCTTTATTGTTTTTGTTGGCCTGGGACACGCATCTGTGAATATTCGTGACATATATATTTTGTTGTGATTTTTTGTATTAACTACTCAAATGAGGAAACGCTATATCGTTTGGAGGGGCTAGTATCTATAAGGTCTATTTGCAGTTAATAGTGAACTGTCATTGTACAGGACTGACCATTTATCACACCATTAGTAATAGACCTTTTCATACGAGGCAGAACAATAGTCTATTCACTGTTTTGCAAAATACCCTATCTATGAACTAAATACTAGTAATAATGTGAATTATGTATGAACAATTGAACGTTGTGCATATTATGAAAGTGAGAGCATATTTGCGAAAAATAGAGCACATTAAAGATGAAAGTGCCAATATTCGAATTGATATTTTTCTTTAAGTAAATGACAAAAAAAAATCCTTATGTTTGTGGTATAGAAAACAACTCTCCTTCATGCATTTAGTCAGCGGTTATATTTGAAGGTATTATAAAAAGTTCGTGAAAACAGGATGAAGTCATCGAAGATGGCGAGCTCCAACGTCGGGCGAACTTTCTCAACATTTCACCCGGTGAAAGTTGAGTGGGGCAAGTAGACGTATGCATTGTATTATTGTCATTCACAAATCGTGGCCTTATCAGAAACCTTAATCCGGACATTTACACGCCCACCAATATCCAAAGAAAGTTCTTACCAAAATTATTTGTCCGTTGATTTGATAGACACGTTTTACGCAATTTTACTATTCGCTTTTGGTATTTGTCAAAAGAATGATTGCTAAATATATTAAAGATGAAAGAAAACTAATAAGGCTTGAAGGTTTATAAAAATAAACGCGCCTCTCCAAGGTCAAGGAGTCTTGCGTTTAAAGTCCATAAAATTTTAGACGTGCCGTGGACCACGAAATGGAAGTAGATTTTGAAAATATAAGTTAAATTTATTCTATTGTGGTTTGGTTTTGTGTAAAGAATACCAATTACTATTTAGTGCAGTTTAAGTAATAAAACTGAGCCTGGAATAGCCGCCTTCTTTAGGTGTCTATTACTCGTATTTTATCATCTTTTTCTTCATTATACATTGAAATTGGATTCGGGATTCGGTTATTTTGGTTACGTGTCTGCCTCGTGAAAGTGCTTTTTGACCGAGCCCGATCACTATGCATCCGCATCAACCATTGAATCCGTCACGATCGACCGTGTGGCTGCCATTTATTAATATTAAACGAAAATTCGTTATCCATCTGGCCTTGGGTCGCGTTCCTTTCAGTTCTACTTAATGATGACAGTTGCTTGAAACGTGCTGTTTGTAATAGCACCAACTCAATGACCGTACACTGTGGTCACGGAGACTGCAAGGTTTTTCCATTAATGCTCGTGAACGGTCCGCCAGCCATGGAATTTAACACCCTAAGACACGACTCTCTGTCACGGTTTCATAAAGTCATTATCTGTCCAAAATAGCCAATGCTTCAACCGTACCAGCAAAATTGCACCGAATACAACTTTCGAAAGAAAATTCGACATGCCGAAGGTTTTGTAATAGTTATCGAAAGCATGGCTCGTCGAGGCTCGGCGCAGACGTCGAAAGTGAGAACCGAGATTGCGCAGGCGCATTACGAAGTTTTTACTGTCGGCCGCGCGCGAAATCACTTGAAAGTTGTATTGTCCTTGGATATTTCACTTCTTTTATTTTGTTACATTTCCGACATCCGAGCAAACTTCTGCTGTGAACGATACCTTCGCTTTGCGTGTGTTGGTGCCATTTAGTCCCCTTCACTGCAATCTCTAGCGCTGAGATTATGTCGCACGGGATGCAGCCCTATGATATTTACACCCACGTGACTGGTAAATGTCGAATCTTTCACCATCTTATCTTTAACCGAGAATAAATTGCCTTGAATGCTGAAAAGGGTTTAAGAGGTCTTACCAAGGGACAATGGCAGATGAGAATGCAGTATCGCCAGAACAATCCAGGGTGTAAGTGTGCGCGGGAGCGCACGCGGCCGCTTCCTGGCGCTTGCGCCACTTCCCTGCTTGCGACACGCTTCCTCCGGGAGAGTGCGAGGCCGCGCGCGAGTTCCGCGCGTCAATTTCACAACTGTTATCGGCAAGTTGCCCAACGGTTCGCCTTTCACTGAAACTTGTAGAACTGAATCCAGGGTAGGTTAGCACTGTTCACTGTAATCCGGGCACAGTCACAGACGGACGGGAGTACGCGGACGCGGGCAATGGCGCGACGGCGCTGCGGGCCGCGGGCGCCGGGCGAGTGGCGCGCGCGCTGCGGCGCCGCCGTCGGTTGCGCCACTCTGGAAAGTAAAAGTAAGCGGGCGGTGCGGGGCGCGGGGATCGGCATTTCTCCCACTTTCGCTGCCGTGATTCATTCTGCGGCACACGTTGCATTGCATAGCGTCAAGGTCGCTCCCGCGTCTGCCGATGCTCCCGCTGTCCCGTCTGCCGGCGACAACGATGACGTCGTCATCCAACACATCCTCACGTATCGGAAAGTTGTCAAAGAGTACCGTCGTTGAGTTCAGACTATCTGGATTCTTTTACTTTCACTCGAGTTGCTCTCGCTGCGTTTGATGACGATAATGCAGAACACAACCTTTTCCAATGTGACAAAACGGATGTTAAAGAGCTCTAGGCAATGCCAAAATGCATAGAAAATATACTTGTTCGAATTGAACTGCAGCAGAGAAAGTGGAACGGGTCTTACGTAACAAATGATGTTTTTTTTTTATATTAATTAAGCAGTCGGAGGGGAGTCGCCAACGCGTTGCCAGCCTTTGAGAGCCCTGTATACTCGCCCCTTGAAGAACCCCATGTCAAAGCGCAATGGAAACACCTCAGGGGAGAGCTTATTCCACATCCTGCAGGTACGCGAGAAGAAAGGTCGCGACAGCCGTACATTTTTGGGATGCCAAGCATCCAGGACGTGAGGATGAGCCCCATGAGACCTTGAGAGATGTAAACAGACTTGTTCACTTTCTTTTAAATTTAAAAGATACTTTAAATTGTGCATTCACGTAAGTGGATCCAATTGATTCATTACCATTTATAGTGAGCAGTATGGCAAACGAGATTTTCAGAGATGTACGCTATAAGGAAGCAATCACACGAACTCGTTCGTAGAGCTAACTTTTACTTTCACGCTTGCTATAATATTAAACTGGTACATAACATGTTTATATCACTTAACTTATACTCGCTGCGATAATCCGAATAGGAACACATAAAGACACCAAATAACAATAAGGATTTGTTCCGGAAAACTCAGAAATCAGTAAAAATTAAACGATAAGTAACACATAGATCAAAGACAGCTCAGAAAAGCAAATCCTTTAGAAAATACATCAACATAAAATATTATACTGTATACATACAATTTATAAGTACTTATATATACAAGTTATAAGTACAACTCATTGATGAAAAGTTTGAGATAACGTTCGTAGACTATGAACTACAACTGGTATAACACACATTCACTCCGCATAGTGAAACTATAGTTGCATACATGGATATCTCTATATTACCTACATTTATTATGTAGATGTTACAAAACAGTCTAGAGTAGAAGATGAGTGTATTTGCATTGGAACTAGAATAAGCGAATGAATCCACTTCAATATAAAACTTGGTAATAATAATAGAAATAAATAAAACTTACTACTTGGGTTAGGCTGCTTTCTACTTGGTTTGGGACTTAATGTAAGACAATTTAATTTATGTGGTTTTTAAAGGAGTAGTTTTAGTTACTGTTACCTTGAAGACAAAAGTTTCCTATAAATTAAAATATGTTACAGTCAAAACTCATAACCGGTCAAACCCACTTATGATTGCGAAAATCAGGCAAAAGTGATTTGACTGATAATTATCAATTATCATTGTAGTGAAAAGTGGTTTTGACCGATGCCCTTAGCCAAAAACAGTTTTGATTGCAAAAACCGGGCAAAACCACTCTTGACTGCGAAAATCAGGCAAAAGTGGATTTGACCGATGCCTTCAGTTAAGAACAATTTTGATTTGACTGATTATTGTAGTCAAAAGTGGTTTTGAAGTGATGATGCCCTTAGTCATAAACTGTTTTGACTTCAAAAACCAGTTAAAACTGGTTTTGACCGGTTATAAGTTAGACTGTAACATATACATATTTATGAATTTCAAGTAATTTATGTGAATACAAAAAATACAACAGTAGGTCATGATTAGATTATTCGACTACTAATTTCACAAAACATTGACTCAGTTTATTTTACACAAGCGTTTATTTTGGTAACAATAGACCACAAGTGAATATCCTCGTAGCGGCCACGCGCCTTTATATAACCCAAAATAATACGCCATTAAAATCTCTGGGCGTAGAGAGTAAGTGAATCAGACTGGCGAAAATAGTGATGTCACTCCTGGCGGTTTTCGGAAAATTATTCATCATGCTAAAGTTCATATCCGGCTGCCTTGTCTGTCACCTTCTTACTGAAGTATAATTAATTTCATCTTTATATAAATTATCTTACGCTTACTCAATTTGAAGGTTACTTACTACGATGTTATTTTTTACAGTCCTCTATACTATACATATCATCAACAGCTCATATACGTCCTTACATACGTACGTACTATACATATACCTAAATAAATATGTGGGAACATCTTACACCTGTTATATAAGTTAATTTGTTAGTTGAATAAAAGCATACAGCAAGTACTTATCAATATTATGTGTGGTGTAACAGTCGAATGTATAAAGTATATGAAATAATTCCAAGTAAATTTGACAAGTAAGTACTAATACTCGTATAATACTGAAATGAATTGGAGAAGAAGCGGAAGAATCTTCTATTATAGCAAAAGATGTTAATCATTTCAATCAAGGCTCAGTATTAAATAATGACCGACTAGACCATCTAGATGACAAGTATACGTATATTGGAGAAAACATAGCGTTATTTGAAACTGATCAGCTACATTGTGACCAGTGAGGGCCACGTGCGGCCCGGTGTGATATTCAATACATTTGCCCGCCGTTTCTAGGGTTACGCAATGTAATGCCGACTTTCAATGTCGCACCGTATTCTATACTACACGTCATGTAGTTGTACGAGCTGGTTATAGGTTATTGGCGAATATGTGGGGAAACTAAAGTTAGGTACCTACGTAAAAGAGAAGGATTATTTTGCAGATATCACTGTCATCAAAATTCAAATCGTGTGGGTCAAAGTTCAGTCGATGATTTTTTCTAATGATCATAAATATCCAAAAGCAATGGAAAACTTTTCTTAGAACAATTATTTCCTCTACATCTATGAAGCAGTCCTAAATAAAATTCTTAATTTTCTTGATTTGCCCAGTTTTCACGATAGAAAATCTAGAATAATAAATTAAGGAAGACGCAGACAATATTGATTAAGATTTCTTAGACAGAGAGAAGTGGCGATTTCTTTACAGATAAAAGTAAGTCAAAGTGACAAAGTAGCTGAAACGGAGATATCAACTAGCGGGTGCTTATTAAATAATGTACTAGCCTATCAAACTATACTACAGTGTAGGTAATTAACATTACGATAACCTCACAGTCGATACACTATCGCTACTTTAATTCCCTTTCTAATTTAGGTGACCTAAATTTACAGACATCGGATTATACGTAATATCATTTATACAATTTTATTAGTAACCCTTGACTCTAGTCAAAGAGGCCTCATATGCAAATATTATGTTGACGATATAGTTTACTGACCTCATAACACAGTATTATTAAACTACGAACTTGATGATAACGGTTTGCCAATATTTGTAGACCAGGCGAAGGTGGTAGTTCTGTGTGACACAACAAAACAAGCAATGAAGCGGAAACTATCTGTTCCTTGAGAATGACATTCATAATAAGTGATACACTTAGAACATAATCAATCAACAAAACGATACAACACTTTATTGACAGCAAGTGTTTACAAAATACGAAACAGACTAAAACAAAAGCTAATTTAAAAGGCTGCCTTATTGCTAATCTTTATTGACAGCTAGTATTACACACACATATACACATTTATTCTTAAAAACTACTTTTAACCGACTTCTTTATCCTGAATGTTTGTACTTACCTGGTTTATATTTATTTTTCACACTGGAGATCTTTCTTTGGATGTCAAAGTCCTATTTATAACTCCTTACATTGTACGTAACATATTTTTATTCCATTTTTTCTTGTTCTTTCTTTAATTTTGTACTTTAGTTATAATTTGTGTCTGCGGAAGTAGTTTGTAACGTTAGAATAAATTATTATTATGTAAAAAAATCTCTTAAGAGATAAAGAAATTGCTAAAAGAAAAAAGTAGATCTGCAGCTTATCGTTTATTTGGCAATTCAATAACCTGATGTTAAAAAGTCCATACGTTGGCGTCAAAAAGGTTTATATCATGAAGGTTCTTTAGTTAGCATAGGGCGAAGTTCAAAAGGTGCAGACATTTCAGTCAGGATACCAGTCAGAAAGTACGGTGGTGGCTTTGGTGTCAGAGGGCATGAGCCACAACGGGTTGTTGAGTAAGCACTTCCTACACAATAAGGCAAAAGTACATCCACGGAAAATTGACATTTTGTGTATGAAATTGTCTGTTTCAAAGAAAATTATTACTTTCAAAGAAACCCTGGATAAAGGATACATCTAATAAAATACTAACGATAGCTAACCACTTAGCAACATTCCCTACGAAATGGCATTGACTACCGAAAACCATATCTGAAGAAGTACTCAAAGATAATGAAGCAAAGAAAACTGTGTCACAGCCTTCAGCACATTACGATAGGTGACGATAGTTACAAAATGCTGATAACCCCGGCTGGCTATCGGCGAGAGATTCGGCTATTGCACAACCGGAACATATAATAATCATATAGTAGACCGACCTTACTGGATATAGTGAACTATGAGTATCGAACAACAGACTACAGTCGGAAACAAAAATGTTCAGTATGCTTCGTGTCTGGAGGATTATTTTACTTTATATTTTCTTGAATAACAGAATACATACTTAGATCAGAATAAATAAAAAACAATGTTTGAAGTGAAGAAAACGATAAATAAATACTATATTTTTTTTGTCTTCGACAGTCGTTTTGGTCAAACATTCATAATATATACTACACATTGGTGTCAATTCCCGCAGCGAAACTTAAATTTAAATTTAATCTTAGTCTTGTCACTTTCTGACCAACGACCATGAAAAAGGACGGGAGATTGTCGGCTCTTTTGAACGTCAAATTTTATGTGACAAACGTCAGTTTTAAGCAGGATCCTAAAGCAAAATTTAAAATTACATGGCACACGTCAAAACTTGACATTTGCGCTATAAAATTTGGCGCTCACAATGGTTGACTCCTGTCCTTTTTCATCGTCGTGGGTCAGAAAGTGAGAAGACTAAGTTTAATTTTAAATTTAGTTTCGCTGTGGTAATCGACACCATTGCCATATTTTTATTTATCTGGTAACTATTCAGGATCCGCCTGTACTTCGGTGTGGACGTATATAGCTGATCATGCTGATTGATAATATTGGTACCTTTCTGTGTTTTTTTACGATGTTTTTCAAATCAAACATATTAAATATCCATTCTATAATATTTTCAGTTTGTAACAATCATCATCACTAGTTTCGTCTGCATTGTCTCTCTTGACCTGAACGTCAAAGATATAATTTTAATTTTTACGTTGATGCATTCGTTTCGGATTACGCTTAATGTTATTATATGGGGAATTTTAAAAGTAAAAAAATATTTAAATCTTGTATGTATTTACATGCGCAGGCGCCTGTACACCATAACTCTTGTAATTTCCTCGTTAACATTGAACGTTTGATACCGCGTTAATTAATCCTATCGTGGAGTTACACGAGTTTGTTTTAGTCTACTTCTGTTTATAAATTATATTACATACGTGACTTGAGAATTAATAATTTTACGGTCAATGTTTTGAATTATTTGGAGGTATGAGTAGATTCAAATTGTTTTTGATTTAGGTCAGCACCTAAATCAAAAACAATTTGAATAATTATCGCATCTCATTGTTAAAATACAAATCGGAATTGTAGGAGTCGCCGTAGCCAAAATTGGTCAGGAGCTCATCATCAAAAAGTTCAATAATAACTTTTATAAGTAGATACAAGTGCAAAATCTATTATAGGATGAGGCATGGTGCAATCACTAGGCTCCGCAGCCCAGGTGGTAGTGTATCTGCCTCCGACGTACAGGGTCGCGGGTTCTAATCCCGCCCAGGGCAAACATTTGTGTGATGAGCACTTGTGTTTGCCTTGTGTCTGGTTGTTGTTTATCTATATGTATAAGTATGTATTTATCTATTTAAGTAATGTATATCAGCTGTCTGGTACCCATAGTACAAGCTCTGCTTAGTTTGGGATCAGATGGCCATGTGTGAAGATGTCCCCACATATTTATTATTTATTTATTGTTATTAAAAATGTATGAAAAAATGCAAATAAGGACTTACAATGTTTTAACTCAAGCACCACCATAAAATAAATCACTTGTAACAACGCTGATGCAAATAACAATCTAATACTACATGTAGGTATAGAAAAGCTGTATAATAATAAAAGTTGAGAGGAAGCTATTATCTGCGCGGACGCATAATCCCGAGTCACGTTGGTGAAGTTTCCACCACGTGATTGCACCATGCCACATCATGTCGAATTGAAAAACGTGTATAATATCCTCGTTCGAAAGGTATCTTTTATATTATGAACTTAGGACCTGGGACCTGGTTAGCATATAGAAGTAGAATGAGTAATACAGATAATGGAAGTAAGTAAGTACGTATTAGCAGGGTATTATGATTTGGCTTCTACTATAGCATACAATTCTTCTAGGTTGGAAGCCAAAAGTTCTAGACGTTTCCAATCTGAGGCAATAATTAACGTAGAACTTATGCATAGAATGTCTTTTTTACTAATATTTTTATAGAGGAATAGACAGATTCAAAAGCTAATAGTGACGTCAATAAAACTTGTATTTGAATTTCTTCTACAGAAATGTATAAATGCTGTATAAATCCAACTTAGAATTCACTGGCAAGGTACATTTCGAATGTAAAAAATATCGCCATAGCAATATTAAATAAAATATTTCTTGACATTTTTGAAATGCTATGAAAGTGCTACGAAAGTACGACGCAAAAAGTGACCCAACGGAGAAAGTGACCATAGATTCTGTGAAATGACCAAAAATATAGGAACTACGACATTACTATGGTCAACTTTCAAAAGAGTATGTAGTACGAGTATGTATCAACTCGTTTTGTGTTCATCGCCATTTCGTTCTATTCATCGTCATTATCATCTTCATCATATTTTGAACTCATACATACACACATTTACAGACTGTGTTTTTAAGCAAAACAGGCGGATCCAGGATAAAATTTAGGCAAGGGGTCGATTTTGTCGTGATATTTTAGTGAATCAGAATAATCTCGATTCAGGCAGTATTGCTTCTAATCCTAATTTATAAATGCAACTATCCTTTTCAGTTTTACTAAACCTAGTAATCTATAAAAACTAAAGGATTTTCGATGATTTGAACTTTGAAGGGACTTCAGCCTATCACAGAGCCTATTAACCTCCGTCTATAATATTACAAATTAATATCTAGATTAAAGATGTACGAGTAACTGAGTTTTTTTCTTAGTTAAAGAGTACTTATTACGCCTAGGCCACCAAGCTCGTTCGCGTGTGTGTGAGCTCTTTAGCTTTACCACCCGGATAGCCGCTTAATTAGTGTTTTTGTATGGAAACACGTTTCGTTTGAATGTGAAGCAGGAAGCGCCGAGACGAGTCACTATCGCGAATTTCATTCTCATTGCGTTCTGTAGTACAGTCACTGGCGATTGGTTAGTGCTGATGAGTGATTTTAAAATCTGTGTAAAATCCTGGTAAAAACCTTTTTTCAAAAGCAAGAATTTAAATTATTTTCACATGAAATTCAAATGAAATATAGGCGGGAAAGCTAGATAAGAAACTTTAATAGTTGGATCAACACATTCATTTTCTTTGTGTTAATTGATTACAAAAAAGAAAAAGAAGTTATTATAAGGGCTCTAAACACGTAGCAAAGTTCGCTACGCTGCGTAGCGCTCGCTCGTATGCAGTATGTAGCGAAGTTTGTTACGTTACGTAGAACCCTGTTACAAATTGGTACTTCATATTTATTTCTAAGAGTTCTTTTTATAGCAAAAAATGAACAAAAACTATAATATTGCATTAATCAACAAATTACCTAAAAGTTTCACTTTCGACCGCTATCAATATCGGTTAAACAAAAAAAGTAAATAACCACCAATGACCAATTCACGTCTCCTCGCGGGCGGCGAGACTCAAGGTCACGCTGATCTCACCGACCATTTTTTCTACAAAACTATTATACGACCGGTTTCGAACGTCCACACATTCTATGGGAATTAGAATGAACAGTGGAAAAGCGAGACCAACTAAACTCGTCCGACTTATAAATCGCACGCCACCCATTGTAATGTATGAACCAGCCGTTTTTGGGCGTTGGTAGGTATTGCGAAAAAGTTTGTTTTTTATTTGTTGTTTTTGCCGCCTTTTTTTGTCGGCGTCACATTTTCGCGGGCGCCATTTTTCTTGGAGGCACTTGGAGGGCGATCGTTCGAACACACGGCAGCGCAGATGTTTTTCTTTTTGAACAGCGACAAATAGATGATCTTTTTATGGGTTTGTAATTATCTGTGTTGTCGACCGTAACATTCTTTGAAGAAATAGTCTTGTTCAATTGCTATTAATTGATGGAAAATGGCCACTGTCGCAATGTTTCGTATTATGGATATGTGACGAGTTACCGACTGCCGATGCGTTCTTTCGGAAAGGAATTTCAAGGAATGCTTGCTAGCTGTTCGCGTGCTCTGAAAGGAAAGGTGGCCAAGAGCTTAATGATTCAATGTTAATTGATTAATTGACTTCGGATGGTAGGAAACAACATGATCCTAGGGTTTATTTGATAATTATTCTATGACAGTTTTTACAAATAATTTGATCTGCTGGAAGCATACAAGACAACGTTGTAGGAAAGTCTATTAAGTTTATAAATATTTTACTTCTAACCTTTCAAAACAGAGAAAGCTTCTTCTGGTTAACTTGTGGTCTAGGTTAACCAAAGAACAGAGTTGTATCTACTTCTTCTTTCTCCAGACTTTTAGCTCAATTTCATCTTGTACATTTTCGCCATTACATCCTATTTTTCTTGTTTTTATTTTTTATTGATTGTAGCCGCGATCATAACTTGAGGTTTTTTTAAACAGTGCAATAGGAACGAGTCAGCCATGAACTCTCTTCTTTTCTATTCTTTGTTATGATTGCCTTGATATCGGACATTATATGGGAAAAAAACGGTACAACACAACAATTAAAATACCTACATTGATATATTGGTCATATTATTATTAAATTCTCACTAATCCTAAAACTAAATAATCATACAATTAATATGTAATTATTATAAGTAATCCATATTTATATTATATATACTTACGTAGATAGTAACACACTGGTGAGACTGATGTATACGCACGCACCCATTCGATCCGTGTATGATCTAGGATTTTTATACACATAAATTTTTTTCTTCTCCACAGAGGGCGTACACTGGTAGTGCCATCCATGATAGCTTTGACGTCGAAAAAAAATTTGTAAAAATCTTAATTCGAATAAAAAATTTTGACTTTCACTTTGACTTTGACTTTCTAAATACTGATTCGCAACTGCTGCTAAATGTGTTGCTAACTAGCCAGCCGCAAATAATACATAATCCATTTATTTATAAATTCAAACATGTTGTGTTAGTACATAATTTATTTATCGCATATAACAAAATTCGTATAGGATAGCCAATAAAGTCTAACTACGTATTCTGATTATGCTGTGGCGTGTCGCCTGCCGCCGCCGCGCCGCCGCCGTTCACCGGAGCTCAAGTCGCGATGGCTGGTTTGCGACGCGGGCGCAAGCGCTCTCGGTGCGTAAAATACCTAAACCTTCGGGAAAAGGGGCCCTTAATAACCATCTACGAGTATATTGTTATCAATTTTGTTTTATTATCGTTATCGCATGAAACAGTGAATACAACTTTCACAATGCCTTAATCTTATCGTTAAAAAGATAACGTTAGTAGTAAACACTGTAGTAAGACGCTAAAAATAATATACCTATACAGAGTGGCAACGAGTGCTCTACGAGCTCTGTTTTGAAAATTTTATGGGATAGGTGTGTGGTCCAGCAGCCGCCACGGAGCTGCTGGGCCACACACCTATTATATTTACACGAAGAGTGTTGTAGAGGAAGATAAAATAAAGCGTGGCAAATAACCAGGGCTCAGTCCGAAGGTATTTATTTATGTATTTATATATTATTTATTTTATATTATATAACTAACATAGGAAATAGTAACATGGGTAAGTTTACTGTTGGAGATCAGGATATGAAGTGAGGAATTTGGCATAAAAAAGACAAAATCTACACGTAAGAAATCTAAATTTGAAAATGAATTTAAAATGAAAGATAAAACTGCCAGCAAGAAAGGTTGCCAGTCATAAAACAGGAAAGAGGACGAATGCCTCGTTACAGGACATACCGAAACAATATTTTTTTGATGCTCCCATACATTTACTATGGTATGGAGTCAAAATACCAGTTTCTAGGAAAGTTGAGGAAATGTTATTATAATAATAATAACGAAGTAAGTAAGTAAATAGATAATGAATTTAGCATTGAATATTTTTATTCATTGTTTACAATTAAATAAGAAAAATATGTTTTTCATTATAAGCATAGACAACTTCCTTAATATATCTATGTTAACCTCCGATTTCGATGCATTTTCTTACTCTAACTGTTGTTTCTCGCGAGAACATTTCGTAACATATCGCTGGTAAAAATTTTGGTCTCTCCATACAAAGTGAGACTCCCGACCGGCCCATTTTGTATGGAGAGCACAAAAAATTTTTTGTCGCAGGAATTATTTTTTTCGTGAAAAGTTGTTCAGTTTGACGGGTACTATCACTACACGGCGGTAACAAAACGATGTAAATTTCATGCTGTATATCCCATTAACATTTCAAAAAGTTATTATATTAATACCATTTGATAAAGCTCGTGAAGCACTTTTAGTACCAGTAGGTAATAAGTTTTTCGATATCTTGTATAGTTTAGTTAGAATAAATCATGTACACTTAACGTTTCCACTCTGTATATTATATCGTCTGTCTATAGTAGTAAAATTATTTCCGACAATTTTACAGACATCATCAACAGCTCATATACGCCCCCACCGAGGGGCTCGAGCCTACCCTGGATTAGGGCGATTAGGCCTTAGTCCGTAAGAGCGTCGTATAAACGTACATTATGCATTCGAAATTCGAAAACACATTGTACGTACGTGGTGGGTATCGAACCCGCGTTTCCCAGATGGGAGGCTGCGGCCCTAGGCACTAGACCACCGACGCCCTAGCACGCATTTTACAGTGTTGCAAAATGCGATTGTTTTAATATATATATTTTTTACTTTAGATTCAATTTCAGAAAGAAAATGTTAATATCTATTCTAACTAGGTTTTTTATAGAAAAATGTTATTTGCTTTTTTAAACGTTAGACCAGGGTCTACAAGGTAAAGATATTCTTTCAGACCCTCTCCTACTCAGCTTATATAATTTAACAATTTACAATTAACCACCAAAGTAGGTATACAGCAAAATAATAATTGTTAGCTATTATTACTTATCATACATCACAAATGAGTATAAAATAATAAAAAAATATATGTGTTTCCCTAACTTTACCATTTCATTTAACTTAACCACAAATAAAAATAAATACTTACCATGTAAAAATAAATAGCGAATGAGCCATTGGGCAGGCATAATTAGATAGTGGCCCCGATTCTTGAAGTTATGTAGATGTTTGACAGGTTTGAAAATAAAATTTCATCTCCACACCCGCCTCGGTAGATGCGCCGCATACGTTCGAGGAATTTGGTAACAGCGCACCTACGACGTAGGGGCCGCGCAGTCACATTAGGAAATTATTGCCCCTACGAGGCGGGTTTACCCGCACGGCAGTCTTAGCACGCTCCACCTACGTGTAGGTGCATAGCAGGCATCGAAATCAAAAGGAACAAAAGATAAACATCGTTTCCTAGCTCTAAAGCTATCGAAGATAGACTTGAAAGACAGACAGGCAAAAAAGCAAGCCAATAAAAACGTGTATCTTCACCGGCCCGTTACAGTCCACTGCTGGACTATGAGCCTCCTCCACTTAAGTGGAGGGTTTTGCCATAATCTCCACGCTTGGCAGGCGGGTTTGAGATCGCAGATTAAAAGGTTACTGTATCAGAGAGCGCTGCTGCCCGTTCCCTGTTCAATGTGTAGTCCCTAAGTCGCCTCTTACGACACCCGCGGGAAGAGTAGGGGTTGGTGACAAATGTATTCTACTCTGCCGTCACCACACGGTGGTGTATCTTCAATTAATAGTATTTATGGACAGTCGCCTGCGGGAATCGGGGTCATTTTTTTAATGCTGTTTACTATGGACGCGAACACATGTAAATAGGCCGACATTATTGTTTGCAAATTGCCTCATAAGGAAGCTTTAGATAAATGCAAGTGGAGACTGGTTTCAGTGTGTAGAATTCGATGCATGGACTTGAAATATTTAGGGATCCGTAGAAAATATAATACTCAATTAGGCAAATATTACATGAAAGTCCTAACCAAACCGAAAAAAAAAAACTACAAAGACAATAATTTTTGTGTGACTGTATCCTTGACAGGATTCGAACCCGGAACCTCCTTAAAATAAACCATAAAGAACAAAAACTATACTAAAACTAAGACAAAAATTACGATAAACATTTGCTGAGGGTCTGCACTGCACTGATGACAGTGCAGTGCAGACCCTCAGCAACTCATTCCTCGACTGTCTTAACCGATGCCAAAATGCAGCCGTACGACTTCGCATAACAGCAAAAGAATCAGGTACCCTGGCGTCCGCGAACATCGCTGATGCACTTGCAAAACCTAGGCAGTTTAGTATGCGAAACGTGTCATTATATTGAACTCTAAGGAAGTTGTAGGACTTTCTAGTATAGTTGTAATTATAGTAATGAGTCGAATGTTCAACCATTCGTCGTCGGAAGCAGTACATTGTAAAGCGTAGGTGGAGGTGGTGTTTCAACTAAAAGATAGATGTTACACCAGAGATGGATTTATTATTTACTTTTTCAAAGATCTTTACACACGCGCAGTCTAACCTAGAATCAGCTCTTTTTTCTCATGTCAAAACTTATCTTCCTAATTCAAATAAATCTAAATGTTTACGGCCAGCAACAGCCAAAGAGGCAAAGAGGTATAGGTATATACACATACCTAACACATTGAGAGGCCACAAGTTGTGTTGTGGCCCACAACAATGACAGGTCCTTGGAAGGTCTTTGTCCAGCAGTGGACGTCTTTCAGCTGAAACTATGATGAATATATGGATAATGTTGAAGATGCTGATGCCTCTTCGGAAACCGGCGGCTGCTCACTGCGTTTACAAAATCTAGTCGCTACATCTAATATGTGGCCCAGCAGCCGCCACAAGCTGCTGAACACCACACGAAGAGTGTTGTAGAGGGTTGATATGTGGCAATAACCAGGGCACAGTCCGAAGAAACAAAAGGTATTTATATATTATATATTATATAACTGACATGGAAAAATAGTAGAAAATAGTAAAAAAGCTTTAGGAGTTTACTATCGGAGATCAGGACATAAAGTGAAGAATTTAGCAGAAAAAAGACAAAATCGAAACGTAAGAAATCTAAATTTGAAAATGAATTTAAAATGAAAGATAAAACTACCATCAAGAAAGGTTGCCAGTCATAAAACAGGAAACAGGACGAATGCCTCGTTACATCTATATCCGAAGACAGCAATCTTATAACCATATTAATATCTCCTAACCTATAAAAAGAGAAACTTTTCCTATTCAGTTTACAGTAGGTACTCGTAATTAGTTATTTATCCGCAAATCAGCAAATATTTTTAACCACGAGTCCACTCTGTTTATGGAACTTTAGAATTAATTACATAATTTTATTTTATTGCGGTAAAAGTTGGAAAGTTAAAAGGAAGATTTTGTTAATTTTACCTCAGAAAGCCGTCGTTACGTTTCTTTTTCTTTCTACCTACATAAAACATAGTTAATAGGTAGGTATCAAAAGAGACCATAATTTTCTTTATGTAATAATGTTGTTATTTGTTCACAAAATTTTGAAAATTTTACTTAAGTTGTCCTTTCATCTATTTTGTTTTGTAACTTCATAGCGCTATATATAAAGCTATTGAGCTTTTAGTAAAATCATGCATTATATTGCTCAGTAGGTAAACAGAAATAATATGGATCACTATCAGTTTTCCATACTTACCTCAATTTAAAATGAAACTAATGAGGCTGTGCTGTGACCACAATAAAGGAAAACAAATAAGTCAAATAGGTACATACACTACTCTAATTTTGATAATAAAATCAGATACAGTGCCGGACTAAGTTTCTGAGGTCTCTTATGTCGCCCTTATATTTTTTAAGTGTAAAAAAAAATCAAAAGACATACTTATCAATGAATCGTTTTCAGAGATATCTATCAGTCAACTGATACTCGAGTATTCAAAGGTGTATACACAGAAAGCTGAAAACTTGAAAAAAATACTTAAAAAAAAATAGCAACCCGTACACTAAAAAATATACAGTATTATGAGGACCACCTAGAACAAAAACAAAACAATCCCACCACTGGGCATAGGCGTCCCCAGACTTTTTCTACCACTGCGCGTGCCCTGGCCAGTTGTTGCAGAAGGCGTCCCATCGCGCCATCTCCTTTTTGGTCTGCCCCGACGAAGACGTCGGTATTCGTCTTCAGGCCCCAATGATAAAAAAAATCCTATACCTAAGCAATGTTTCCCGTGTTAGCCGTGTAGTGACGGCGGAGTAGATTACATTTGTCACCAACCCCTACTCTTCCTGTGGGTGTCGTAAGAGGTGACTTAGGGACTACACATTGAACAGGGAACGGGCAGCAGCGCTCTCTGATACAGTAACCTTTTAATTTGCGATTTCCAACCCGCCTGCCAAGCGTGAAGATTATGGCAATACCCTCCACTTAAGTGGAGGAGGCTCATAGTCCAGCAGTGGACTGTAACGGGCCGTTGATGAAGCAATGTTTCGGACCGTTTTTTTTATTTTTTAGTTAAAAATTTAGTTCACCTCATATTCTTCCACCACAGTCCGCCACTGCATTTGTAAAGTACTCATATTAACATACATTAATTTTATAAGTACTGTTTCTGCCCAGTAACGATTAATTAACAATTAATGTCTCTAAATAAGAAAATAAAATTAAATGTTATATTCTCCGACATTCTGTTGTTTTCCTCTTACTTATTTTGTTCATGAATATTTCCTACATAAGTTTTTTTTTCTCTTGAAAGAGGAGTTTCCTCTTCGATAGACGCAAAGGTAAATTGCGTATAATTTAAATCCTAAAATAGACGTGAGATCATATACTAATACGGGTTAGGTACATTATTATATGTGGTAAATAAAATGTCTTCATATTTTCCTATTAAAGTGTAAAGGATTCTGCTTCTGTACTTACTTCTATATGTTTTTAATTGACCGAGCGAGCGAAGCGAGCGAAGCGTCTCTGTTTCAGCTTGGCCAAATTTGCTTTTGTATGTCCATCTGTTTGTTTGTTTGTTTCACTCTACAGGTCGCGTTTCTCAACCGATTTTCGTGAAACTTTGTGAGCAGGTTCGGTGAATTAATAGAATTTTTTGTCGAGTCAGTTTTTGGAAATTTTTAAAAATGACGGAGTTATGGGGGTTGCCAGCTTAGTCTACCGCTGAGACTGTTTTCCTATACAGGTCACATTTCTTAACCAATAACATAAAACAAAATTAAATAAATAATATAAAATAAAATTAAGTTTAAAGCAAAAAAAAATTAAGGGGTCCTGTTTGTGGAGAAAAAAATAAAAATAAATAGGAAAAGACATACAGACTCGCGAGGTCTACAGCTCACAGAGCCACTAGTATTATTTTACTTCAGTTAAATAAATGCTTTTTATATTTGTACATGTACATTACATTAATTTTTATTTCACTTCAATGCATGAAATATTACCAAAGTTATGACCGCCAGAAGTTCCGAGCGTGTGACGTCATATGCATGCAGTGTAGCAGTGTTTGACGGCGGCATTGCGTGCATATGACGTCAGTATGACGTCACAGCTACCACTCGCCTCGTGCAGAAGTGTGCACTTTGATCGTTAATAACTCAGCCATTTTTAAAGATATAAAAAAAATAAAAACACAGTATTTTAGTAATTTTTTATAGAACATTTTGGCATTTTCAGCTAAAATCGTCGGTCAGAACCTAGAACTTGTCACGAACATAAAAATCTAATATTGATATTTACATGGTTTAGATACCTGTTGACAAACGTAATTAAAAAAAAAGTGCCTAAGTGTGTTGGCCATGTTTTATGTTTACTACAAAGTATAATCCAATGTATCTAAAATATCTGGGACAATGAAACGACCTACATTCTCATTAGTTCGTTAATCACAAAGGAACAAGTGTTTGTGTTTATTAACATCTCGATGAATATTTATTTTCTTAAGGACCGATCGCACGCCGCATGGGAACCAACTCACGCGCAGGAGTGGCGTGGCAACTCGGATGTAAACAGCTGTACCGTATTGATTTTTAAAATAATAAACATTGGACAGCTGGAAGATACTACAAGGGCTCGGGGATCTAAAGACGATTGCGGCGTCCGGCGGTGTCAGATACCTTGACCAGGTCCGATTAGTCAATAGGGAATATGCACATTTATTTTATTCATTAATCGAAATATTTCAAGTTCCAGATAAACACATAAACAATATTTTTTGAAATATCTTGCTCAGGAACAAAGTTATAAGGCTTCAAAGTTGATGGTTAGACAGAGAGGTCCGACATGACCATTGACGTCATATATCACGCGGGCCATACATCCGCCATAGAAAATTTTGTTTTCGTTGATGATGAAAAGAGGGACAGATATATTTGTTTAATAATGTTGTTACTAGTTTGTTTTTGGATCAATTTCGATTCTGTTTTGACTGTCCTATTCTGTTTTTGTATACTTTCAGATGAACTATGAAAAATACGAATATTTTTTTTATGCATATTCCCTGTTATAAGTTCTGAACTGTTCTGAACCACAAGGTCAAAACAAAGGAAGAAAGAGAAGAAGTACAACAGGTAAAACCATCAAAAGGACATCAATAATAACCGACTGGGTTTTAGATAAAAACACATTGCATATAAGTTTTTTTATTATCAACGTGATAGCTTTTTAGGGTTCCGTAGCCAAATGGCAAAAAACGGAGCCCTTATGGATTCGTCATGTCTGTCTGTCTGTCCGTCCGTATGTCACAGCCACTTTTTTCGGAAACTATAAGAACTATACAGTTGAAACTTGGCAAGTAGATGTATTCTGTGAACCGCATTAAGATTTTCATACAAAAATAGAAAAAAAACAAAAAATTTTGGGGGTTCCCCATACATAGAACTGAAACTCAATTTTTTTTTCATCAAACCCATACGTGTGGGGTGTTTATGGATAGGTCTTCAAAAATGGTATTGAGGTTTCTAATACCATTTTTTTCTAAACTGAATAGTTTGCGCTAGAGACACTTCCAAAGTGGTAAAATGTGTGTCCCCCCCCTGTAACTTCTAAAATAAGAGAATGATAAAACTAAAAAAAATATATGATGTACATTACCATGGAAACTTTCAACGAAAATTGGTTTGAACGAGATCCAGTAAGTGGTTTTTTTTAATACGTCATAAATCGTAAATCGTAATCCGCGTCTACTACCTAGTCGTTACACGAGCCAAGTCACTGACACTAGGGTTTGTGAGGTCGGTTGTCGACTTTTACTTGCTGTTACGGAACCCTTCATGGGCGAGTCTGACTCGCACTTGGCCGCTTTTTTTTCATTTGGTAACTAAAATTAAATCATTGGCCTCGATTCGGGATGTCATGCTCTAATTCTAATTTTAAAATCCAGCTATCCTTTTCGTTTTTATGACCAATGACAGAGAGGTGATGAACGAATGATATTCATTTGAACAAATGATAACCTAAAATAAGGGCATAGTTGTCAGTTTAAGAGATTTTTAAGTCGCATGTTTTAAGTGCTCTCTAAAATTGTGCAATCGACACGGCCATAAGGTTTAAATTCGATGTTTGACAGCTCTAGTATTAGGATGGCCATCTCCTGTCCCTTTTCAATCTTTAAAAGGTAAAAAGGACGGACTAACTTAAATACTAAGGTTAGAGCGTGACATCCCGAATCGAGGCCATTATTATTATTTTATTTAGGTTAGATCATTACAATAACATGACTAAAACTAAGCTGTATAGAAAATAACTAAAGCAACAACGAAACTGCCCATATCAGACGAGTTTGAAGGTATATTTCCATCGTTTGATGTATCGTTTACTTTAATTATATGAAACGTTTTTCATCCAAAGAGCACCGTCTTTTATTTTAAGTTACAGGTGATTAAACGTTAATAGCTATTTGCCCAGAGTACTCAATGCTTTTAAACGATTAAATAGTGACAATAGATTCGATCTTTTTGCAAACAAGCCTGGCCAAGTAAAACACTCTATTGCTAAAGATTTGTTTGCTACGTAACATGAATATCGCTTTGTATGTAATTGGTATTGCACTTTTTCTTTTTTGTCTAATTCTTCTTTGTATTATTAAACATTCTTCCTAGAACATTTCTGCTTATATGTGGAAGCTTGTAAATGGCATATAAGTTACTACTTATGATATAAATATGTTTTGTAAAAAAAGCTGTAAGCCTCCCAAATAAAACTAGTGGCTCTGTGAGCTGTAGACCTCGCGAGTCTGTATATCTTGTCATATTTATTTTTATTTTTTCTCCACAAACATTCCCGACCCCTTGATTTATTTTTTATTTTTAATCTTTTTTTTTTTTAATTTTATCTTATTTTATTTTATTGGTCACGTATTGAAGAAATGTGACCTGTAGATGAAAACAGCCTCAGCGTTAGACCTTGTAAGCTGGCAACCCCCATAACTCCGTCTTTTTTTTTAAATTTCCTAAAACTGACTCGACAAGAAAAATCAATTAATTTATCGAACCTGCTCACAAAATTTCATGAGAATCGGTTGAGAAACGCGACCTGTGGAGTGAAACAAACAAACAAACAAACAGATGGATAGATGGACATACAAAAGCAAATTTGGTCAAGCTGAAACAGAGACGCTTCGCTCGCTCGGTCAAAAATAAAAATTAATAAATAAAATGAACGAAAAAGCACTAACGACTTCTAATTTTAACACCAAACGGATATCTTTGTCGTAAAATTAAGGCATTACAATTATTCGCAGTTAAATTTAAGAACACTACATAAAAAAAAACAATTACATAACCGCATGATTGTGACCTTAAGACTTGATGCATGACTTCCCTTGTCTAGAAAAGTAGCTAGAAAAAAAATTCCCACATTAAATTTTGTACAATGTCACAAAAAACTGGCAATTTGGACGACATGTGGTCAGCAAATGCAAGGTTGTGTGGGCCTCAGCCTCGACGCCATTGTGGTAGATTCATTTATACGGTGCTAGAATAGATAGATAGATATTTGTAGAAAAAAAAGGGAGTGACGTAAGTTTAAAGTCAGTTATATCATGGAGCTTTGTGGGATATTACAGGGATGACAGGTACAATCAAACTTGGAACTTCTCTCATAATGGTCTAGGTAGCAAAACAGAACAGACAAGTCAGTAATTAAGTAACAACTTGTGTTGTTTTTCTTCATTTTTGTTATTAAATACATAAATTAATTGTTTCTGTGTGTGCTCTGCTTCATTTCTAAGTTGTGCCTTATTAATATGATTCTTAAAATGACAAACTATCTGAAAAATCCGATATTGTTTTTCTTTTACGGTCCTGATGATGTACCTGATTTTCTTTTTTGCAATGGAAAACAAACAGCATTACCAACACAAAAAACTACTCGAACATTCTTCTTTGTTTTTCTACTATTTATACAAAGATTTCTGACGCGCGTCGCCAAGCGATCGTCTT
The DNA here is from genome assembly GCA_951230895.1 of Carpatolechia fugitivella. NCBI lineage: Eukaryota > Metazoa > Arthropoda > Insecta > Lepidoptera > Gelechiidae > Carpatolechia > Carpatolechia fugitivella. The sequence goes on from OX579646.1 coordinate 4,978,772, forward strand.
TTATTTCCTCTGAGTATTTTACTAGTAATCAGAGCATAGTTTTTTTGACAATCAGCTTACTTCACCAAAAGTGTTAAATAAATTAAAGTGTTTTAAAAACGTTTTGATTTTTAACATTAACCGTTTTATTCATAACAAACCGATAAGATAAAATTTTATTTAACATTCACTGTTACCAGATCAACAATTAAGTATGATTTTGTAATCAGTTTCACACTGAGCCTTTCTCGACGCCTCTCCAAATGAAAGGCCTCTCCAAGAGTGGTTGTAATAGTTTGATCACGTATTTTTTGGTTGCTAAAGACTTTTTATGTCTGCGGTTTAAGGCCATATAAAATAAAATCACAGTTAAATTAAATCTGAGATGTAAATCGTCAGGCGATAGCGAATATAGTTATTGACTATGAGAAAATTTGTGGAGATCCTTTCACCAAAATGTGTTTTTTTTTTTAAATCGATGAGCAGAAATGGTGAAATAATATATGTCAGCGTAAAATGAACTGGATAGATGACAAAAATATCCATAGTTGCAAACAATATTATCTACCTAACCACAATTCAAACGAACCACGGCTACTGACTCAGAAGCAGTAACCCTCGAGTCATTATGATCAATCTAGTTAATAACATATAATTGAACAGCAAAAAGCTTTTAAACAATTTACACAAACAATAAACCTCCAAAAAGGCCACAATTCAAAAACGGAACACATTTTCCCGCGCTTGACGCGAACGCATCGAGCACAATCTACGAGAAATGAGGTAACGTTGCCCAATGTAACGAAATGGCTGAACTTGCGCAAGCGGCGGCGGGCGGTAGTCGGTAGTCGGTAAACCGCGTGCGAATCGCGCCTTTTCGCCTTCCGAGCGGATAGCGAATAGCGGGCGAAATGCTCTCTGAAAATTTTCGCTTGCTCTAAGTAATGTAGTTTTATTTTGTTTTAATGCAATAAACCTATTTACTTACTCATTCCTATTTCTACTCCGCGAGCATCGCATGGGTTTGGGAACCTTTGTCATACGGTAGACGTACAGTGCTACAAGGATCTTTTGGCTCGTGGATGACATTGAAAGGAGGGCGTGGGTGTTTCAATACAATTTCTGTCACACCGCCTTTAGTTCCGATATTCGCCACGAGCCAAATGATCCTTGTAGCACTGTAAGCTAGAATTTGTCTGCATTTCTTCGTCATTAGGTTACATTTTGTGGTCGTGTTTACCGCGGTAAATCACTTCATTCCCACGGGAAAACTCATTTAACGCGAGTGAAACCGCGGGCTGAAAGCTAGCTAATAATAAAAAGGGATAGTAAATGAACTTTCAGACATCGAATTTAACAAGTTTATACGCATATAAAAAGTTTTAAATGTTAGTTCTTGACCTATCTTTTACCTAGCACTCACCATCTCGAAGAACACCGTTCAGTTCACTAATGTTTAAAAAAAAATCTTTCCCTTTACCTTTCTCGAGACTTTGATGATTTGCAATATATTCGCACTCAAAGTAAAATAATTGAAAAAAGTACACCAATTTTTGTAGTCATCACCATAATCATTTTAAGTAGTATTTGCTATGATATGCTTACTAAATTTCTTTAGACTTGGAAAATACTAACTACGCTTTAGCTGAGTTTTTTACGCTATGTATTTTGTAACATTGTCGACCAATAATACGCGCATACTCCAACAGTAAATTAAACAGTTCACTACTGGGCATAGGAGGCGATAAACGTCCCATTTACATCTCGGAACACTTATCCCCAGGAAACCGCGCTCTACAGGCCCAGGCTCGTATTTTTAAGAAAGAACACAATTACAAGTACATTTGGGTTCGCAACGGCCGTATTTTACTAAGAAAGGACGATAAGTCAGTTACTATTTGGGTTAAAAACAGTGACGTACTGAAGAATCTCGATGCATCTAGAAATACATCTGCCTAACCTAGGACTTTTCATCATGTGCATGTTAGTTTCTACTAAATTAGATAAATGGCTAACTTAAAGGTATATTACCAAAACGTTAGAAGCATACGAGGTAAACTTAATGATCTCTACCTATCTAGTCTGAGTTGCGACCATGATATAATAGTTTTCACTGAAACTTGGCTTAACGACAGCGTTTTCGATTCTGAAATATTAAACAGTAAATATAAGGTGTATCGCAGGGATCGTTCAAGGCTTAATAGTGCTAAGCGTGAGGGTGGCGGAGTGCTTATAGCCATCTCAAAGCAATTTGTATCGAGTCAAGTTATCTACGGGGACAATAGTAATGAAGATTTGTGGGTTTCCGTCAAGTTCGGCAAAAGAAGGCCACCTCTTGATATTTGTGCTGTTTACATTCCTCCACCGGTAACGCAAAATACTCTTGATAAACAATTGAATTCAATGAGCGATGTTATTGCTCAAAATTGTAACGGTGATATACTTGTAATTGGGAATTTTAACATTGGTAAATTAGATTGGCAATTAATTCCAAATCAATCAACTAGATGCACAGCGGCCTCTCCTGTCAATATATCTTCCGCCGTAGAGCAAAGGCTTATAGATTTCATATAATTACACAATTTTAATCAATTTAATGTAACACGAAATAAAGATAATAATATTCTAGATTTAGTATTAAGCAATATTAGTGGTATGAATTCACAGTTAGCCGCCACACCGCTGTCCAAGATCGATGATCTCCACCCCCCTATAGTTACTAGCTTGGAAAATTTTGTGGGGACCTGTATACCAAAGAAAATCACTATGAAATATAACTTCTTCAAGGCTGATTATTCTGTAATTAATGACGAACTGTTAAAAATAAATTGGAATTCTGTGTTGAATGAATGTCAGACTGTTGATGAAATGTTGAGCAAGTTTTACCATATTTTATATGATATTATAGATAAACATGTTCCTAAAACGCGTTCCGGCAAGCGTGGGCAATACCCTGTATGGTATAGCAAAGGTTTGATAAAGCTTATTTCAGAAAAAGAAAAGTACCGTCAGAACTTCAAGAAGTATGGTAATCCCATTGATGAATATGAATACTCTCTTGCAAGAACTAGGTGCCATAATCAAATTGCAGTCTGTTACGCAAATTACTATAAGATGATAGAGAAATCAATTTCTACTAACGGCATGAAATCCTTTTGGTCGTTCGTTAAATCAAAACGCAAATCTGATAGCAACATTCCCAGTGAAATGTCGCTGGCAGGTATCACGTATTCCGATCCTATTAATATTTGCAATGCTTTTGCAACGCAGTTCCGCTCGGTGTACTCGGTTTCTACTTACTTTGATCCATTACTATCATCTCCACAATCGTCCCCGATTAATAGTCAAAGTGCTTCCTATGGAACTTTAAATTCAATTCCTATAACCCAGGCAACAGTGGAAAAGTCGTTATTAAAATTAGATATTAACAAGGGTGCAGGCCCTGATAATATCCCACCTATTTTCCTCCGATACTGCGGGAAAAGTCTGTCACTGCCATTAAGTATAATTTTTAATAAATCACTAGGTTCCGGTATCTTTCCGAAAGCCTGGAAAGTTGCTAACGTAGTCCCTGTTCCCAAGAGTGGTAACTCATCTGATATAGAAAACTATCGTCCAATTTCCCTCCTTTGTGTGTGTGGTAAGATCTTTGAATCCTTTGTTTGCCCTCATCTCTCTAACCATTTAAAATCTATATTAACGCCCTACCAACATGGCTTTCGTAGAAACATGTCTACTACCACTAACCTTGCAGTCTACGTTTCCTTCCTAACTGAAGAGCTAGATAAAGGACGTCAAATTGACGCAATCTACACAGATTTTAGCAAGGCCTTTGACAAGGTAGACCATGGTTTGTTGATCGAGAAGTTGCTTAGTCTTGGTATTTGTGGTAATTTAATTAATTGGTTTGCGTCGTATATAACTTCCAGACAACAAAAGGTCACGGTAGGCGGTTACCAGTCTGAATTGTACGAAGTAACATCGGGAGTTCCGCAGGGGTCACATTTGGGTCCAGTATTGTTCTTGGCATTTCTAAATGACTTATCTAAAGTTATTACGCATTCTCAATACTCCTTCTTTGCTGATGACTTAAAAATATTTCGTATGATTGATGGTCCGGATGACGCTACACTTTTGCAGACTGACTTAGACCGAGTGGAAAGATGGTCCAGAGTAAATAACCTGCCTTTGAATGTTAAAAAGTGTAAGCACATAAAATTTACCAGGAAACGGTCTCCAATTATCACATCGTATAAGCTAGGTAACACATTACTAGAGGAAGTAGATAAAATAAGGGATCTTGGAGTGATCTTTGACAGTAAGGTTTCGTTTACATACCACGTTGATGAAATTGTAAGTAGGTCTTATAGGTTATTAGGGTTCCTATGGCGAAACTGCAAAAATTTTAAAAACAATTTAGCTCTCATAACTGTTTATAACGCACTAGTTCGATCGACCTTGGAGTACTGCTCCAGTATTTGGAATCCTCATTACAAGGTTCATGTTGATAGGATTGAGGGTATTCAGAGGCGTTTTTTGTTTTTCCTATTTGTTCACGCAAAAAATCTGTCGTCTTTAAAATCATATAGGGCCAGGTTGAGTCACTTTAAAATCCCTCCACTTGAGGACCGTCGCTGGATTCTCGACCAGGTTTTCCTCTACAAGATACTTAGTGGTGATTTGGATTGCCCTTGTTTGCTCGCGCAGATAGGCCTAAATGTTCCTAGACAAAATGCTAGACTAATTAATTATAAACCATTCCATGTGAAGAGCTCTAGAACCAATTTGGGACAGAACAGCTTGCTGCCTAGAATATGTCGCGAACATAACGAGCTTTTCCACTCCACATCCATTGACATTTTTAATTTATCGCTCTATAAATTTAAGAATTCACTGTTTACCTTTAAATTAGAGTCTTAAACACACTCAGCTATCTTCTTCTAAATTATTGTTACTGGATCTCACCCGAGAAAGTTAATTTGTTATAGAATAAACAAGCTGTGTTTGCCTGTAATTGGGTCTACATCTCGAAAATTTTAAGAGCACGCATATGTATACTATTCAGAATGTGCACCTGTTGGCAAACCTATTAAATAAATAAATAAATAAATAAATACACATGGCACATGGTGCTATTCTACTTCTTCTTCTTCATCGTCGTGTGGGTTGTAAGGTCTACAACCGACATCACAAACCCTAGTGTCAGTGTTATAGAGCCGCCAAAGACCACTGGCACGGCTCGTGTAACGATAGTAACCGGGGCTAACAGCCACGGGATAAATACTATTCTTATAAAACAATAATGCACAGATTCTCTCTGAAACGAAATCCGACAAAACCTGACAAGTGGAAGTTATCAGAATTATATCAGGTAGATTTGGTTGGGTAACAGTTGTTCTTGTTTCAGACTACTGGAATTCCGCAGCCGGAAATGCAAGCAGTGGGACAGGTAGCTTGCTAAACTGCAATTTAATTTAACTGTGTCTGGTAGGTAGGCACTTAAATAATGATAAATAATTGTTTTGAGATTGGTATCGATTCTATCGTTCACAAATTCAAATTATATGTATGTATTTGGGGTCGTATACAGAGTTTTTTTCTTAAGATGGCTTGTGAGAAACTCAGCGTTTGCAGAGATAAGTCGGTGTTGAGTCGACGGTTGTGATGAGTCCTTGCTTCCAATCCTTCTCAAGTTCTTTGTCTTCTGTATTTGTGAGGACCCATGTCAGAAATTGAACAAAAATTTTACTTGTCAGCAGTATGTATTTTTATAAAATTTGAATTAAACATTTTAGAATTAATTTTGTTTAAACCATCTTCTTGGGCATTTTACCAGATAAGCTGCAAGAAAAATAAAACTATAGTAGGTAGTTCGTCTGATCCTGTCTCATTTTTTCTCCAATTCTTCCTTGGCTCTGCTTTGGCCTTAATGATTTTAGTCAACTATTGTTAGATCTAAAATTAAATTAGCTTCCCAAATTTTGTATACTTTAGATTACATTTTTTTGTAGAAAATTGCTTTTGGGGTGCGGATAAAAACACAAGAAACTCACACTTAAACTTGCCCTCTCATAAAATAAATTACTCTCTCAAACTATTATAAAATAATTATTGTAAAAATAAAAGAAAAGTAAACACTGGTTATTTAGTTAGTTTTTTATGTTCGTGGTAATAACCCGGTAGTTATGTGTGTTATTAAAAAAAGTAGCTAGAATAGTAAGCGTCTATTTGTGTTACAAAATATAGAAATATAGTAATTTCAATTCGTAGATCAAGCACATAAATATAATTATTACAACACATGTAGCTTTTATCTGGACAAATAACCTATAACATAAATCCTTATTATTTACTATCTTATTTATTAATCTTATATAATTCATCTGTACAATCAGACAAGTATTTACAGAGCTATATATGCAAATCCTTGCGTGATGTATTTATAGGGCAATTGTTAATAAATTGTTTAATAGGAAATACAGGTTTACAATCTAGTAGACTCTGTGTTACCTACTGCTTTGTTGATTATTTATCGATCGTGGACTTTTAAATTATATTTGTAGAGCAAACATGCCTACACGTGGATAAAAGCGTGTAAACAAGTGCGCAAGATAACAAGATCAGTGAAACTTTAATTAAGAAATATCATATATTTATTCTTAAAATAGTTTTACACTTACTATAATGCAATTCGAAAGATATCACATTCATAGTAGAGCGAATAATTTTATAGTGTTTGTATAAAATGTTTGCGCAAATCTTAGCATGATAATTAAAAATACCAAAATAATAAATAATAATTTTATGTCCATATTGCATGATCAGAAAAAAATTGTAGTTCATGGAATAAATCCTTTCTAAAAATGACGCAATTCATTAAAAATTTTCACCACAAAATTGCGCTAAACATTTAAGAAAAAAAATATATTTTTATACAAATCGTAAGGGCGAAATTTAAAAGAAAATTATAATCAAGTAACTTATTAGACATTTGATGTGGTACAGGAAAATAGTCAAGAAGCTGCAGAAAACCCAAGGTCCAGGGGGTTATTTATTCTATTCTATTCAAACTCAAAAGGGTGCAAGTAGCAAGCAAGCAAGTACAAGATCAATATCAACGGCCCGTCACAGTCCACTGCTGGACTATGAGCCTCCTCCACTTAAGTTTTGTCATAATCTCCACGCTTGGCAGGCGGGTCGTAGATCGCAGATTAAAAGGTTACTGTATCAGAGAGCGCTGCTGCCCGTTCCCTGTTCAATGTGTAGTCCCAAAGTCGCCTCATACGACACCCACGGGAAGAGTAGGGGTTAGTGACAAATGTTTTCTAATCTGCCGTCACCACACGGCTCCAAGCTTTTGATAAAATTATAACTGGCATCTTGTGTTTTATTTCTAGCCACTAAGGGTAAATACGATACGGTATACGATAGTTAAGTTTCGTTATTTAATAAAAAAGAAAAATAGAGTAAAGGTATGTAAAGTTTATTTTAATAATAAACTGTTTCTTTAGCTGTACAAGCTTGTAGAAATATTTGCTATAGAGTCACAGCATGTATCTCAGTTTCATAATTGTAATCTGTCAGATTGTCATTGTAAGCTCGAACTTTATTGTAAGCTCAGGTGATCGGTTACCGAAAGGAATGTGACTTGATAAATGATTTTATTAGTTGACGACTTAACTGGACAACCGTGTTACGTACAACCAATATGGAAGGAAACATACTTACAACTAAAAGACTTGTGTGTTGGTTCATATCATATGTATACTGCATATATAAATACGATTAATAAGATGTTGGTCTGACAAAAATTGCATTTATATTGTTTCATAATAATAGTATCATGATTTTTTTTATTACGCCGTACAATTTTTTAATTCTTTTAATGTTATCAGAAATAAAGTATATTTACTTGTAAATAAAGCCCGTTATACTCATTTAAACAATTTATTTTGCCACACACACATACAGATATACACACAGTTACCCTCATCCAAAAATCGTATCAGGAACAGCATTCGGAGTTTTGTATGTATTCTTACATTCGTTTCAGGACGCAAGGTTCAAATTAATGGAATGCAATTATTCGAACCTGTGTTACGGGCCATGAACTGCATAGACTTTGTATGGATATGCTATGTTTCGAGTGAATTAAATTGATAGGTACCTATATAATACTTTATTTATTGAACAATAACACGAACAAAGTCGCAGTAACTAACAACTACCATAAGTCGTCTAACTACATTGTTTGCACTAAGTGGATATGACGTGAGATAGTGATCTTGTAGTACAGTCCCCAAAGGTGACATTTCCAGTCACTGATCAAAGACAGACAGACACACCACAAAATAGGTATTGAGGTAGGTATATTGCATGCGAACAGGAAATGAGTTCGTTTCGTATGTCTTAATGTTCTTTGGTTGTAATGATAAAAAAAACATTAGATCTTGTGGAAGATTGATTCTCGTGGTCAGGAAATTAGGTTAAAGTACGACACTGTTATTGAGTCGTCAAGCCTGCGCCAACATGCTGCGCAAATACATGTAATTACCACTTTGGTATACCTACATAGCAAATAATAATAAAAAATAAAAATAAAATATGTTTATTTCTTTAAACAGACAGCTTTATATATTTTATATATTTAATCTATTGAGGTTTGGGACCTTCCTTTAAGCTACAAAGTTGCCTGTATTGGGAGGTACCACTCTTCCATTAATGATGAGGTCACTTATACACATTTAAGGCGTAAGCTGCAGTTAGTTATAAGAATATTAAATTATTTACATTAATACTATTATTAGCTTAAATATTAAATTTTAAGTTTAGTGTTTAGAGTAAAGAAATATAAAACAAACTATAACAAACAAAAACAATAAGACTTGGTCCCGTCATCTTGACGATAGCAAACTTAGGGTTATAAATCCAAGAGTAATGAATGTGTGTGTGTGTGTGTAAGTGTGTGTATGTGTGTGACTGTGTGTGCATGCGTGTGATGTAAAAATGAATAATCGTATTAAAAAAAACATTTACGTAACGTGCTAGTGAAAACTGGTGCCTCTGCCCATGAAGCTAGGTATTTGGAAATTCACGTAATTTTTATTTTCATAGCAATTGGTCAACTGAGCATGTTGCATAGGTAGACGAATACGCCTAAGATTTGAGTTTATATGTAGCATGACTGTGCGTGGCTACTGAAAATGTATGAAACTAACATCTTGCGCATATACGTGTTACAAAAAATACAAAAAAAAAAAAATTCTTTATCACAGGCATTTATATAAAATTTTCCCATCTCTAGTGTCAATTGACACCTAAAATATAGACTATCGATTCTCAGAACGGAAAAGCATTTGTACACCATTTGTGCCTACATTTTTACAAGAGATGCACTAAAATCAATAATTTATGTTAGAAAACATTTTTCTTTTTTGCCTTAATTATCTTGTTTACGTATTTACAAAAATAAATATTATTTTAGAAATATTTAGTTAATTATTTCATTAATTTATTATTTCATAACAATTATTTAACAAAGCTTTTTTTTATGTATTTGTAGTTTTTTCATTTTGAAATTAATTGTTCTAATGTGAATGTTATAGTACAAGTAGTAAGTAAACATTTTTAACCATGGCGGTAAAAATAGGCACATTGACCTAAAATTACATATCAGCGAATATTCTTTGACACAGCTGATCACAAGAGATGGGAAAATTTCAATTAAATGCTCTTGATAAAAATATTCTTTTTTTTGGTATATTTTGTAACACGTTGTATACTTAACAGTTTTATGTCACTTCACGTACCGATCTTAATAGAGGAAGTTCTAAAGACGTATTCGTTTTATCGAACGCTAGAATCCAACAAAGACATAAAGCAATTTAGACATATTTAGAAATACCTGTAAAATTACAAAGTAGTCATATAGATATAGCTCACGACAAACCTCTGCAATTACCGACATAATACCATGGATAGATGCATATTTATACGCGTACATTAGAATTAACCTATCGATGATTATGCCGCGAACTTTAGTCTTTACAACTCCACCATTATAAGGCTCTATGAGTAAGGAGTAAGGATACAATCATCAGCAAATAACAGCAATTTCAAACATTGACTCAATACAGTATGACACGAACTGGTTACAATTGAATAAAATTAAAATTATTAGTGTAGGAAAGCGTGGAATCGTAGGATGGGAATTGCGAGAAATATGACCTCATAGTTTGGTTCTTGTGCACCAGATGTACTGGAAAAAAAAGTTATACTAGCTTATTGGAATATTTCAAACAAAGATATGAGTCAGCAAAGGTTTAATATTGGTAATTCATATTTACTAGCTATTAACAAGAATATAGCTTTAACTTTATTAAAAAGCTAGATGTCTGTCCGTGACTTCATCTGCATACTTTTCATTTAAGCCCAAGTCACACAGAGCCGTGCCGGGGGCGGTCCGGAGCCGGGAAAGCGGGACGGTGCTAATGGCGCGGCATGTGTGACTTGGGCTTTAAAACGACGGAGTTTTAACAAACTTCGACTCTTTTCTCCCCTTAAGAACGGAATTTCCAAAAATACTTTCTTAGTATTTCTAAGTTTTTCTTAGCAAAAATTCTAAATGTCTGGATTTTGATTTTACGTTAAGCTGACAGTCAGTCAGTTTCTTCTCAGTTTCATTTGAGTCAGTTTATTCTGTTATTATTATATAGATATATTGGAAGTACACATCGTTCACTGACTCTTGTGGTCTATCAGGAACATGACGCCACTGTTTTGTCACTTGTACTTTGTACTTATAGTACTGGTTGCACTGAAGTTGAGTCAACTCTTTTTAACCGACTTCATAAAGAGTAAAGTTTTTTGTCAGAACTATATTTTTTATGTATATTTTGCATTTAATTATTAATCTTTACCACGTTGTTCAATTTTGTTGATTAGTTTTTCTTATAAAGGTTGATTGCATAGGACCCCTGAAAAAATAAATACAATCTGTGAGAATTTTAGATGAATCAGTTGTGTTTTGTTTGCTAAATCCCTATCCAGACTTCATTTTGTAAAAATTGCTTAAAACACGCGTCGGTATTGTTAGTCTATATATTCTAAGTTCAAATTAAACTGGATTTGTTTTGGAAATCGTACTGTTAAGTACATATATAAATATATTTTTTTATTTGAGTCATGCTTATTCGAGCTGATACTCTATCTGATAGTGCTCTCTTTATTTTTTTTTATTGAAGAACCTCAGTGCTACATAACATCTAAAAATAGCTTCCAGAGCGTCGCTAACACAATATCAATGTCATTTTATTCACCGAATAACTTTACTTAAGTAGAAAGGGGCCATTTACACTAGTGACGAAACGCAGCGGTAATTTCTCCGCTCTGGAGTGCGTTTATTTAATCATACTATGAAACTCGTGACGAGATTACTACAGTAAGCTATGTACAGTTAGCAAATTGGTTTTTGGGATTGAAGCTTATCGTGCATACAATCTCATTGTTACAGTGCGGTAATACAAAATGTTAGCTAAACATCCGTATAACCTTTAACCCATGAATCTAAACAACTTTTGTTCAATAAGTTCATACAAACTGATCAGCGGACTTAGTCAATTTGTATGAAAGAACTTTTTTGTTTTGCAAATTATAAAAAAAATTGTGTAATACAATTTCAACAGTTTCATGAGGAGACCTGTCCGAGAGATTTTGCGTTATTTAGCTTTCACGTTGTATACTCGTAAACGTCGTGCATGTATAAAGAAATTCGCCGAACCCAGCGTAAACCTAATCTATTTTTAAGAAAAATATTTGAGGTTGAATAATATAACTAGTGTAAAAGATCCATAAGGAGTTGTCTCTTCAAACAATTTACTTCTCTAATAGCGAGAAAAGGTTAAGGTTATTTTATACCATGAAATTACGTAATACCGTGTTTAGAATAAACAGTTTTCTTAGTTTTATGAGCTCCTTATGAGACTGGAGGCTACTTAAACTACCTATGGAGTTAGTTTCTAGTATTCTTAGCTCATAATTCTAACTGATGGGAATATTCTGATACTCTTAAGATTGTGTTAAACCACAATCAAAAATATTGGTCAATTAATTACTCGATTTAATTACATTTGTTAACTACTTAACTCTTTCTGTCGGTTACGTTCACACAGTTTATTCAATAGACCGATTTTGATAATATTTGGCACAAGGATAGAGTCTGCAAGTGACGTGAACCCGAAACTTACCCGGTATAATACAACCAATTTTAACGTTTATTACTGGTTTACTACTATGGGTTGACCCACCCACAGACGAAGATAAGTTTTAACGGGAAGTTTCGTAAAAAATGTGAACGAAGCCGCGAGCGGACAGCTAGTGTTATCATAAAATCACGTCATTGATTCAATATGTAATTACATTGTATCTTTATTTTAAATATTTTTATATGCTCTATATGGTTTTTTATATACACTTTCTTTTAGCCTTGCCTTGATTCAGAATGTCTTCCTTATAGGGCTTAATAACAAGTCCACACGATTATCAAGTTTAAAAAAATAAATTAATACAATTAGTGAATGCCTCAGCACACGATATGTATGTTACTTATCCACAAGATAAAGTGTTAGATAAGTATGTGTAGCCTTAGATTTTTCTAATGGTATTACCAGAAAATCTAATTAAAATAGTTAGTAGGTAAGTAATTTTCATTGACATCACTGTCCGTCTGAGGGCCCCCAGATACGTTGTCATAAATTCTTAAGGGGTACGAGCCTTCCGCTCCCCCGCAAGTCTGCGCCTGCTATAATTACCACTGGTAGAAATAGCGATTGGTCCGTTAAAAAAAAAGATGTCTCCTCCGCTTCTCACGCCTTATCTACTGATTTGGAACGGAGATAGTTTGTACCCTAGATTAACGCATATATAGAAGAAAAGTTTTATTCCCACGTGAAAATCTTACACAACGCGAGCGTAGCCGCGGGCAGACAGCTAGTGTAACCTAATTTTCTAAATATAAGTTAAGCTTACGTTAAGTCTTAATTAAGCTTAGAACGGAAATATTAATCTTTCAGCCTTTTCAAAATCCTTGTTATTTTGCCATTAGCTTAAATACATAAGCCTCAAGCTTCACGCTTACATTGCATAGCCAACGCTAGACAAGTAAAGTCTTCCCTTCCTGATCGCGATGACTTGATGATGCGGTCACTATGCGTCATCACTAGTCAGCCTTCCAATGTGACCTGCTTGTGGGCTAAGTTAGAAGAGAAGGGGCCAGACAAGAGCTGATTTTTCAAGTGCGACGACTTGATAACGTGGTCAATCACAATACGTAGTAAGTAGTTCGAAGTTTAGCGTAACAATAAAAATCCAAGTAAGTAAAGACATAATAACTGTTAAGATTTCAGAAAATCTGAAAATTAAAGTTTAGCTTGGCGTAACCACCTGAATATTTGAAAAGTAAGATGATTCCGTGCGTCGGAAAAAGGCGCTAGACCTTGTAATCCAGGCATCAGAAAGTGCTACGATTCGGTGTAAATGGCGCAAAAAGGAGGCCTATACAGCATGAAATTTACATCGTTTTGTTCCCGCCGTGTAGTGATAGTACCTGTCAAACTGAACAACTTTTCGCGAAAAAAAAAAATTCCTGCGACAAAAAAATTTTTGGTCTCCATACAAAGTGAGACTCCCGAGCGACCCATTTTGTATGGAGAAACTAAAAATTTTTTTGTCACTGGAATTTTTTTTTCGTGAAAAGTTGTTCAGATGTAAATTTCACGGTGTACATATACTCAGTAAATATAACTAAAAACAGAAGTCTTCTTCTTTGTCTAAAAATAAAGTTACGGATATGTTTAGTTGGTTAAGTAAAGAAATGCCGATAATTCAATCATCATTTTCAGCAGACATCCACCCACTGGGCTAAATAAGAACACAATAAGGTCCCTGCTGATATTAAAAACTAGCCCTTAGACATGTTTAAAATAATTATAAAACAGAAAATGTATAAAAAAGGTTACTATAGGATATCTGATTACTTAGAGGACAGATGTCCATGGGAATAAATTGTTTGAGTAGCAGGCTTTTTCGATATATAATAAGCATTAATTTTGTAGTTGACAATATTTAATTTAAAAAAGGAAACGCAGAAGATGCGACGACTGTGGAGTTTCTTCGGTGAGCTCTTCTCCACAGATTCCGCCATTGTGTTAGTGTACTCACCCAAAAAAATGTAATGACGGATCTAAGTGATGTAATAACATCCTATGGAAATAAATAATTTTGACTTTGACTTTGACTGCTGGCTGGGTATACTTAGGCCTCTTCACGGTTCTGTGCCATCCGCGTCCAGCATGATCCTGCCAGTTAGGCAATGTGTCGTCGGACCATCGGGCTTTGGATCCACAGGCCTTGTTGTTCCCCTTGCCTAATTCTTTGGATAATTCAAACGCTTCATTTTAAAATAATCGCTTGAGTTTCTCACTTGAACATCGTAATAGTGACTTCTACTTTCAAAATAAATCGTTAGTTAATAACTAGCTCTGTCACGAGTGCGTGGGAGTTTTTTGATGTCCGTGATTCGATACAGTTTAATTGCTGTTAAATATAGTGCGAATATGTCTAGTCAACATTATAAAAAATACATAGGTGTAGGTACCTTGTAATAACGAGGTACGCCTGAGGGTTTTCTTTTAAGCAGTGGGTACTTAAAAAAGAGTTTTGAAAATTACTTAATTATTTTCAAGTCCGCGCCTGCTATATTACCACTCTGGTAGAAATTGCGATTGGTCCGTTCAACAACAAAAATAAAAAGACTAACTTATCTAATGAGTAATAAAGTCTTACTTACGTACATATTCTGTGCAAAGTAGAAACTGACACTGTACTAATTTGGAACACTTTTCTTTGAGACCAAACTATCTGTTTAACTAAAATTTCGAGTTCGAGGAGGTTCCGGGTTCGATTCCCGGTGGGGATACTGTCAAGCTAAAATCTCTTTGTGAGACTTTCCCCAGTTTGGTTAGGACATTGCAGGCTGAATCACCTGATTGTCCGAAAAGAAAGGTGATACCGTGCTTCGGAAGGCACGTTAAGCCGTTGGTCCCGGCTACTATCTAGTCGTTACACGAGCCAAGTCAGTGGCCTTTGGCGGCTCTATAACACTGATGCCAGGGTTTGTGAGGTCGGTTGTCGACCTTCAACTCACACGATGATGATAATCTAAAAGCAGCAGACAGTATCTATTGTTGTCGGTTACGTAGCGTAGTTAGTAGTAAACCTGCCTCAGTGTCTTGAGTTCGAATTCTGCCCAGGGCAAATGTCCTCACATTATATTTATTATTTTTTATTATCTGAGAGAACGATCGGAGTGGCAAAGTACTCTATTTTATTGTTTGCGCCATAACTTAACCTGAAATTGTTAATATTTCAAAGGACGTAAGTATTAGTAAGTGTAAACATTTTAATACTGAGTCACTATTCTGAGAAACATCACCACACTTTGTAGAAGTTTTACCGGATGTCACTATGTTTGAACATGAAGTTAGTCTAAGGTTTAAAGAAGCTGTTTTGTCATCTTTGAGCGTCGTTGACGAGTACAATGTTTTTCATGATAGAGAACCCGTCTGCTCCAACGCTCATCGGTTCTGCGTCAGCCGTGGCCAGCCCACTGCCACTTCAGCTTGCTACATTTCTGGACGATATCCACCACCTTGGCCCTCTTGCACATCTTGGCACATCTTGTTATCGACTTACAAAACTATAGATTATTGTCGTTACAGATTACGTCTGTTAACGAAATATCTAATAATTTTAAAGCAGAAAATGAAAATTTTTGTCGATCTTGGACAGGATTCGAACGCATCTCCTTGGCTATCCGGGCCAGAAACAGGCGCATTATTACAGCATTGGCCCCGATTCACACTGTCACGCTCTAATCCTTATTTTAAGTTAGTCTGTCCTTGTTCCCTTTTAAAGATTGAAAAGAGACAGAAGATGGCCATTCTAATATTGGAGCTGTCAAACATCGAATTTCATCGGCCATATCGATTGCACAATTTTAGAGAGCACTTAAAACATGCGAGTTAAAAATCTCTTAAACTGACAGCTATGCACTTATTTTAGTTATCATTCGTTCAAATTAATATCATTCGTTCATCACCTCTCTTTCATTGGTCATAAAAACGAAAAGGATAGCTGGATTTTAAAATTAGAATTAGAGCATGACATCCCGAATCGAGGCCATTTTAGTTAAACTGATCTTTTTTATCTGTGAAATAATAAAAATAATAGATAATGATGAATGATGATGATGGAACAAAAAATATAATTAAAGAGTACCTACAAAGAGTTTTATTAATTGAACGTAAACTCTGTCGTCCTTTTAAATGTTTAGTACGCAATATTGAAATAAGATTGCGTAACTAATTCGTTTTCCAATCTTTTTCTAATTAAGTGAATTCGTTTTAATAACCATAAAACTGTCATTAGGAATAATAGGAATATCTCTGTTTTCTTCTTAAGCCGACGGTGAAATATAGATAGCTTAATCTATAAACCTAAATAGATTCTCTTGAAAATAATTAATAATAAATACTAGGATTTTCCTGTAACAATAAGTGAAAAACAACAGTATTAAATGATGATGGCATAGTCAATTTTATTAAGAAGTTTCGTCGAACAGTACTACTTTGAACAATAATTGGAAGGCAATATTGTTCTTGTTGATCTTGGATTAGCTTTTACACCATTAAACCTAATATCTATATACTAAACTGTGCAAATGCAGTTGTACTCGTAATGCACTTGTCAAACAATCTGTCAAACATATCATTCCAAACAAAGCAGAGCCAGAACTTATAAATAAAAAAAAGCGAAAACAAATGCTCGTGAGCCAAATGTGTGCTGGATTCGAACTCGCAACCCCTTGTGTCGCAACTAGGCGTAAAACCTGCAGAGCCGACAAATACCACGTCAGAGTAGAACACCAAGATCGTGCTATAATTTCCTCTACTCTGCTTAAGAAAAAAAACGTGTACTCTGAATGTCTAAAACATACAAAAAATTTAACTGAAAGGTATAAATGTTAATTTTGTATTACAATTGAAACTAAATCTTACAGTTGGCAGTAGCCTTTGTCGGTCTGAAGGAAGCTGTAAGTAGCAAACAATAATATTCAAACAATAGCTTCAAACGCCCACATGACCTTCAAAATGAAAGCGAAAACACGCAAAAATCGAAAGCGAAACAAAAAATAGGATTCCAAAAGAGGTAGCCAACATTATACAAGTCATAAAGTTTTATAACAACAGCAATTCACTTTCACATTTTCAAAAAATAAAGAAAGGTATAGACAGAAAAAAAGGCGTAATTATGCAACCAGTACAATGAGACGGACCCTTTGGATGTATTGTTTCGTCAAAAGAATAGAAATGTTTGTGATGCCGCATGCCTTTAATGGCATGTAACTAATAAAGATGGAAAGATAGGCATTTCAATAAATTATAATGTACTGGCTGATATAATAGTTTATATTCGTGAGATGTAAAATTTTGACGGCTCTACCTATACTTTCTCTACCTATACTTTCAAATAAGACCTTATTTTTTGTTTTAACGAAACCTTTATATGTAAAATCGTCACTATCTACATCATCATCTACACAAAGATGGTCATATATAATCATTCAAATTTTCGCCCGGCTCGGGATCGAACCTGGAACCCACGGCGTTAAAGGCAGACATAATACCAAGTAGGCTGTTGGAAATCTTCGTGCTAGACATCCAGAAGCTAGTTTCCGGTGTTATATGCATCGTTCATCAGCCTCTTAGTGATTCGATGTGGCAATTCTTTCAATAGAAAGTTTCAGGTTTAGATTGAGAAACTAGCGATAACTACCAGTAAAGCTAATCGAAAATTGTTATGAAATACAGATGGAGACTGCAACTTCTTTTTTTAATTATCTATGTAATTTAATTAAGCTTTTAGTTTGTGCGCATGTCACTGATAGGCGACGACGTGCTTCTCAGAATTATTTTAGTCAGTGCTATAAGATTTGTTGAGATTTGGCAGACATTGGTTGCTCCTAATGTATATGAGCCTCTGCTCCTCTGCAAGATTAGTTACTCACGATTTATAGATTTTGCGACACTTTGAAAATGCTGTTCCCAAGTGATTTAAATTTACTTTAAGGAGTTCGAAGGTTTTGTGGCTTGAGGCTTGAGCTGAGTTGATTGCGCTATTAATCAAAACAAGAATTTTGTAAGAATTTGACTTCCGCAAGCTGATGATACCTGAATATTTTTTAAAATAGGTAAACAAATTGTGGAAATAGTTTGGTTGACTACAAAAACTAGTAAATACTGAAATTAACTCGATAACAGTTAGTTTTACAGATGTGAGTACCAACCAACCGAATTTTTGCACCCATCTACATTCATAGGCTCTTTCTGGGTAAGTTCGCTACATCGTAGATCCCATCCCTGCTCTCGGGCTGGATCGGGGTTAAGAGCAAATCCATACAATAATACAAATTAAAAAAACATTCAGAATTAAGGAGTACGCACATCGTACACCTCTTTTTTTTCGAAAATATATTCCATTAAAAAGTGGGATCGTAAACAACTCTCATTTTCATCGCATCATTAAAATAAGTTTGAATTGATTCGACTAAAGCCGACGTCGGTAAAAGGGTACCCTTTTAAAGGTCCCCAATGTTTAGACACAAACAAACCATTATTGTCAGAAAATTACGACATAATTCCGCCTTTGTCACACGCTTTCGACAATGGCCCAGAAAACAAGAAAAAAAAATTGGATCATACTTGCGTCGTTTATTGGGGCAAAAAGTAAGAATTCAGACAAAATGGTACAAAAATGGGATGAAATGATTCTGAGTAGTCATTTGTTGACCAAAACAGCGAACAGAGGTTTGTACAATTTCCTTCTTGGTATTATAAAACGTAGATAACTAACTGTTCCTAAAATTTAACTACAAAATATTTTTTTGATGTAATTTTAGTTTGCATTGTAGTGTTTGTGACCGATAAGTTTTACTGATTTGTGGTGATAGAAATATAAACATACCTGTATAATGTATATACGGTTGAATGAAGATAAAAATGTTTGGTGCATGATTATTTTTCACTCGTTTTGTATATGTAAAATGGAAGAATATAAAATAAAAGTTACAAGAGACAACCCAAACTGTTCAAGGAGAAAAGACGAATAGAAAACTGTATGGTCTTTAGGGGTCGGAGCCTTCTGCTCACCCGCACGCAAGTCCGCTCCCGCATACTTTGGTCAGTCACGAAAAATTGAAAAACTGTATGGTATCTTTGTATTCGTGGCCAAAAAACAAGTTAGTAAACGTTGTACAATACTTTTTACTGTACCAAAAGTAAGCGACCGACAAAGTCATAAACAAACGTATCTTTTCATATGCAAACAAGTTACAATGAACTTATGTCCGAAAGGACGAGGCACATGTCCACTGGGCAATGACAGTGCGAAATTTTTTCATCTTTTTCTTCCTTTTGTCAAATCGACTTTTTTCGAGGCTAATAAACGATTATAATGCAATTCCTTTTTTGAAAAGATGTTTTGGGCGTTAGAGGTTGACACATTTACAAGGTTAAATTGTTTTGAAGTTCCATGAACTATTTACGGTGCGCAGTAAAGTGTAACTTTTGCTTTCGATAGAGACTGGTTTTTTGGCGAGTCGTAAAACGCCTTTTTGGGAACTATAAAACGTTATATTTTCATAGAATTTCGGCAATAGAAACGTAAATTTTAAATGTGCGGAGAAATCCTTTGTTATGTAAATGTTTTAAGAAAACTAAGAGTTAAAAATAGTAAGCTTGTAAGACATTTAGCATTTACCTACGTCATCAAGGATACGTCATAACAAAAGAATAAAGAATAATTTAAGGTAGTAATGTGAGTACTTTGATGACTAAATCCAGGATACACTTAACACTTAACAGCAGAAAAAAAAATACTACATAAAAATCTGTGGTAGATACTGTAAGATCCGCGTAACATCTAAACGCACCTCTCTAGGCGGATGCGGGCGAGGACGGCTGATACACCAAAAAAAGGCGGCAAAAGTGAACGGAGCATTACATGCGAACCTACTATTGTTCAGTCTCTAGTTCAGTTCACGCTAAAGGTCGCTGTTCCGCTGCGCCATGGTAAAATATCACCATAGCTTCTGTGGTAAAGATCATATCCATGCTGTGTGACCCGCAGTAAAATTAAAATAATCATCTTCCTTCTTTCTATTCTTTTTCTTCATCGTGTGGGTTGTAAGGTCGACAAATCAAATCAAATTTACGGCCCGTTACAGGCCACTGCTGGACTATGAGTCTCCTCCACTTAAGTGGAGGGTTTTGCCATAATCTCCACGCTTGGCAGGCGGGTCGGATCGCAGATTAAAATGTTTCTGTATCAGAGAGCGCTGCTGCCCGTTCCCTGTTCAATGTGTAGTCCCTAAGTCGCCTCTTACGACACCCACGGGAAGAGTAGGGGTTGGTGACAAATGTATTCTACTCTGCCGTCACCACACGGCGGCTATCAGTAAGTAGTATGAATGATTAATAAATATTGTTTTACTTTTGAATCATTTTTTATTGTAAACCAATAATGTGCTGATATAAATATTTAAAAAAGTAGAATAGTGTTTATTTGCGCAAGTATTGTATTTTCTTTAAAGGGTTGAATTGTTGTAGTATGCAGCAAATTAAGAATATCATAATCATAAACCCTCTTAGCTGGTATCAATCTAAAATGACTACAATAATACTCCCTATAAAATACAGATCTCCTAGTTTAAGTTTCATGATGTGGGCAATACATAAATGCCACGACATAAATTATATAGATGATAAACTGTAATTTAATATCGTGCCCAATTAAAAAATATAATAATAATTATCAAGCATTACTCCTCATTAACTATTCACTTATATTATAATGTTTCAATTTACTCCAACGGAGTTTCGTTGACATTGCTCATTCCATTACCGCCATAGCCTAAGGAAATCTGTTAATCTGCAGTTAATATACTGGTGGACATTATTAATCTTAATCACTGGCTTATCTAGTCTGCAACAAGACATGCCCTGAGGTGACAAAACTTAAAGGGACTTGCACACCAAAATGTTGGCACTTTTGGTTTTGGTTAGAAAACTGACTCCACTACTGGCTTCAAGGTTGCTCTGCAGTGTCAGATATTTTTAGAGGGATTTGGGTCGCATTTGTGATATTTCATATTATATATTAGTATATTAGAATAATTTCCTAATTTGCCAAAATGCTAAACATAATAAGGTTGTAAACAAGTAGTGAAATTTAAGAAATTAGACATTATGTAACTAAACTAAACAAAATTATAGATTTTTGATGTTTTGGGTGGGGGTTAAGCCCCCTAGCCCCCCTGAGTCCGCTTTAATAGAGTACGATTGCGTTACAGTGGAATGCCAATGGCGCTGGCCAAAGCGTGCCATAGCACATGAAAGAAAAATAACATACTGTCTAATTGACTCTACACCGGCCAGCACCTCAAATTACTAAATTTTGACGTTGACAGCACCTGTATCCCGTAGCATTTAGGGCAGTATTCATAATTCAAATCTTTAGTTTTATACACTGGCTTAAGTTGCCATTTTTACCAATGGCTTTGGTGTGTAGACCACTTCAAGTTTCCTCAAAACGCCTTGAGAAGGTCCAAGTTGGGTCCAAGTTACAAATTTGATTTATGACTGCTTGTGAAATAGCGGAGAATTGTATTATTTAGGTGATCATTATATAGGTTGCCAGCTTTGTGGGCAGACCAGAAGTTTGGTGGACTGACTTCAATGTTGCAATAGTCGGAATAGCTAGGAAATATTTTGTATAGTTACCTATAGTTAATAATCAAATTTGGTCTTACTAGAGCTGCAAAGGATAACTTTTTTGTTACTACTACAGATCTAAGTATCATTAAAAAAATATGCCGAATGTTACATCTCGTTTATTTAAAGCTGCCCGCTCTCGGCTACGCCTCGCTGTGTAAGATTTTCCCGTTGGAATAAGACATTTTCCCGTATATATCCTAGGGTACAAACTATCTCCTTTTCAAATGTTATCCAAATCCGTTCAGAAGTTTAAGCGTGAAAGTGAAATAAACATCTAAACATCCAAACATTCTTTCACATTTATAATTTTAGTGTGATGTATGACTAATCTAAAACGTTTTTAGTCGGGTTTGCTAATTGAGAATATTATTTAGTTTTTATTTTTATAATAAATTACGCTGCCTTGAGTCACACAACAAAAAGGTAAGAAAAAAATTGCTCTAGATTATAAAAAACCTTTGTACTCGTTTCTTTTGATAAATGAAAACCCGTAGTAGGTAATGTTTGGTACGTGACATTCACAAGCACACGTACATTCGCGTAACACTCACTATCGCTTCTTTGTGTTCTAACCGAAAAGTAGTCACTAAACCACCTGAGTATATTCTACACACCTCCTAATATCTAACTTAAATTGAAGTAGACAAGAATTAAAATTGATTGAAAACATATTTGCGACTTAAAACGTTTTGATCTTGCGCAAGAGTGCGTGCACTACCTCCGTTTGGACCTTGACAGGGACGTGGTAGAGTATCATCAGTAGCACAGTGCAACCTGAATTCAACTCAAGCGCGGTTCTTTTACAGCAGATTTTATTTTGGGCTTTTGTTGGTAGTTAAGCAGTTTCTAGTATGAAAGTGATGGTCGAAGTTAGAACCTTGACTATACTGAAGTGGGACGTTTACCACACAGGGCCTAACTGACTGCAGAACAGAAGGTACTTTGTGTCGCAAGCGCAGTTGCTAGGCGATGATGACTTCATGTGCAGAAATGGTTCACACGTCGATGTTCACACATGAAAGTTTGTCGCGTGAAGGATTTCTTGGCAACAGATTTGTAAGTCTTTGTATGACTTAAAGATATCCAGCAGAAAATGAGATACATACATAATGATCGCGCTCATATCGCCTAAGAGGTGAGTTTAGTGGCCTCCCAAGGAGCACACACTAAAAATCAATAGAAAAAAGGAGAAAACCAGGTAATTAATCAAACCGAAATGGTAAATTTTTATTTCTAAGTTTTACAGTAGTTTTCAAGTTACCAAGTCAACAACGTTTTGGTCGCATAATGGGAAATGTGTCTTATTTGTTGACCTGAAAACAAGGCGATGATAAGGTATAAATTATATCCAAGAACAAATTTATTTTTGGTTCATTATCTAATAATTTTACGTTCGTAATAGTTATCTCCCCTAAAAAAAACAACTGAAACTGTAAAGAACTGTACTGCCTTAAGATATAACTATAACTACACAGCCTACCTCACAATACCAATGGTGTCGTAACCAACTTGGTGACTTGAAACATGCTTTATTACTCATTGATCTGATCTTAATCGAACACCTTTGCATATTTATACATATATTCTTCAAACTAATAGAATTTTAATGGCAAACCGAGTAATAAGTAATAATCAGTGCTCCACCCCTGTGTGGCTCATTGCCACAGACAAAACAATAAGAGAAGACTCTATAACTCTACATGAGTGAATTACCGACATACCCTAGACTGGTACATCTAAACAGCTTGTTATGGAGGGCGCATGTTTGTGCAAGTTTAATTTAAACCCTATAACGATAGGTACGACTAACTACTTGTTAAAACATTACCCACTTGTTGTTAAAACGAAACCTTAGAACGTGTTTAATGTTATAATAACTAACAAAGTATAGTCAGACCTTTGCTGGACCTAAATATGCTTCATTTAAAACTTACCAAACCAAGTTTAATTTTGTTTCCAGTGACATATTCCAGTATATTACAAAATAAAAAAAAAATCTTGCTCTTAGACAATATTTTTCCCATAAATTAAATACAATGAGTAGATTTGCAAATAACAAAATATACCAAGCAAAATCGCTATTCAAATTCTTCACCTGCTGCTGTATCTGTGGTCACCTTGCAATGTTCCACGGGTGAATGGTTAATTGTCGTCCGTCGGTACAATATCGTTCATAATCATTGGTTGCACTGACGACAGCTGTGTTGTATACCCTGTAAGTAATACTGACATAACAGCGATTACATCTTTCTACATCTAGTGACTAATTTGAATTACATTGCAGAGTTTGGGTCACACTTGGGACGGTAAACTAGTACTACAACAGCTATGATCGGTGTCTTGAAGCAGATTTTTAGGACAGTATAACCGATAGATGCTACATATATTATATATTTACACACATAATGATCACATCTCTATAATGGGACTAGAAAACAAAGCTTCAAGTGGCACCTAAAAGGAAACCATGCACCATAAAGAGGTTCAAATATTTAAAGAAAGAAGTGACAAGAGATTCCCCCTAGAATAAAAGATTAAACATTTTTCTTAGCGAGTTTAACAATTATTGACTAATTAAATTTCAAATCTATAATTATGTATCCAGCCAGCATCTTTTTCATCATGTCGAAAATTCTATAAATGGCCACCAGAACTGAGGCACAGCATCAGCGATATCGGACTTCATTTTCAATTCCTTCTATATGAAGCTGGAGGGATGCGAAAGGCAAGCATGAGAGACTAGAATATAAGTATCAGGAAAATATCAAGCCCTTCGTTTTGACACGCTTCGGTTCTCAGATTTCTAATTAAAGGTGTAATTGATCTGACATTAAAGTCTGACATTGTACAGACTGACATGAAGGAAGTTTAGAGCTAAGGAAACGTATATTATTAATTTCCATGATTTATTGCATTGACTAGATTAATTTTCAAAACGATTGATGTATCGATCATTCCGAATTGTCTTCCTGCTTCTTACCTTGTATCATAATGACGTTATTTACCTTGCAAGAACTCCAAAAACACAAGGAATGCCATCATCTTATCATTTATGTTTGCAAAACACTGCAAAGACTTTGACCTAAGAAGAAGACATTATACACACAAAAAAAACTGCACTTTAAAATATTGATCGTCCAATGAATAGAGGGAAGTCTATGACCTTAGACTACTTCTGAGGTTATAGTGATTCTGAATTTTTGATATACGTAATAAAAATGATAGTAAGTAGTAAGGTAAGCTGAAAAACGAGGGATGCAATTGAGGGGACCGAAATAAATAAATTTTAAATAATATTTTAAAATGTTCTGTACTTCCTGTAGCATCGGCCTGTGATGGTCTAAACACACTGTTGGGAAACAAATATCTTTTCATTACTCATGCTCTGAAAGTAGTTCGGCAGTTGCCTGAGGAGCGGATTGAAGGTAATACTTTTCAGCCCGGAGGGAGAATCACTTTCAACTGACAGCTGTCATTCATTCATCCATTTTCATTCATTCTGGCAAATTATAAAAAAAACTGGTTCTAATTTCACATTTCTATTGAACTATGTTCCATCTTTCTATACAGCCACTCAATTACAGCGCAATGTTAAATTGAAATAACAAGTATTGATTAAAGAATATATATTTTTAAATGACTTTATTATAATTAACTTTCAACATTTTCTTTAAAATTAAATAGATTTGGGCAAAATATTTAACATTTTTCAATGATGGAAATTAAAAATAATGGCTCAAAAGCTGGCCGGCACGGCCACAGCAAAAAATAAAAAATAGGCGGGAAAGCATAAATCCGATTATCATTTGTTTCTCGAGTTGGGTTTTGTTTACAATGAGTTCATCTGATTCAGATATGGGAGTCACTCATTTTTTCTTTAGCTAATTCGTGTTTTTATTTTTACTTTCCTTGTATTCGTAATGGAAAGCACAGTGTTTACCTCTGGTTAAAGACTATTTAGTGCCTCGAACTATTAGGGTCCTCGCTACGCTCAGGCCCCAAACCCCGTCTCGGCGCTAAATAAGTTACTTTCACCCCTCGTATAACAATGTACTATAGTTTTTATGCCTTTATATCGGTTTAGCTATAACATGAGAGATGGATACTTAGGTATTATATCTTTCATTCCACCGCCGCCGCCACCGCCACCGTGTCGTCCCGCATGAATCATCATACCCTCACTGCGATAGCAAACAAAGAACTCGAGATCATTTTCATTCACAAAAAACCAGACTTCGGTAATTCGGGGGCCCGAGCAAAAACACTAAACGCATCTAGATGACTTGGTAGGTGAGTTTAAGAGGAAAAAATATAATATGCAGAAGATGTATGGTGTTTGTTACTGACCAATTAGACTTCCTTACTTTTGTCGGTACAGGACGTGTGACATACTTGTACGATCTTGTGTCACTATGTGTGTGTAGGCAAATAAACCATTCTAAATTGACCTATCCTCAGAAGCCTATATAGACAGCATAATAAAACATAATTAATAATCAAAATTTTCAAGTGCAGTAGAGGAACATGTATGAAAAAAAATCGGTAGTTGCAATTGCTTTTTTAAACAGTTGGCTTTGATGACTTAGAATATCTTGTTCCGCTGTATTGTCGAAAATGCTTATGTTATGCGATAAAGAACCCACTCAAACAACAAATTTTAAATAACGAGACCATTTTTTTCCCTTACTAACTTAATTGCTATGTATACTGAGCTTACCGATATTTCGACTATGTTGCAATATAGTCATGATCACGGCAGATCTGAAGTAGTTGCGAACATATAAAAGCCATCAAGAATATACAGACACACAAATCTGCAATTGCGGAACATTTACTGGAAGCAGGGCCTAATCACTGGATCGAATTTCATGACATTTGCTACGTTCCGGCCCCGTCCCAGACACGGCACTGAGCTGTGTGGATAGACCTTTAATTGTGGAGTACGTGGAATCCGGTGTTAGGAGTGATAAAAAGTGAAACTTGGCCAAAAAACATTGCAAAACCTAGTGACACTGTGAGTTCCTTCTGTCGAAGTGACTGTCGAGTGAGTTCCGGTACTAGTGAAAAAAGACTGAGAAAGAGGGTAGACAGATATGTCTGCGCATAAGAATAATGTTCCAGCTAACCACCCGCAACTACTTCAGTTCTGCCGTGATCATGACTATTGCAACATAGTCTAAATATCAGTAAGCTAATTAAAAAGCTTATTTTAAACCAAAATCGTGGTAATGACCCGGTAGATATGTGTGTTATTAATATTAACAACCGCGAAAACCTAAAAGTGTTTATATGACGTATACTAAATTGGTAATATAGCAGACGCAGACGTGAATATAACGGGACTATGGAAAACATAATATTAGGTACTTAGCTACCAAAATACCAATTAAAGAGACCTTAAAACGTAACATTTCAGACGTTTCAAAAATCCAAAACAAAGGAGAATATAAAGTTAAAAGCGAAAAGAAAAAATGTTGATGAGAATAATAAGAATTATAATTAAAGATGCATTGAGAACCCGGAATGGTATAAAATGGCGGATGCACCAGACCTGAACAGAACAATGATGGTATCAAAACAAAAGATCCGCGTACGAATTAACATAAGACTACCTGCCGAAATTTCCTCGCCTATGCTGTGAAACAATGAGGTATGGCTTCTGTTCAAGCGGAGTTCTTTAGGTTTGACTAATATTCAGCAAACTATTAGCGAAACTATTGTAATATTGTAAAGTAGAGAATTCTGTTGCTGTAGTTTACAACTCAATAATCCTTGTATTTAGATTTTGTGCAGGATGTCCAAATTGATGAATTTGGGGCCGAGACTTAGAGGTCATTAGTTTAGTTAAATCTAACAACTTATGACTCATATCATGAAAAATAATTATAGTTTTTATAATCATAGCTTACATAGTTAACCATAGTTAACCAGTAATCTGCTCTCAGTTACGGCATACCTTTATACCCAAGAAGTGTGGGCTGAAGCAATTGTCCAGCTGACATTCGAGCTACAACCTTGCTACGATAAGGTTCCATTTGATTAGAGTAGTACTTGGCTTTAGAACCATGTCTCACTAAGTCACTGCAATGTCATAGGATAGTTTTTGCGGTCGCCCACACGGCTGGCACATCAGAAGAATTTGACTTAGCCACCAAGGTCGAAGCATGCATTGTCTTTTTGTTAGAATAAGATGTTTTAGCCTGACCCTAAACGTGTGAAATATCTTTTGTTTTGTTAGTGCGAACTGCGAACCATTATGTTGAAACTTATTTTAATGTAAATCAGATATCGCTTTCAGCTCACTAGAATCGGCAATGTCTTTTAAAATTACATCCTTATACATTGTATTGTCATCCACCAGTAATAATGGGTTATTTTTATACTCAATTAGAATGAAATTGTAACAAGTGTCACCTTATGACTCATCTTCTGAATCATTTTAGAAAATTAGTTTCATCCTTTTTTTCAAAACGTGTTGAGACAATTTTTATATTATTTCCACGTCCAACACCATTTCCTTTAATAATAAATTCAGTTGATTGTATCAACACAGAGGTGTATACTCAGTTAATTATTAAGCAGTACCGACTTTTCTGCAACGAGAGGCTATCTTGATTCCTCATGATGGTCATCACTGTGTGAATTGACCGTGTCGTTTCGAAATAAGGAGTGATAACATTATTTTATGCCTAAAATCGTCGGTCTTATTCTACAAATCCTTCTTCAAATGATTTTATTTTTTAATCCATACCATAGGGTTATATCCGTGACCTTGTTTATTTTTTAATTTAGAGAACCTTCATTTGTCATACGGATTTGTCTTTCTTTTTATTTTAACTTAGATATTATAGATTCTTTTTCAATTCTCTGATTTGTTTACATATCAGCTGATACTTAAATGAAGGATAACTTATGCTTATTATGTACCTAATTTTAGTTAAATAATAACAAATAAATCAGTGTAATATAAGTATTAGTGTGATTGAAAATGTGAAAATATATTTGGATGTTTTTTCCACTTTCACGTTTTAATTACTGAACGAATTTGGATGATTAACACATAGGATACTTTTTACAGGAAAAAGTCTTATTCCCACGGGAAAATCTTTCATAACGCGAGTAGTCGCGACCGGAATTCGCGGCCCTGTGCTTTGTAGGCAGGCGTACTACTAATTATTATATATATATTATAACAGGGCCGTCAAATAACAAAATGATAATGGTTGTTCTGTTCGTAAACTGGACAACTTTCATTATAGAACTTTAAAAAATCTCAAAAAAATGTGGTGATCAGTGTTGTGCTGTGCTATGCTGATCAGTGCTGAGCTGTGCTGTGATGTGCTGTGCCGAGCTGAGCTGTGCTGTGCTGTTTGAGCTGTGCTGTGCTGTGCTATGTGCAATTTTAGTTATTCTTTAATATACCTTCCTTGAAATGAAATAGTTGAATTTACTACATCAGTGATTTATTTTACTATGTTGAGAGTGTAAGTACAAATAAAAGATTTGGTATGTTGTTCGAACTCAAGTTAATATAATAAAATGTAAAAGCAATTTACATTACTCAATTTCTAAAAAAAATAAGCAATATAGCTTCTAAATCTTAAGAATTTATGAAAGTGCAAAGTTATTGATCTAACCGAGGAATAGACCTATAAAATAGATTATAAAATAACTTACGTATGTATTACTAAGGAGCAAATCGTCTATTTGAAGGTGCAAGCGCTCATACAGCTCAGAAAACTAGCACTCTGCCAACATGCCGATCCGCTGATGTGGGAATCATGCAAGCGAAGAGGAGGCACTGGTGAATATGGCGAACCATCCTTGAAATTTCACCAGGACCTAACCGAAGATAAAAACCTTGAATCTAAAAATGAAACCAAAAACCCTATAAACAATGCTAAATTTATATCAAGAAACACATTATCTTTCTAATACAATAAGAAAATTTAATACCTACCACATAGTGGGCTTTTAAGAGATTCAAACCATGATCAGAATATAGTGATATGCAAAACAAAGAGTTTGATGCTGAAAACAAAAAGAACAATTCTGGTAGATGAACAAAGTTTCTTTGTTGTTTGTGACATTGCAAGTAAATCCGAAAAAACTTCAATGTCAGTGTTATTGTTGTCAACATGTTAACTAAAACTGATTTGTTAAAAGAAACGTTGAGAAATTATTTATTTTAAGCCTGTCACTTATTTTTAAGGTAATTTTTTTGGAATATCAATGTAACGCTTAGTGTTTCTGACCATGGTAAAAAAAGATGGATTTTGCTTCTTCTGAATTCTGAGTTTTTCCTTAAAATAACCTAACTTCTTTTAAAATGGCTTCTATTGTTGTATCTAACTCAATTTTTTGATCACCTACACATAAAACGTACCAATAAAATAGCATGATCTCAAAAGACTATTAATGAAAAAAAGCTATTATTATCAATATTTTGTTCTTACTTGTGCAATATAATTAATTGACCCAAATTTTTGTCGGTCTCAGAAAAAATACATTTTATACTAAGATAATCTAGGCGTGTTTTTATTTATAATAAAGTTGCATAATTTTTAAGCTCTTCAAGTTTTAGGTCGACAACCACACACACACACTAATACACACACAATACTAGGTTCTTTTGTCTGGCTAAGACCTTTGACACTTTAAGCAACATAGTGGAAATCAATGGAAATTTGATACGTCAAAATCAAACATTACGTAAGTTTATTACTTTCCGACAATAGATTGAAGATTTTGTCAATTGATACAACAATGCGGTAACCTATGTGTGAAGCCAGTTAATCATACAAAAGAATCTCTTTGATGTAACAGTGCTTCTATTTTCTTAATTTCCCTTGGCAACCATCGGAAGAGCGATTCACTCCTAAGCGGTGTGTACCAAAAATGACGAAACACGAAGTTGCGATTGAAAATATCTTTATATATTATAATAATATGCCACACAGACAGATATTTCGTTAACAGACGTTTTCTGTAACAATAATAATCTATATCTACTTTCTCGTAGTCCACAAATGCTAGACACAGCGGCTGATTATACTCTTGCGACTTCTGTATAACCTGTTTCACTGTGTGGATGTGGTCTACGGTACTGAAACCTTTTCGAAACCCAGCCTGTTCCGGAGGCTGGAAGGCGTTAAATCTTGCGGCGAGACGGTTTTTGAGGACTCTCGAAAACAGCTTATAGACGTGGCTTAAGAGCGCGATTGGTCTGAAGTTTTTCAGGAGAGTTTTATCTCCTTTCTTGAAAAACACGACTACGCAGGTAGGAATTTCTTCGCAGGAGTGTGCAGGTTTCATCACAATGTTTTCCTTCACCGTAAAAGCGTCGAATAAAAGTACGTATGAATTCGAAATTAGAAAACACATTGGTACTTACGTGGAGGAGATCGCACCCGCGTCTCCCGGACGGGAGGCAGCAGCCCTAGCCACTAGCCACCGACAACGCAACATTGTTAATTATATTAAATATGAACAAAACGAGTTGTTAATTTTACCATCTTACTAACATGATAAAATCTATGTAAGTATTTTCTTTTCATTACGTAGATGCCCCACAGGGCAGGGGCTCATCCTCACGTCTTGGATGCTTGGCATCCCAAAAATGTACGGGCGTCGCGATCTTTCCTCTCGCGTACCTGCAGGATGTGGAATAAGCTCCCCCTGAGGTGTTTCCTTTGTGCTTTGACATGGGGTTCTTCAAGGGGCGAGTATATAAGGCTCTCAAAAGCTGGCAACGCGTTGGCAACCCAGGGGGGTTCATTCGGTCTATGGGCGACGATGACCACTTACCACCACTGTGGCTCGTCCGCTCGTTTGCCTGCTTAAATAATATATATATATATATAAAAAAAAAGATGCAGCAGATTTCACATGACGCCTATTTCAGCCTGCTGTCCACTGCTGAACATAAGCCTCTCCAGCGCGACCGGTCCATAGCCACCTGCATCCAACGAGACCCAGCGATCCTCACCAGGTCGTCGGTCCATCTCGTAGGTGGCTGTCCCACAATGCGCTTGCCAGTACGTAGTCTCCATTCAAGGACTTTCTTGCCCCATCGGCCATCCGATCTTCGCGCTATGTGGCCTGCCCATTGCCACTACAGCTTGCTTATCCTACGGGCTATGTCAGCAACTTTGGTTCTTCTACGGATCTCCTCATTTCTGACTCGATCTCGTAGAGAAATACCAAGCATAGCCCTCTCCATAGAACGCTGCGCGACACTGAGCCACTGAAAAAGTTAAAAGTGAAATCTATAGTTAATCGTACATAATGTCAAGTTTTTGAAAAGTTGCTCATCGGTTACCATTTACATGATACTAAGTACTGGTAGTTTTTTGGACTGTAAACTCTTAGGTATATATTATACTCATCATCATTGCTAATCATCCAAAACAATAAATCATTATTGTAGCGGTAACAGCTTACCTTATTTCAGTTACTTAAAAGTATTTTTTTTAATACAAATAGTTACGTTTTACTTCCATATACTTACTGACAATGACGAAGAAGAACCTGACGATGAAGAATTAGAAATTGGAACATTTCATGTGAAAAACACAACAAGAATGTACCGAGTTGTAAGAATGGACTGTAATAAAGACGAATTATTAGCCGCATAAGTGCGGTTGCACCAAGAACAAGAAACCATGATTGCAACATTACTAAAAACAATGCATACATATTATCATCTCTATCACCTACTCGTATTGTAAGTTTATAATATCGACGAAAATTTTATTAATTTTAATATCAGTTTTTTATACGTTGCCAGTACTACAAAAAGAATGGACCAGTGGAATGCTCGATCGTTCGTCGCATGCTGGCTGCCTAGACAAATTGTTGATGCCACTTGCATTTGTATGAGATGGAAAAAAGTCACCTTCATGGAAACTAGATACGACGGCGTTGGCAAGATAAATGGTATTCCGTGTGGCATATTAGATATCCTAGTTAGGTATCAGTTTAACGACTTTTCAAACGAGTGATTTTCTGTAATTAATAGCAGCGGTTTGTCTTGTTTGTGCAGTCCTTATATGGTGTAAGAAATGTTGGTACCTATCTATATTATACTACACGTAGGTTTCTGATGTAAAATAATTCTTATCTGAGCCCCATCGAAACACTATTTCATTACGCTATACTATAAATACTATTTTTTTAAGGCTTACCTGATAGCTTTAGGTATAATAGTTATTATTAATTATTAACAGGAACATAAACTATTTAATTAATTTTTGATTCATTCGTGGCGATATTTAGTTCCATGAAATAGTGGTGTACTTTATACCAATATTTCGTAATATTATATTACTTATTTATAGTCAGAAAAATTACTAAATTTTGAAAAGCGTAACAAAAGCGTGTGTTTCGTTTAATATAATAGTGTTAGTGTATTTTTAAGGTACCTTTGTACATAAACTATAATATTCAAGGAACGTTTATATTAATGACTAGACAACGCTAATTAATCTCTCAATTAATATTTATATACTAGTTTGTAGGTAGTAATTGAAGCTGACAGTAGGAATAATGACACCGGTAGAGAATCTAAAGACCCTTGACATTTCGCTCAGCTCTTGCTAATAGAAGAATCTCTTGACTATATTATATAATTTTAAATAATAAGATAATGCCTTGGCAAAGAATCACTTAACCACAAGTTTCTGAGGAAGTCTACATATTTTGAAGTCACATCAAATTGAATGAATGAATGAATGAATATACTTTATTGCACACACAGAAATAATAAATGACAGAGTGGAAGTAAGAACAGGTAGTCATGTACAGTTAGGCGGCCTTATTGCTTCGTAGAAATTTCACCTTTGGATACATGAAAATCATCAAACATTAATTTCTCTTCCATTCTTTTCGTCCATATGGACTACATAGACGACATTGACTTTTCGCGACCATCAAAAATTATATTGTCGTTTATTTAATGAATGTTTTGGTAGCGATAATGGGCTGATAAAATTAATGATGACGAAAAAGACGGGGTTGTCTAGCGTCAGCATCGACTTATCATAGTTTTGAAAGTTATATAATATATTAAACATATTTTAGACTCGACTTGACTCGAAAATCCACTTTTAACAGCTTTCAAGTACGAGAAAATTGAAGCAGACAATATTGGCCAAGTACTTGAGTACTTCCTTGAATTACAAGTGGTATAGTGGTCGGCCTTGGTGCAACATTCCTTGCCCTTTCTTCCACTGCCTATGTCTTCTTGGATAGACGTGTACATGGGCCTAATGGAGCTCTATTATTATGTACACTCCTCCAAGTGACTTGTCGACTTCTCAAGGTCTCGTCTGTGCCGACACTTGACGTTATATTATAATACCTATATAGGTAGAATGTTGTATTAGGCACTAAGCAGAATTGTTATTAAGATTTCACTCACATTAATCTCCAAACTGGATTGGTGAGTATGTATAAGGTACGTAGTACGTACAAATATATTCTTTTTCTGAAACTGGGAAACGCATATTAGTTACCGAAGAAAACAAAACAACGGACTGAAAAGGCAAGCTTCACATACATGTTTTTTGTTATTGCAATACACAAAACTGGAAAATCTCTTTCAAGACAGGCTTTTTTATATTACCTACTTTTAGAATAGGTATGGCATTTACTGTCTTATTAGAACTTGTTTTGTTGTAGGTTGTATATGTACTTAAATATAATACACCGTGAAATTTACATCGTTTTGTTCCCGCCGTGTAGTGATAGTACCCGTCAAACTGAACAACTTTTCACGAAAAAAAAATTTCCTGCGACAAAAAAATTTTTGGTTTCTCCATACAAAGTGAGACTCCCGGCCGACCCATTTTGTATAGAGACCAAAAATTTTTTTCTCACAGGATTTTTTTTTTACGTGAAAAGTTGTTCAGTTTGACGGGTACTATCACTACACGGCGGGTACAAAACGATGTAAATTTCATGCTGTATGATAGGTATTTTTATTTATTCGACCTCTTAGCTGTTATATTCAACCCTTCGTTATTTTCATCTATTACTTAATAAAAGTTAATTTTTTCTTACGAGTAAATTTTTGATTTTCGATGCAGTCTTCGTCAACCTTGGATATTAAAAACTATCTCACGACCTTTCCATCACTCTGTTAACAAAATATTCCTAGAAAACATCTACATGAACGAAATCATCTTAATTATGGTACCCCTGCAAATTGTACATGTGATTAACATCTATCATTCTGTCTTAAGTACAACAGACAGACAGACACAAAGGAAGACCTTGCGATGCGTTAACTATTCGGTTCAGTTTGGGCTCACGCGGCGGCTGGCATGCATAATTTTTCATATATCATTTCCTAGTGGATCCTGCAGCGCTATACTTCCGGATGTTGAGTGAAGATCTGGCTTCGTTTAGGTTGTATGGTTGACAATGGACCTCGGACAAACCCTGGTGTCAGAGTTGTAGAGCCAAAGACCACTGACATGACTCTGCTGCTGCGCCCGTAGATAGCAGCTGGGACCGTCTAACGTGCCTTCTGAAGCTCTTTTTGGAAAATCAGATTTAGCCTGCAATATCTTAAGCAAACTGGAGATAGTCTCACAAAGACATTTTTGTTCTGACAGGGTCTCTCGCGAGATTTTATTTCTCTTTGTACAGCATTTTTCTGCGTTTATTGTGTGCAATATTTTATATTTTATTCTATTCAAACTCGATGCCTTCGTTATGAATAGAACGCTCGTCCACTCGGCCATAGAGGCTGTACGCGAAAATTTCAAATTATTATTACAGAGGCTGTTATACTACTATGTATGTATGTATGTATGTATGTTTGTTTTACTTATACATAGGACGTATCAATGCTGCTGTCACTTGTTTGATCGTATAAGGCGTATGATCACTATACGTTGCTCATACCAATCCTTTCACGACGACGACGACGCTACATCGTGTGCATCGTCGCGCACGCACAAACCATGCGCTAACGCACGCCAGACTGAATCTAATTAATCGTCCAAGGTCTGGCTTTGTCTGCCATTGGTTTTTATTCAAAACTAGGAGAGAATCTGCAGGATCTGATTGGGTGTGCTGCTGCTTATTTGCGGTCTATATACATCGTAGTATCAATAAGTATTACCTGAAGATTATAGTTTTTTTCAGATTTTGGAAATCTTCTTCTGTTTCGCGGACAGAGAGGCTTTGCGTGGTTGGCAGTATTGGCATTTGGCATGCATATTTATATTGTTTTTTTTTTTAATTTATATATTTATTATGCATCTTTTATTAATATTTTATTTGAATGCTTAAAACCTTATTCCCACGGGAAAATCCTACACAACGCGAGCGTAGCTGCGGGCGGACCGATAAAACACAAATCTTCCTTACAGCAAATAGTCATGGCGCAAAAGGGAGAATCACTGTTTCGCTGAAAAAAAAACGAGTTACGTAATTCAAAAAACGCCATTTTTTTAACCATTGTCCTATAATACAAAGCGTCTTAATAGGGATTGCACTAAAGGTATCTACAAAATCTTTGCATCCCGTTATGGTAGTTGCGTACATATTACGATTGCCAGTTATATGCATCTATACAGCATGAAATTTACATCGTTTTGTTCCCGCCGTGTAGTGATAGTACCCGTCAAACTGAACAACTTTTCACGAAAAAAAAAATTCCTGTAACAAAAAAATTTTTGGTCTCTCCATACAAAATGGGTCGGTCGGGAGTCTCACTTTATATGGAGAGACCAAAAATTTTTTTGCCTGGCTGTGAAGAAGTGATGACATAACTTATGAACGCCTTCTTGAAGCTCTGGAGTCCAGATCTGGAGTTGCTCATCTGGAACACGTGTACCGAGCTCAGCTGAGGGAACGAACTCAACGTGCTGGTGAGCCACTGCAACAATGGGCTCTGGAGATAGAGAAGCTAGTACGGAAAGCTTACCAAGATTCACCAAATCGAGCTGAAGAAGTGGTGTTGCAAGCTTTCACTGATGGCATTCGTGATACTGAAGTTCGCGCTGCTGTACGTTTGGCCCACCACAAGACTCCGAAGGACGCCGAGTCTCATGCCTTGGAAGTAGAATCAGTAAGAGATCCACGCAGCTACATAGTGCGCGAGGTGACGACCTCCAGAGGTATAGGAAAACCACGAGCACCTGGGCGACAAATGCTCTGTTGGCGTTGTGGAGAGCGAGGACACTTCAGAAGCAACTGTCCAAATACAGACAGAGAGATTGAATAAAGACAACGTGAGGAGAAGGAAGACGAGCAACCAGCTGCTTCCTCGGAGCAGCAGGGAAACTAAATCGGACCGGAGCTACGGGGTAGGCGCTGGTCGGTAGATCTAACAACCCCATCATACGAAATTTTCAATCCCTGAACCCCGCTTGCTCGTAACAATACATTAATATGTTAAAAGAAAAGCACAAAAGGTACGATACGACTCCTGTGGAGTTTTTTCCGGCTGATCTTCTTCACAGCCCGTACACTAGTAGTGAAAGTGCCAACCATGATAGCTTTGACGTCGAAAAATGATTTGTAAAAATTTTAATTCGAATTAAATATTTTTGATTTTGATGTTATTTGATGGTACCAATTTCCTGTGTCTTTAATTTCATATTAAACTACTACCTATAATAGAAATGAGAACTTAAAAACTTAATTTTACTGTGTATTTAAAACTCTTTCCTATGGCAAAAATTATTATTGTAGGTACCTAAAATAATGTGATTTGATTAGTATTAATTTATATTTGTAATAAATAAATAATAAAATTTTCCTCCTGGTATTATTAAGCCTAATGAAAATGTGGTTTTGGCCATCAAAAATAATGATTAATCTTGTGACAAATTTTGTTATGTATGTTTAGTTTCCTTCATGGTGAAGGAAAACATCGTGATGAAACCTGCACACTCCTACTAAGAACGTCAAAGGTTGCATGTGAAGTCGACAAACCCGCATTGGGCCAGCGTGGTCGACTAAGGCCTAATCGCCCTAATTCAGGTTAGACTCGATCCCGTGGTGGGACGTATATGAGCTGTTGATGATGTTTGTTACTCTTTCAACGCAAAAACTACTGAACGGAATGGGTATGTGCATCCCATTTTATTTATTTATTTACGAGAAAAAGTATTTTTCCTGAGGGAAAATCTTACAAAACGTGAGCGTAGCCGCGGGCGGAAATTAAGCATCGAAAAGTCAAAATCGTACTAAAGTCACAATAATGTTTATTTAGCCTAACGATACCGCTCGCAAATCAAAGCTTCAATCTGCATATAATCGCGTTCTATCAATCATAATAAACTATTGTGCCTATTACCAGCTATTAGCACTTAAGAGCCACCGTCGCCTATAACTGGTCCTACGCAATAACTAGAATAATTAAAGATATTGTATCTTGCATGGTGATTGAGATGTTGGTTTAATTTATTTATTATGTTTAAGATAAACGCCCAGTGAATACTCGTATTCTACAACGTGTAACAAAATATACAAAAAAAAAAAAAAATTTTTACCAAAGGCATTTAATTAAATATTCCCATCTCTAGAGATCAGCTGTTTTAAAAAATATTCGGATCCGATAGTAATTGTAGGTTAATGCGACTATTTTTTTACCGCTACGGTAAAAATTTTTATGTACTACTTGTACCATAACATTCACATTAGAACAATTAATTCCGAAATGAATAAAAAAAGATTCGTTATATAAATATGAATATTATTTTGAAATATTTAGTTTATTATTTTATTATTTCATAACAATTATTTAACAAATCTTCAATCTTCAGATAAGCAAGGCAAAAAAAATGCATCTTTTTTAAAAATGTAGGCACAAATAGTTTACGTATACCATACTGAGAATCGATAGTCTATATTTGAGATGTCAATCCCAGGCCTTTTAGGTCCATGATCTCAAGTTGATTGACACTAGAGATGGGAATATTTGATTAAATGCCTTTGATGAAAATTTTTTTATTTTTTGTAACACGTTGTATGCACGATAGCTTCAACTTACGTGTAAGCCAAATCGATTTATGTTTTTAGTTAACAAGTCCCCTTCTTGGGGCTCGAAGTTAATTCAGGGCTGTAGTCGATCGCTCGAGTTCAGGGCAAAATATATTTTTCGTAGATATTTTTTGTATTAATAATCAAAATGTTTGCGTGTGTTTAAATCGTTGAATAAGCATACATTGTACGTGCGTACATCTATTAGGAATATAATATTGTGAAAATGTCTGTCTGTTTGCTTTGTTGTAACGGAAAGTCTTCTATATGAAAGAAAAATAAACACTGTAGAAAGGTACGAAGATAGTTTGATACCCAAGAATGGGTATAGAATAGCTGTGGTGAGCTTTATGCCAATGAGAAATTTTGAAAAAACAAAACGAACAGAAGCTAATTCAAACAAGTAGGTACGTGTAAAGTCACACTCCTAATCTAATAATGAGTTGATTTCTAAATGTTGACAAAAAGACAAAAAGATTGCAATATGACATTGACATTTGTATCTTCCATGTGACCTTGAGAAGACTGCATTCAACTGTACTCGACCAATTTGTTCAATTACTAGCGACGACGACGACGCGGAAAACATAAAATCCAGGGCTCCCTGTGTCAGTTCACCTATACACAATATAAGCTATAGCGATATTGGCCCCGATTCACTCAGTCATGCTCTAATCCTAATGTTAAAATCCAGCTATCCTTTTCGTTTTTATGACCAATGAAAGAAAGGAGATGAATTCAGATGAACGAATGATATTATTTTGAATGAATGATAACATAAAATAAAGGCGTAGCTGTCAGATTGAGATATTTTTAAGTCACATGTTTTAAGTGCTCTCTAAAATTGTGCAATCGACGCGGCCATAAGGTTCAAATTCGATGTTTGACAGCTCTAATATTAGGATGGACATCTCTTGGACGGACGAACTTAAATTAAGTTTTAGGGCGTGTCAGTGAGAATTAGCCTCATTATTCTAGATTAATAAGAGTGCATGTTAAAAAAAATCTTTCTAACATTTTTATACATCATGATTATCACAGACGTCGTCTTTTGAACATATTCCTCGTTCAAAGATTTCCACGACTATACTAAAATTATAATTTCCATCATCATGTTGAAAAACTAAACAGATATTCATATAGTTATTAGTATTAACCAGTTGAGTTTTTAAAGTTAAACCATACCATATCCAAAACTATTAGTTCCAGTGTATACGAGTATTGAACATTGTGTATTGTGTATTGTGTTTATTGTTCTGTGTATTGATTGTGTTGTGTTGTGTGTATTTACTCTCATCTCGCGCTTTCACGCTCCAAATTGTAGCGTTATATACTATATCGTAGCACCCTGCTACGGCAGCCGTAGCAATATCGAATGGGTTAAGACATTTTATTTTTAAACAGGTTTTGACAAGTATTATTATTTTTTTGTTTCTAAGAAAACTTAAATTGTATCAAGAGGGAATTAAGATAAGTTACACATGAAGTCTTGATCTCGCTTTGATTTTCGTAACAGTAGGTAACTATTTATTAGATTATGTGTATGTTAATGTTTTCGGGGTAATATTAGGCACATTTTTAATGTAAAGTTTACACCGTGATCTGTACTTTGCACTACTTTATATCTTTTTTAACATACTGACAAACATTTTGGTATTAATAAAGTACATTCATTACTGGTCACCAAAACTCAATTAAGTTCAATTTTAGGTATGGAATTTTTAGAACAAGGATACTTAATTTAATTACCTAATCATAAACTCATAAACAATATTCCATGATGTAAATATTCAATTAATATCCGACTTCTTGGTAGTACGACGTGCAATCCAGGGCCGGCTTCGGCACCAATAGGTCGGTGGGTGGACAATTACAGAGTGTGCAAACATCTGAGCCCACCTGAATACCTACCATGTAATTAATGGTTCTAGCCGCAAAAACAATGTACGAACACTTAGCGTAAGGACTTGTCCTTTTTAGGGTGACCGTGGTTTGAGTTTGAGGGAAGATAGAAATAATTTAGTTATTTATACAACGTGTTAGTGAAATAACGCGAAACCTCTAGGGTGGTAACTCAACCCTTGAAACTGAACAACTTTTGTTCTGGGACTTTTACGATATTGCCAAAAAACTAAAACTAAAAAAAAAATCGATTTCGGAAAAGTTCCAGAACAAAAGTTGTGAAATGAAGGGGAACTTTGTTTGCGTTTTATAAGTACAGTAAAAAAAACAATGCA
This sequence comes from Carpatolechia fugitivella, assembly GCA_951230895.1. NCBI lineage: Eukaryota > Metazoa > Arthropoda > Insecta > Lepidoptera > Gelechiidae > Carpatolechia > Carpatolechia fugitivella. Next base: position 5,019,879 of record OX579646.1, read on the forward strand.
AATCGAGTGAACATCAGAATGACTGCCCAAAGTGACAGATCAGCTTTAAAATATTACTAACATTTAATACCTATTTGCTACTATTTAATATCTTTGTTTAGATATTTGGTACCTAATTAATAACTAAGAAAATTAATTAAACAAATGGCCAGTCATTCTGATGTCTGAATGACCACCCACATTTAGGATCTCCACGAAAAGGCTCCGAAATTCATTTTCGCGTATACACAAATTCAGTACCTATTTAATACCAATTTTTTTTTTCTAGATTTTCAAGCTAACAAATAAAAAAATTATGAGCAAAAAATGTTTTATCTGCTCAGATCAACTTTAAAATATTACTTGCATTCAATACCTATTAGCTACTATTGAATACCTTTGTTCAGATATTTGGTACCTAATTCATAACTAAGAAAATTAATTAAACAAATGGCCAGCCATTTTGATGTTTGAATGACCACGCACATTTAGAATCTCCACGAAAAGGCTCCGAAATTTAATTTCGCCTATACACAAATTCAGTACCTATTCAATACCTAAACATAAATTTTGTTAATTGAAGTCATTTCAGATAACTAAGAAAACAAAAATAAAAAAAAATAGAAATACTTAAGAAATGCTTTTTTAAATATTACCAAATAAAGATAAAATATTCTATTCAGCCGCGTATTAAACAGCAGTTATGACAAGCACTTTTTTTGTTTATTTATCATATTGTCCTAATTACTCAAAAAGCTATGGTTACCCCAATAAAGTACTTACAATACTACGCTTTGTTGAGAGTATGTGGGCTTTAAAGTGATTAATCGATATTGCTATACCTGCTTAATTAGTTGTTAGGCCTTGTTCACAATAGGACATTCGTCTTGGAAGTTTTTAAGGATGCGCCTTTACGTAGCCTAGAAGTGAACAAGGTTGAAAGTAGGTAGTTATTGTACTGCTATTTGCTATTGAAACAAAAGATTACGTACTTTTAAAATAAATTTGAAATTAATGAATCATTTATAAAAGGCACCGCGTGACGCTACTTTATTTTTATAAATTTTAGGCCCCGCAAGTCCGCGCCCGCTATATTACCACTAGTAGAAATATTGTACACATTAAACAAGGAAATGACAATAACTCAAAGAAAAACGACACAACAGGCCTACTTATTTCTAAAGAAATATCTTTGTTATAAAAAACATTTTATTAAAAACAAAAAACACGGTGGGGACGTATATGAGCTGTTGATGATGATGATGATGAATGAAAAAAAATGCTTACTTAGGTATATAAGATTACCTTCCATGTGTTGATCGCGCTATCTTAGGGAGTCCGATTAGATTTTGCAAATGTTATGTTTCTAAAAGTGTAACTTTCTGTATAGGAGCGTGCGTAGCTGGCTTAGGAAGTAAGACTTGGTTAGGTGAATAAAGTTTTTCTTTTTCATCATCATCATTTCAGCTAAAAGACGTCCACTGCTGGACAAAGGCCTCCCACAAGTATCTCCACAACGACCGCTTCCCGCGATCTTCACCAGATCATCGGATTCAGATGTCGTCAGATTTTCTTTTTACATTTTAAGTACTTACCTAACTGAATTAACTCAGGAATATTAAATACAAATGTCTAGGAGTTGACTGGCTGACCCCCCACACTAGCGTCTTTCGAACGTCGTCGTCTTGCCAGCGCCCGCGAAGCGCCGACGCGACGCTGGCGCAACGTCGCCGCGACGCCAGCGCTGAGCCACTGCTGAACGCCGGCTTACGCAGCGCTGCGCTGGCGTCGTCGTCGCATTCACATGGTGCCTGCTGAAAAAACCTGCCTGCGCTGCGTAAACCGGCGTTCAGCAGTGGCTCAGCGCTGGCGTCGCGTCGACGACGCTAGCAAGACGACGACGCTCGAAAGATGCTTGTGTGGGGGGTCTCTTAGGTTTCTTTGTCGTGATATACGCTTAAACCGCTTTTTAAAAGACTATTGGTTGTTGCTTTTAAAGGTATGTTCAAATTAGGATGTTTTTGTGTTTTACTAGGGGTTGGTTTATAGCATGAAAGGGCTACTACACACACCATATAACATATTTATCATTGAGAAAAGAGACAAAATCACATTGCTTTATTAAATCTGCTCAAACCGTACTAGGAAATTCACTTCTAACGGTGACATAATAAATACAAGTGTTGTTTTATTCATCAGTATCACAACATTCATCTGCGTTCTTAGTTAATTCTTTGTAGGTACCATCCATAATGCAACACGACTATAGCACGATTGTACTATAGAATGTTGATTCGAATGACGATGATCAAAATATCAAACAGATCCTTATTTAAAATTCAGAGCATTGAGCCGAGTATATTTTTCTGTTAAGTGAAAATGTGTATCGTACTTTATTGTTGACGTACGTTCGTCCCCGTGGGAATGAAATGTTTTACCGTAGTAAAAAGTAGCATGATCTATTATAATTGTGTGTGCCATATGTCATCCAAAGAAACTCAAATAACTTAACGAAAACTTATACCCAGGCATCCTATTAAGCTGAAGCTATAAAACAACAGAACAAGTGAAGAGGAGTCATATGTCGAAAGAACAAATATATAATACTATCTGATTAAAACAAAACGAAAAGATAGCATTTAGTATTGTTAACTGATCAGACGGAAACTTTTAGCCAACTGTAAGAAGAGACGTTGTATTTTTATATTTTTAAAATTCGAATACTTAATACATTTTTGTTAGGAGTAAGCAGCTCTTATACGTATATTCTCGAAATAACACAAACATAAATATTATAAAACGCCTAATGAAATCCAAATCTATTTTTATTTTATTCCATTACAACTATGCGGAAGTTAAGACTGTTATTCTAAAATTGGTTTTTGTGATGATGCCCTTAGATCAAATATAGTGGTAGATCCACGTTCTCATACAAAATCTAACGCAAATCGTGGCACCGCATCAACTATACTTTATACATTTATACAGATATTATACCGCTTTAGTTACGTGCAAAACAGCCGTTAAGTTGTGTTAAGTTTGAATATCTACCTTAATGCTTAAACAATAACGTTTAACATAGCGTTCTAGGTTTTTTACTTATCATATTTTTCTACTAATGATAATTGCAACAAGCATGATATTCAGAAATTAAAAAACATATTTAAGAATTACATTTATTTTAATACGAACTTTAGGTCATTGCAACAAAGTACAAAATCGCCAAATAAGATACGCGCGTTACGTGTGTTGGAGCTGCGCATACCTTATCACTTTGCCCTAGAGTGGCGTCTGCAAGAGTGAAAGGGATAGACACGCTCTGGTCAGATGATGATAATTACATATTACAAAAAATATAATTAAATGCCAAGAAATGCAAAAAATACTAGAATATCGTAATTTACATACTAACTGAAAATACGACGCTCGCATATTTTATTTCACTTTTAAATGTATAGTTTTTGCACATTTTCAGTGGACATGTACGCATCGTAACGTTACACCATCATCGGTGCTGTCGATTAGCGACTAAGATTAAAACAAGGCATACGCTTAGTTTATGCCTTGTTTTGATGGTGCCGTTTTTCGAGCGGCGATCGTGTATCTGCCACTATATTTGATCTAAGATGATGCCCATAAAAAGTTAATAATTCGTATTCTTTTGTCAAGGTGAAAACTATTCTGTTAATTGATGGCACGGTGAGTCTACAAACTGGCATATCATTCATATCAATTTTGGATAATCACATTGGTAAATAAATAGTTTAGTTAGTAACATGTTTTGTGATGGCAATGATGATGGACTTTGATTTAAATGTAGTATTACCAAATTCTAGTAATAAAACATATTTGTTGGTATTTCAAATAAAAATGCTTAGATTGTACATGTATAATTGATTAAAGCTCATTGTAGGTACCGTGTATAATTCTGGAGTTCAAAATAACAACTTCTTGCCCAAAAACCTTCTTTTATTTAAACTTTCATTCAAACTATAGAAATCTCTTTTCATACTACTGTCTCTCTCACACATATACTTTTTCTTTCACTCACAATAATATTTCAACTCAATACATCGGTAATCTGAAGCTATATACTTCAAAACAAAAAATATCTTGCTAGTGAACTTTCTAAAACTGTGATAAAATAAATACGTAATATAATTTTACAATGTGCAAACTTCAAAAACATGCCAAAAACCACAAACCACATTACCTAATATTAGCCCACAAAGAAAACAATCAAATGCAATAACAATAATAATAATAATAAAACAGTCCATTTTATGGTATTAGTAGCACGCACGAGGAAAATTTATAGTGCGTAGTTGTCAAGGTCCTTGAAAATTTGTCATTCAAGTGATCTTCGGTTGCGCGCGCGTCGAATAGATGGCGAGAATTTTCTTCTGTGGTACACCGAGAGAATATGTTTTTTTAAGCTTGTACTGGAATTCATTATTTCTTTTAAATACTACATGTCGTTAGGAGTTTGGTTGGCGATAGATTTTTGAAAGTGACGGTAAATTTTATTTTATTTTATTAACTAGCGGCCCGCCCCGGCTTCGCACGGGTAGGTCAACATCAAAAACAAAAATCCTATTCTTTATTTATTTTATTCTTTACATTATGGACTCTTTGACTTACATACTACCTACTCAAATCAAATGAAAAATATTGTCCTGCCACTTTTCCTACCTCTACCCTACGCCTACCCTACACCTACCCTAACCCTACCATTAGTGTGATAGTGTCATCAAGTGCCTAAATACAAAGTTTCAGAGTGTCATCCTCGATAATGACGAACTTCCATACAAATTTACATCTCCTATTTCAACCCCTACAAGCCTTACTATCGCGACAAAAGGTAGCCTATGTCCTTTCCCAAGCTCTAGTCTATCTGTACTAAATTTCAGCAAAATCGGTTCATTGGTTTAGTTTCCGCTGCGTATGCGATGAAGAAACCGGACTACCCCGGCCCCTGGCGCCACCACTGAATAATAAAGGTGAATGCTGCTAAACCTATATTGATGAGTTTTAAAAGAAACTTGTCAGTTTTTCAATGTACGTGAGACATTTGTTTTTATTTCAAAACTTAAATTGATTTCTTCTCGAATTTTCGGCATAAAAATAACCTAATCACATTTTCCGTTATGAATTAAATTATTCTCCTACTATACTACCAATATTACAAGGAGGAAGACGCACACACGTCTCTCCCCGAAATTACTGTCGCTTTTTGCGCCCGCGCAGTGAATTTTGAGAGCCTGCTCCATCTTCCGCCTTCCTCGTCCGCCAAGGCTGTATAAATATTGGGCCTAATTCTCGTTGTCACGCTCTAATCCTAATTTTAAAATCCAGCTATCCTTTTCGTTTTTGTAACCAATGAAAGAAAGGATGAGAATTCCCATGAGTAGCTGTCAAATTAAGATTTTTTTTAGTCCGATGTTTTACATACGCTTTGAAATTGTGCAATCGTCCCGTTCATAAGGATCAAATTCGATGTTTATAGAATTATTGTCTATTGAAATAGATGATGACAATATGACATTAACGATAATTTTATTCGACTTGTTTATACATATTAGAATTCAATAGGTAGTGCACCTGTTAACTAATCGTCTTTTCCTTATTTTACGAAAATGAAAGAGACAGGAAAACATATTAAATAACTAGGTATTGACGCTAATCTATAATAGATATAATTACTTATAGGTATATTAAATTATATTATATTAAATTAATTCCCTTCAGCCACTTTCGAAACTAACGGTTTGAAACCAGTTTCGAAAACCAAATTATTTATATTAAAACTGTCTGTCTGATGACTGTTAATTAGAGATATAATTCAGCATTTTTTTTGTTTTTATAAATATCTGATAAAACAATTCTGTTATTTTTGTAGGTATTAATATATAGGTAAAAACTTTTGTACAATAAAATGTACCCTACCATATATAAGTACACGTACTTTATTTATCGTTATAATAAATTAATACCTATAAACATAAATAATATCTATAAATATAAAAGCTGAAATACTCAAAACACGATAATTTAAATTGTGTTGGTACGATCTAATTAAAGATTTTAATTGAAATTGCTTTTTTGGCGTGAAGCGAAGAAAATCTTACTCGGTCTATTTGCTTTTAAATTTAGCTATTATGTAATCAAAGTTCGGTAGCTAATTAAAATACTTTGCTTAAAAACAACGTTTACAGTCTATCCTAGTAACAAGAATCTATAAAGTGGACGTATTTTTTATTGTAAATTCGCAAAGGCAGAAAATAAAATAAATTATAATAAAAGAATCCGGCATTAAAAACTTTTTTATCAGTTGACGCTATAGATTACAAGGTAGCTGTGGTAGTTAGTAACTCAATTCAATATAATACGGCACGGACATTGTATGTCGACGGGGTTGAGCTTGCGGCACGGCACATAAGACCACGTTTGCGAAATAGCGCAGAGGTCATTTTCAATAATATACGACTAAAATATTAGCTTCACCATTGTAATAGACACGATTTCGCGTGGGTAGCGGATTTACTACATTAAAACCAATACACAATAAACCGACAGCACTGACATCTTGAATTAAAATTATTTTTGGTCAATGAGCGTTTTTAGAAAAATCTGTCATTCAAGTATTCAAAGGACCACTTTTGAAAATAACCACTGCCAGGAATTTTGAAATTTCTACGACATCGCCATCTATCGAGTCCTGAAGAACTTTTTACTTTAAAACAAACGGATTTGGCAGTTTTTTTTTTCCTTTGGAATGGTGTCGTTTGCACATCGCCATGTTTATTGGCCAATTAGGTGCATCAGAATCTTTACTAGATAATGTTGCCAGACGTGGTTTTAGTTTCAGCTCAAAGTGAGCTGCAGAATCTGATATTTTGCTTACCACTTTACCTTGGGATAAGATCGTGAGAGTATGCATGTATTTTCTTGCGTTCAGCTTTGCCTAGTATTTTTCGGGAGTATTTTTATTTTTTGTAAGAATGCTGTTCTGAATTTAAAATACTCCATGCTATTTTATAAATTGCTCGTGTACAGTTTCAACACATGAAAATACACATATATTTTCGTCAATAAACATACAATAACGTCCAATAACAATTTAGAATATGCTGTGTAATTTATTTCACTTGCCGCTTCATTAGATAGTTGATTGCATTCTTAGAACAGAAGGAAATTATTAGAAGTGGCACTCAAATGCGGCTGCGTCATCCTGAACTTAAACGAAAAAAAAAACAAACGAAATTAAATTTTTATAGTCAATAAAGTTAGTATAATAAAGTTTTTGTAGTAAAAAAACAATTTGGTATTATTACTAAGAGTATGTTCGTATCAACAAACTCTTTTGACTAGTCTTAAAGTTTCAAATATGGTTGTTGATTTTTACAACTCATGTGATTTTGGGTTCAGTTGCGCTATCTATGTCTTTTAATAGTGTTTAGCAATCAATAGCCCAGATTCAGGCAGGACTAAGTTTAATAAGTCTTCTTCATCGTGTCAACAGCCGACCACACAGCTGATGTCAGAGTTACGGAGTCTCCGACAAATTTCAGATTTTTTTGGTCGCGCATTTAATAATCTGATAATTCAGTCTGGAATACCCTAACCAAAACAACAGAGTCACAAAGTGTTTTTGGTTTACCACACTGGGATTCAAACACGGAACCTCGCTAATGAACGGAACGCTGTACCGTGCGGCTACGAAGGCTGTTATCAAATGAATTGAAGATTGATTTATTTTTTATTTATTTGGGATGACAACAGCAACATAATTAAATTCAAAATTACAGTGATAACAAATGAAAACTTAGGCTAATAACAGTTATCCACTTAAGTATTCAATAAAAAACGCCGAAAGCAGTTGTGTTGTGACAACTGCTTTCGGCAAATAAGTAGGTACAAAAAATAATAATTACCAAGTTACACCCTACATAATAAATGAATAAAGTGCGCGGAAAGTCAAAATATATAAGATATACCCACAAATGAATACTACAAAATCAAAATTATAGTATTTCACTTCTACTCTGACCAAGAACGTTCTTCTGCTGTGTGATTGGATTCCCTCTCGAAGGTTGAATGCTGAACTTTGACTCGAAGATGACGCTGAGTACCTTTGGAGGTCCTTTTATAAAGCCCACATTTTGTAATAACTGGTTTTAGTGTTCGGATAATACCTACATTGTAGGCATTTAAAACTCTAGGCATTTCGTTATGAAATATTGGATAGGTTATTTAAAAGTTAAAAACAGGTCATATAAAACAACAAACACGAAAACAGCAACAACAAATCATGTCCAGAAATGTTTCATGGTAAAACTCAGGCGCAGATTGCGAATTATTTCTTTTCGTAGAAATGTATGATTGCTTGACTCAATGGTTCGACGAAATGGAAAGGAAATGTTTCTCAGTGTGGGTGTTTTGATTTGACCATAAATAACGAGAATACGAGTATATTACCTATATCAATCAAATGTTTTATTTAATTATAATAATGGAGGGAAAAATACCTTCTCGTTTTAAAAATAATAACTCTGAAAATGAGGTAAATAGTGTTAATTAAGTGGAATTTATATAAAAATTATTAATTAACACCGTCACTTGTTTGAGCCGGTTCTCGGAATAATATTGTTTTGATCTTCTGCATTAACAGTCCAAATAACAATATTTTATTACCTACAAATTGTTAGGTATCTTTGGTTGAAACGATCCTGCTATGTAGTGGACAGCCTAAGGTGAAACTTTTGACCTATATGAAAGTGAAAAAAAAGTCATCTACGAGCATTTTATCATCAGAAATACGTCTCCACGAAATAAAAAAAAAATTCTGTGTAAAATTGCTCAAAGCGTCGGTCAGGAATTCAGATTAGGAACTTCCGGCGAAGTGGGACCCAAAATAAAAAGGAAAGGTCATCCCGACCGCGTGAGTCACTTTAAGGTGACTTGTGACTTGATACATAAGCGGAGGAACTAACAGGGACCATTTTATAAAACTTCTATTTACAAAGTAATATGAATAGAATTTCATGTTAATTGTGTAGCCAATTTAGTCTGAAATGCAATCTTTATAAAATATTGGCTTTGAAATGTACTTCAAATCAATACAACTGCAATCTATAAATTGGGCACGAATTGAGGTAGGTACTGAGCAACCTCGATGAATAGAATATTTGGAAAGTATTCAGGTACCTGACCTATCTCAAGTATAAGTGGCGTCGTAGTGCTTAAGATAATTATAGAGTAATAAACAGATTTAAGTGCTCCAAGATACATAGGTGTTTGTCTGGATACCAGAAAAGGACGACGAGGATGGATGGACCGAAGACCAAGTAAAGATTCTAAAATGCGTGAAAAAACACATTCTTTTTAGGTAGTTGTAGAGATTCTTCGGAAAATCCTAAGTCTAGAAATAAATTGTATTCAGTTGTTTTTACCATACTTGTACTTTTAAGGGGAGGGCATAAAGTCTTAGTTGGCTCGCAAGAAGCAGTTTCAGACTCTAGATAATGTACGTTCCTAAACGTAATAACTTTGAGTTTTTTTATTCCCTCCATGGATAGGTGCCTGCCTATCACCACCACGTCGTAGTACCTACTAAAACAAATGTTGTTATATCGTTAATCGATTAGTTTATGTTTATACTAATAGTGATGCAGTAACTGCTTCTTTTAACCAATTGCATTTGCAAGTTGCTTATTCGTAACGTAATATAAAGATATTAAGCTCAAAACCTATAACTTAAGTTTTAACACTATTTAAATAAAAATCTGCAACTTTACAGAAAACCAAAAGTCTTTCGGTTCTCAAGCGAATACTTACGGCCTCAAAATGATTTCGAAGTGTTAGTTTCTTCTTGTACAATACTTTTGATAAATGCCACAGGCAACCTCAAAGCACCGACAAATATTATTGAATTGAATTTATTACATTGTTTTTGAAAAACATGATGTAATTTTTTGCGCTAATCTATATAAAAACAGTCGGTCTATCAATCAAGTTGCAATGCAACACGCTGCATGTCTGTCCGTCTGTCTATCAAAGTCAGAGTTTATAAGAGACTAAAGCATGCAAAACAAAAGTTATTGTAGTTAGATGCATTTTTTGCATCTCTGTAATTTAGTACTGAAAGCATAATTAAATTTCTGCGAAATGAACCTTCAAACAATACTTAAGCGTTAACAAAAATGGCAGAATTGAACGTAAAAATAAGGAAATGAAAGAAAAATTGCATGAAAAATTGTGTTTTCATAAACCCATAGTTAGTTGATATATTAGCGGTCCGCCCGCGGCTACGCTCGCGTTATGTAAGATTTTCCCGTGGGAATAAGACTCTTTAAAAAGTATCCTATGTGTTAATCCAGGGTACAAACTATCTCTATTCCAAATTTCATTCAAATCCGTCCAGGCCGTTCAGGCGTGAAAGCGGAACAAACATCCAAACATGCAAATATATTTTCACATTTATAATATTAAGTGTGATGTGATACATCAAGACATAAATAACCATAACCTGTATAAAAATAGTAGTACAATTTTCGTTGAGCTCCGCGAATACATCAGTACATTTTTTAAACATAAACGAACCATAAAATTTTGAAGCTCCCATTTTTAAAGCATCTTCATCACTTTATGATTCGTGTGTGTTCGTGATTCTTACAAACTTACGTCACACGGCATCTAAATATCACTTTATATTCGTGAAAGTTCATATCGTTGGCTAATAAATGCAACAAACTACGGAAAATATATCTATTCAATCATAAGTTCGTAATGATTTCTCATAATTTCAAACGTGCATTATTGCACTCTAAATATTCTCAACTTTGACAATCTAAATTGTGTCTAATCCTCTTAAGATTAAGCGTAAATTGGTTTGTAGAATTGTATACAAAACGAAAACTTTCAATAATCGTTCTATTAGTCAATGTTAGGTCGTTTATAGTATCAAATATATCTTCCTGTCTATGTATCATGTAATAAACTTGTTAATCATCGCTTTAGCTTTTAGTCTATATTTAATTTTACCGGTTGACTAAGTGGTACCTAACTGTGGTTCAGTCAACACAAAGTAGGTGTAAGTGATTTGTAATATATTAACATTGTTATATTTTAAATTGTAAGTAAGTAGTTTCCAATGCCAGATGCTTTATACGAGTTTGGAATTTATTTTGATTTCGCAGATATGAATATAATGCGATGTACGGGGAACAAACCACGAAGACTTGATTCAAAAAGAGTTTTTTTTACATTTGTACGACTCCTATTAAAAACCTATGATGTTGACGTATCATGTTATCCTAGGTCCCACAAAACATACATACTAAGTATATAAATAAAAATCTTTAATTAAACCCCAATAGTGTGTCGCAAGGTAAATGTTAATATAGTACAAATTAGTATTAATTTGTTGGTACAAAGTGTCTATATTAAGGCACCATAGCCTTGTACGAAAGCTAGTGCAGTAGAGGCGGAATGTTCGTTACTTTCTACTGCAACCTTGAGCGGCCTGTTCCAATCGCCTCAGTCGAGGAAACGGCAGAACTTTATCTAAGAAAATCTCAGCAAGTTTTAAAGGAATTTCAGACAATTATGGCGATTGGTGAACAATTTTCAACTTTGAAAGTGTAATCAAAATTGACTGGGCAAGATCTTATGATTTTTTTACTATCCAATTTGTCTATAAGCCTAAAAGTAGGTACGAGTGTGCTCTAGAATACAACTTTTATGAATACCAAAATTTTTATTTAGTTTTGAGTTTTATCATTTAGCATCAAATAATGACCAATCTGATACAACACATTTCACACCTACGGCGACAGTAGTAGTTGCATAATCCTCAAACGTACTATTCCCATGAAGTAGGCATATAGGTAGAGGTATATTTGAACTTGAGAAAGGTAAACCAAGCAAAGATGTTTGTGGTTTACTTTCTATAAGAACCTTGAGTGCGTTCACCAATTCTTACGTCACATTCGATAGCAATTTAAAGCCAGTCTCAAGAAGAAATACATGTTATTATGTGGCAGCGATACATCTCGAAATATGGATAAATATAGACCAATCATCGGTTCATCCGTTTCATTAAATGTATTTCTGATTTTGAAATTATGTCATGAAGATATATAATTAAATAAATAGATAAATATTTTTATATGCATTGTTTTACTTTGTGCTCCATAATGTTCTAAAAAAGCAATTACTTGTTCTATTATATTTCAAGATAAACTGCAACGTGGGATGATTTTATTTTATATGGGTAAAAATATTATAATTATGGGACCAAAATTCGCACATGCTCCATATTATATGAAAGATGCACTTTTATTTTAATGCAATTTAATCGAAAAAAACAGAGTTCCGAGGATCATTTGTTAAATAAAACAGAGTGTGAACAAAAACATAACAACATAGCTATCACCAACAAACGTGTAATTGGAGCAATTATCGGATAATACACAAGAAACGCAAACAAAAAAAAATTGCTGGGGGCCAAGTAAGCGAGAAACAATTGATTACGTCGTGGAAACGCCTTCAACGCGTGCGCTCCGAAAAAAAAGATCCATGCCAACCGTGAAGAAGTTCACGATAGAGACAACAGTATACAATAAAGCCTCCAAGACGATAGAGATGAAAAATGTGCACATGTTGAAGTGAGAGGTAAAGTTACGAAAGTAGAAGGAGAAAAAGAGACAGATGTTGAAGAGAAAGATACTGTAGAGAGTGAAATTGCCGTGGCAACTTTCGCTGAGCCAGTTTCTGTTACGTCAGCAACAGCGCCAGCGCATGTTACGCAAGTCCGCGAAGAGATTATAACTATTTTGTATGACACTGATTTGAATGATTGCTGGAAGTAATAAATTTCTATAGAAATGACTTCCGGTGTACATTTCAGTTCTTTTTCAAATTTATATGAGAATTAGTACGAGTATGAACTTTGAATTATATGTTTGTGATTACTAACATGATATTATATTTAAATTAGGCTTAACAAACAAAATATGAACCAATTAAAGAAATATGAACATGAATTAACAAAAAAATATGAATTACGTAGATGCAATTTCATGAAAGATGAAATCTCATGGTAAGATGACTGCAAAATAATACTAAATATGATTATAAAAGCCTCACGACTATGTTGCTTATGTTATCCTTAGCCCCTATTTGCCTAATCGCCTTTTGATGGATCTTGTCATTGTATTGTGTCTACTCTACTGTCGCTTGAAGCTCAATGTTATACAATTTAGCTGCAATTTTACGGTACTTACTTTCACTGTTACATACTGTTTCATACTCTACTATTAGTATTTTTTTTATTTACAAAGTGAATGGGTTCTTCAAAATATGTATGTATAATTGGTTCTTATCAAGCTAGCGTTATAAAAATATTTTCTGCAAAATGTATCGGAACGGCCAGTGCCTAACTTTTGGATTAGGGTTACTTCTGAGACTTACTATTTTCATACTAGTAATACAAGTATTGCTGGCTGATTGATCTTAAAAATAGAACTTGTTATTTCTTTTATGGTGAAACTCTTTATGATAATCACTTGAAAAAAATCTGTTTATATTCTACTCTAATCTTCAAATCAATTAATCCTTTCTACGTTATTGTGTTTAATTGAAACTGGGCGGGATACTGCCCTAGTTTTTAAATGATGTATTATACTCATCTCATCTCTTCTCGCTCTAATGCCGAAGTACAATACTGTGTCGTTACCCACACTAGAATAAGTACTTGGGTTGTTTTACAGGCGTACGTTCACCTTATCTATGTGTGCGTTTTGTTCTTGACAAACCCTTTCTAAATTTGTTAAGCTATTATATCAAACTATGTATTCATTAACACGTTCTTAAATGCATATGTATTATTGAAAATAATATTTCAATTTCTAGTAGGTAATAACGTAAGTGCTATAATTCCTAGTACGCATCTAACGAAATAGTATCTTCTCTGTGTGAGTGTGCATTATATTACAATCAACGTTCACATTTGCATATATATGCGTTTGTGTTGATATTCAGCTGTTAGTATACGTACACGTAAATTGCGTATAGTTTACGCTAGTTTTTGCGTGTGTAGTAGTATTATGTGCATGTACGTGTGTTTTAGCGTTCACAATGAAAGTACTGGCGGTTGCGCGGATTTAGGTCACAGCGCCAACTTTGATTATAAAGATTACCACCGTCGTGTGAATCATCGCACATCTTCTAGGTCTATATTCCCCTTAATAGGAATGTTGTATTCCCTATTAGTGGTGCAAATGATGAATCTTTTACACTTTCTTTGGCTATAAAGTCAACAAGACCGTGACATTGAAAATCCTTATTAAAGTACAGGACAAACACTGCTATTTACTTGATTATATTAATTTTTATATTTAATAATAATATATTATTTTCAATTTGAATCAACCAATATTGGTGATATTGGTTGATTCAAATTGATATATATACAGAGGATAAATGTAAGAGTTAAAGATACATCAACAATTCAACATACATTATAAAGTTGCATTAAATATAAAAACTTTTAAAATTAGAGTGTATCCTACATACTCTAATCGATTATGAAAATTGATGAATGAACGTAGAAAGCGAAAACAACAATGATATCAAAAAAACATTGAAACCAAACAAACCCTGTTGAAATAATGGAATAGAACCAACTCTTTCCAAATTTCCGCAGAACATTTCGAGATAAGGTTGGAGTTATGAAAATGTAGTGTTGGAAAGGAAAGTGGCTTGCCGGCTCGTGGCGAAACTTCTTGCGCCAGCGCACCGCGTGAAAGGGGATCTGTGAGATGCGGCCTATTTATATTTACTTCAATTTTACTTCATCATTAGCATCCGTGAATGAATTGAAAATGGTTTTATGGTGCATTTTTTTTGTTTTGAACGTCCCGTTTATATACATTTAAAGGTATAAAGTACACTGAGACCTTACACACTATTGTTATGTAATGTTTTTATTCATTCAGCCGGAAACCTTATGACATGGCTCAAGTAGGTAACTAAGGAGTATTTCTATAGATAATAGCCGGGATCGATGTGTTAAAATACCTTCCATTGCTTCTAACTTTTTGGAAAAGTGGGTGATTCCTGCAATGACCTTAACTGGAAGAAAAACTCATAGTATATTATTTTTAATAGTTTGACAGTATTCCTCATTGAAGATGAACCGAACACTCTAAAGACAATTTCATATTGCTTTGTTATGTGATGGTATGTCGTACGTGTCCTTAAAACAAAATGACGCGTTGTAAACTATCTTCAAATACCGTACTCCTTGCACAATTAGCGTTATCAATTTGAATAGGTATGAAAGTTAACTTATACACCATCATAATTTTAAACTCAAACCTTCTTTTTCCTAAGTCTGTTACCTATCATGTTGATTGTAAAGTCGATGACCAACTTCACAAACGTTTTTGTTAGAGAGTACCAATGAACACTAAAAGTTCTACTAAATAAAACTGAATGTTTGTCATTTTATAACTAGAGAACGGCTGCATCGATTTCGATAGGAGATATTAGGTTATAGGCTACTATATTTGTGAAATAAAGAAAAAAGAATATTTAATTTGAAATCTTATTTGCGAGTAGTTTGACTTTTACACTCAAAAGTATGGCGATTGTCATATATATGTTTTAGTCCCGGGCGTAGCCCGGTAGAAAAGCTAGTAAAATTATAGACATACATAGTAAGGCAAATTCTCACTGTCACGCTCTAATCCTTAATTTAAGTTCGTCCATACTTTTAACCTTTTAAAGATTGAAAATCCCTTTTCAGTGGAGATGGCCATCTTAATATTAGAGCTGTCAAACATCGAATTTGAACCTTATGGCCGTGTCGATTGCACAATTTTAGAGAGTACTTAAAACATGCGACTTAAAAATCTATTAATCATCATTCGTTCAAATTAATATTATTTGTTCGTCTGAATTCATCACCTCTCTTTCATTGGTCATAAAAACGAAAAGAATAGCTGGATTGTAAAATTGGAATTAAAGTAGGTAATAAAGTAGGTACATGTTTAGGACGTTTTACAGGGATCTGGTTCTGTCGTGGCATCCACACTAGGCAAGCCTGTATCATGGACACCTAACTAGGTCATATTACCTATTCCGGTCTAGCCTCAGTAAATTTAATAAAAATTAGAAGTTCACCATCAATAAAAAAAAAAAAAAAGACACACAACAACAGCGACAGCAGTGATTCGGCAGCTAATAATTATTTTACAAAGGAGTTTAGCAATCTTTCCGTAGTATCATATGAGGCCTTTTTTAACCAGCTAAAAACACTTTTTAACCAGTCAACAATTAGAGTATGACTTCCTGAAACGGGGCCAGTATCTTCTTTACCTGTAAAGCCCTTGATAATATTTTACAAAATACTGGTGTTGCTTTCATGTTACTGAGTTTTCAGTAAGATATATCGTACAGAACATAATTGGATTATGCTTAAGATTCACTGTGTCGTTTTTTCCTGTATTCTTGCTATGAAAATAATACAGTCTATAAAATAATGTTTTGTACAAAGTAAAAGTTTTTGAACTACAATTTTTTTTGGTACGTCAACAGTCAAAATAACATGCCCTTATAGTTAATTTTTAATATGTAATCATCAAACATTGACACCGTGTCAAACTCTTGCGCAACAGGCCCTATCAGACGACCCTGGATGTTTATGTATGTTCAACCTTCACACATTCTACTTCGTTAGACTGTTTGCTTTTCCTTAGCTAAATATTAGAATATTCTGTGCAAATGTTGTAGTTAAGAAAATGTGGCCTGTGAATTTTCTAAGTTTGGATTTGTTTACTGTTCCTATTATCACTCTGTTGCAATATTTAATGATTTTGAGTAGAGAAGATAGAAGATAGTATATTTGGTAGTAGATTTGTCTAGATTTTTTAATATATATTAAAAGATCCTTTTGCAGCCCATTACTAGTTCCACGGGCAATAATTTTTATTTGTGGTCTTATTAATTGTACCACTTTTTTATCCGTAGTCTTATCGGTCGGTCGGTATGTATCGTTGTACTAATAACTTTTATTATTTACAGCTTGATATATATTAAAGATATTAAAATATTTTTAATTTATAAATTTTATATAAGCATAGTGTATTTCAACAATATGTTAAAATATCGACTGTTCTGTTAAGTTCCTAAATTAAGTAAATTAAAATTTGCAGACAGAGCTATCAAAAAGACAGAAACAATAAACGACATGGGTCCTGCTTTAGAGATTGTGCAAGTGGATCCAGTACAGGTAGCGCACGTGGTGATGGTGACCCCACGTATTAACTCAGGCGCACGTGTGGATCACATACAGACGAAAGTTCCTTTCAAATTACCCGGCCTTTGAATTAAACTTGTCTGTAAAATAATGAAAGGAGGGTTGAAGTCTTTGTCTAGACAAGAAAGAGACATTTTTACTAGTTTTAACCAAATTTTAGCAGTGATAGAAGAAATCTGGAATTAATTTTCCTTTTTTAACGAAAAAGAAATGATTTTACACAGTGAAGGAAGAAATACAAATATAGGAGAATCGCCATAATTTTCCTGTATCGAATTCTTAATGCTCGATATATAAATCAAATCAAAAATACAACGTCGCAGTGACCTTTTAACAGAATGTCACTATCAAAGCATCAAGGCATCAGGGTGCATTTTGAAGGTGCATTTTTTGTATTCCACCTACCTGGCCTATTATAGTCCAGGGGAAAGTTATGTGAAAGACGGTCGAACAAAAAATCTTGATTTCTCCCGACATTTTTTGGACCCCTTAGAATTCTGATTTGGATCAAACGATAGTTTTTGTGTAGACACGTTCGAGTTTGTAGAGAATAATAGAGACGAAAAAAATGTGCGTTTTTTTTTTCTAAATTGAAGGTTCACGTTATGTGAGGATAAATAGGTAGGTATTGAATTCATTGTTTGGTTGAAAGGTTGTTGAAGTTTGAGAATGAAAATTTTGTCGTTGCAAGAGCTCTATTATTTAGATGGTACGATGTTCTATGGACACGCCAACAGAAGAAGCTGACATCAAAATATGCAATTTTTTCAATGTGAAACATTATACACCGTGAAATTTACATCGTTTTGTTCCCGCCGTGTAGTGATAGTACCCGTCAAACTGAACAACTTTTCACGAAAAAAAAATTTCTTGCGACAAAAAAATTTTTGGCCTCTCCATACAAAGTGAGACTCCCGACCGACCCATTTTGTATGGAGAGACCAAAAATTTTTTTTTGTCACAGGAATTTTTTTTTTCGTGAAAAGTTGACGGGTACTATCACTACACGGCGGGAACAAAACGATGTAAATTTCATGCTGTATATATATATATAATATATTCTTTATTGCAATGGTACACTATACACACAACAACATTAACATTATGCTTTACCTACTTTTAAGGTAGTCTTGTGGCCCAGCAGCAGCCACGAAGAATGTTGTAGGGGTTAATAATATAAGGTGTGGCAAAAAAACAGGGTTCTGTCCGAAGAAAAGGAATTTATGAATTTATATATTATATAATCTCTCACTAGTCTTACAGTTTAAGAAAAATAGAAACATGGAGTGCTTAGGGATATTACTGTCGGAGATATGGACATGAAGTGAAGAATTTGGCAGAAAAAAGACAAAATCGAAACGTAAGAAATCTAAATTTGAAAATGAATTTAAAATGAAAGATAAAACTGCCAGCAAGAAAGGTTGCCAGTCATAAAACAGGAAAGAGGACGAATGCCTCGTTACAGTCTCACGTAAGTTTTTCATTATTAAGGCTTTACAACAACATATTTTAAGCCTTTATAGAAACTGCCCTCATTTTATAGCTCAAACTATTTTTTTTGTGTTAAAATTATTTATATTGCTAGACAATAGAGCACCCAAAGGTATAATCTTTATGTTTGTTGACTGTACGTACTAATAAGAATCAATACGAAATCAATACACCAACACTTATTTAAGTGAAACTTTGAACAAAGCCTGCTTTCCCAGCTCATTTGAAGCAGAACATTGAATGGAGAAAAACTGTCGCTCATCAGTCATTGGCTTTCTTAGCGTGCGACGGCGCACTGACATCAGACTCTCACTCTCTTTCACCAATTAATTGGGGTTAGGGTTGCATAGATTTTTTAAAATGGAGTCCACACAATCCTACTTGGCTTATTATAACTCATATCAATCACTCCTTCTGGTACAATACCTGACGTTTGACTAATAAAATCGCGCATCACAAACATTATTTAAAATAAAAAAAATAATATTAACATGATTTAAATATTTAAATAATTTGTATTTGTGGAAAAAGGATTGATGATGACTGCTGGTTTAGGATTTGTTTGCTTGCGACAAAATTAATGTCTTTTATTGCTTAGTTAGTAATTTGTATCTTTAACACGTGTAGATATACATTTATTTTTACTACAAATAAAATTACCGTAGATGATTGAGATTGCCTATTTTAATACGAATTATTTCTTAATGATAAGAAAAGATTGATAAGATCTTCTTTATCAACGATAAATCTATAAATTTATCTGACAGCCCTAATTGGAGTCAACGAATCGCGCGCAAAAACTGAAAGAAAGTAACGTGGTGGAAAAATCTATAATCATTGTTTTGTATAGTTGTCTCTTTTCAACGTGGGGATGGTTGTATTGCCGTCTCGGTTTGAAGAAAGTGTGCACGCGCAGCTTATTGAATCGAACGGCTTTACGTCACACGTAGTAAATGTGAAAGGGGAGAAGGTTCTGAAATTAAAAGTTTTTTTTTTCTTGTTAGGTTATTTTGTTGAAGAAATGTTCCAAGAATAGCTTACACGCATATCTTAACAAAACCAAAATTATTTAAAGGCTTGGATGAAACTGAACAGAAAAATCCAGTTATAATAATAATCCAGAATATAATAATAAACTTTTATTTTGTATACAAATTTTCATTTGATTAATTAATTGTAATTACAGTGTCAGTGTCTTTTCATGCAAATTTTTTTAAATATTTATCTGATAATTTCAACTGTTCTGTCGTCGATAGTGAGAGTGAAAGATGACGTCGAATATGGATTCAGTCAATAGAAAGGAAAGGCATATGCCATCAAAGGTATGTGATAGAAAAGGACGGAAATACAAGTACGAGATGAAGTGTGGGAATGCGTGCAGGCAGGTAGCTGCAAAATGCAACGTGCTTTTAGGGTAGGTCCAGGAAAAATAGGCCACAAAAAGCAAATGTAGATTTAAATAAAGAAAAATAAGTAGCTACATGGTTTTTCATTCCATGGATTTTATTTATTAAAATGTTTATTAAGATTACATCATAAATTAACTAATTAAAATAAAAACTAAATTAAAATCAAGAAAATTTAAATATGTTTACCTGCATAGCTTTAAAGGTATTTCGGTTTGCATAATATAACTTCTTGCCCTGAAATATAATAAAAAAAGTAGACATGCAAAGTGGAATAGTACTGGAAGAATGGTTGCTGGGTTATATATTTAAAATAGAAGGTGACAAAAAGTTTTTATTTTAAACCTCATAGGAATAAACTAATCCTTGATCAAAAATACACAATAATTATTATAGCACTTGCTTTACGCCCGCGGCTACGCTCGCGTTATGTAAGATCTTCCAGTGGAAATAAGACTTTTTCCCGTAAACAGTATCCTATGTGTTAATCCAGGGTACAAACTATCTCCATTCCAAATTTCATCACAATCCGTTAAGTAGTTAAGGCGTGAAAGAGGAACAAACATCCAAATATATTTTCACATTTATGATATTAGTGTGATAATGTATACTACAAAATCATAATCAGACTAACAAAACATTTTTGAAATGAATCAGATATATTCTATTGACAGCTTTGCCCCAGCTTACCCTACAAGTAAGGGGCAAAAAAATATATCGAAGAAAGTAAGAGCATTCTCATGTTAGAAGTGTTTTTATATAAATGTTAGAAAAAAAAGACGTCTTTTGTATGGAACGACTGGTTTTGGACAATGGCTTGCGCAACACGTGGCCGCACGCGGGTCGCGATTTTTTTACTTGTATGATAAAAAAAGCAGTAGGTAGTATTTTGTTAAGATAGTTTTATTGTCTATCTAGGCCTAGAAATATTACACTATGATGCTTGGTTATACTGTTGAGTTTAAAAAGTTTCTGCTTAATAATTGTACATTTATTTTTTAACGATTGTATCACAACTATTAAAAGTACGTGTGTGTACGCCCATTAGTTTAATATACAACATTAAATTAAGCGTCTTATAATACATTAGTTCGACATTTTGAAAACAATTTTCGCCTGAAGCTAAATCATGTGAAGGTTGTTTGAAACATCCTAACTTGAGAGGACTCAAGATAAAACAATAGATAGGTCTCGACCTTATGTGTTTATTGCTTTATAGGGTTCCGTACAAAAAAGGTTCTAAACCAATCGACCGGATTTAACTAAATATTTTGTTTTCATTTGATTTATCTTTGATTTTCCATTTGAGAAATTCGATATTTCCCTTAAATTGCTAATAATTGATTTCAAATTACAATTTACGACAGAAAGTACCTTAAGTTACTTCTATGAATCTGTTTAGTCATACGAACTTCAAGAAACAAAAAGTAAAATGTGATTAAAAAGAAACAAAGTAAAATAATTCGAAAATAATATTCAATATTCAAAAAACTTACGTTCGGTAAGATAAAAACAAAAGATAAAAACAGTAACTTATAAGAAAATTCCATTAGATTTCCAATATCGCAGGACGTAGATAGTATTGGTAAAATACACAATTCATATAATATGAGGTAGTTAGTTGAAGCTTTGGTATAATATAAGGTCGTCTTAACTGATCGTAATTTGGTAAGAAATTTATTGAGGCCATAGTATCTTGTGAATTATTTAAGACCCAATTAGATTTTATTAGTACTTACCAATTTACTGTATTTATAATAGTTTGTAATCGTAAATATGAATTTATGCAAAACACTACAAGAACTTATACATAAATAAGGTTAGTGGTGCCATCTAGCTATCGTAATTTGTAGCCATTAAATTAATTTAGACAGAATTCATAAATCAAATGGCTACACATTTTGTACAAATTAATTTTCACATTAATTGATAATTGTTAACAAAATACATTTTGCATTAAATACTTTTAGGTAAGAGCAAATGAAATTTTCAAAGAGAAATGGTGACTATGTTTTGTAGTTGTATTATGTATACAATTTAAATTTGATAGTTGGAATTGTATACCTAAGACAACTAAAAAATGTAGTCACCTAAGACAACCTAATTGAATTGTACATATACCTACCTAAGACAACTACAAAATATAGTCACCATTTCTCTTTGAAAATTTTATTTGTCTTTACCTAAAAGTATTTAAGTATTTGATGATTCTTATAAGAATTTCAAATTACTTCCAAGACGATTATTGAAAATGAGTGTTTTGTAATATGTCAATTTGTATGTTATTTTATTTTATTACTAGCTTTCCGCCCACCCCACGTTTTTCGTTTTAAGTCCTACAAGAGTACTACACCAATAAAAATCTCAATAAAAAATATTCTATACTTTTTAGTGCGTTAGAACGTGTTGTTAAAAAATATTTTCTACTTTATAATTATTTGGAAATAAGTTTATCGATAAAAAACCTCACCTTAGCCTATAGACTGTAGTTTGAACAGTACCTATAGGTAACCACATGTTCTAATCTACAAGCAGGGCAAATTCACATAGAGCGGCGCGCGCGCACACGTGCGAGGATAGAGCGTCTTTGTGCCGCAGGATATAGGTCAGCGTGTTACCCCTCCTTTCAGTAAATAGGCCAAGATAGAGAACGCTGTTTACAGACGACTTTATGCTGTAATATTGAGTAATAGCAGTTAGAAACTCGTGTACACTACTAAACAAGAATCGTAATGTGGCAGCGGCACGTCACGTCAACAAAGTATGTAATAATATTGTGAGTACTGTCGGATTAGTGGCCAACCCGACTATCCCCTGTTGTCAAAGAACACTGAGATAAATTAGTCCCACTTGTACCATTGATGGTACTGGCCAATGGTACAACAGGTACGGCAGCCAAATGACCTCTGATGAATTAGCCTAAAATTTAGGCCCTAAATCACTAATCAATATCGTCTCCTTATCGTGTGGATTGTAAGTTCAATGCGTGACCCCTCAAACCCTAGTGCTTCATCATCATCATTATCTCAGGTGGAAGACGTCCATTATTGCTGTCCCTATGGACAGGACCTGCCCATTAGATTTCCAACGTGAACGGTCCTACGCTGCGCTACTTGCATCGAAATGGCTAATAACGATAATTTTCCGTGTCTTCCGAAACACGGAACAATTTTACCTTTCAGACTAAGGTGATTCAGCCTGCAGTGTCTTAATTATTTTATTTATCTATGGTAAACAAACCGGAGACAGTTTGACTAAGAGATTTTTGTTTGATCACTGTGCGCGGGATTCGAATCTCAATACAATACGATACAAATATACATTACTAGCGATCGCGTTGTGTAAGATTATCCAGTGGGAATAAGACTTTTTCCCGTAAAAAGTAAAAAGTTAATCCAGGTTACAAACTATCTCCATTCCAAATTTCATCCAAATCCGGTAAGTACTTTAAGCGTGAAAGCGGAACGAACATCCAAAAACATCTCAACATCCAAATATCCAAATATATTTTGACATTTATTATAATATTAGTGTGTTTGAAACAAAAAATATGAAACATACAGAACAAGACAAACGTCACCACCACTCAGACATTTAGTTCTTGTGTTATTAGCAGTTTATTAGAACTTTTAGAACATCTGTGTGTATAACTCAATTATTTTAACTGTGCGATTCGAGCTGTCAAAGTCGTCATGTTGGTGGCATTGAATTCACCCGCCCGCTTACTTCCTCACCTCCTCCGACGCCTATCAAAACGGATACCAAACCTACCAACATGCAAATATTATGACGTTGACAGGCGCACAGTTATAAAAAATGGGTTATAGTAGCATTCGTACTTTTATGGAGGTCGTGACGGATATAAAGAAGTTATTAACTCACAATGCTACTCTTATAACATAATGATGATTTAGATGTTTGCCTCTACCTAAAGATACATAATTATCATAAAAAAAAATTGAGGCTGCGAGAATTGTTATTAGGTAAATACTTTGTCAAATTTAAAAGAGACAAGGCTAAACCCAGTTGTTAGTGCTTAGGTATATTGCACTCAAGTCGACCTTTCCTCGTCTTGTCTCTAATTAACGTAGGATTTTTAGGTTTCTGCCCGCAAACAAACTGACTTTCAAATGTTCTGGCACATGAGAAATATTTCTCAATTCTTTTTACAAACTGGACAAATAAGTTTATGTTTTTTTTCAAATACCTTCCATTAAATTTTTGTAATGTCCTTTGGATTTATTAAAATTTTGATAATAAGGTGATAATTTTGACCAATATTTCTTTTAAAATGCATGTTATTTCTTATGTTTATTTTTTTTAAATTACACCTTTTTGGAGATAATCTATATATTGTGTACCTACTTATATTTACAACGAATTTTGCCTATAGTATATGAATAAAAGCGTTTTAAAAATGAATCCCTATTTCCCTTGGTCACAGCATCACGCGTGAACGGCTGCACCGATTTCGCTAATTCTTTTTTGTTGTATTTGTTATTGTCAGGAAAAAATATTATGGAAGAAAAAAATAAGAAAGTTGCGCGGAAAATTACAAAATTAAGGAAAACTTAACGACCAAATTAACTTTTCTAATTGACCTTGAATTACCTACATAACTGTTATTTTTTTTTTTTTTATGTTCGTCCTTTCTGGACAGGCGAAGGGATCTAAGCCCATACTGCCTGGTCTGTAATTTCATTTTACTTTTCCATTTTTTTTAAAAAATGGCCGGAGCCATCGTTTGACATTCGATATATTTTTTTAAGTTATAGCACTAGTTGGACTTTGTGCCAGTGTCAAATATTCGTAGTTAAGACAGGACAACGTCTGTTGGGTCAGACAAGTAAATAATAATAAAAAAATACAAACAATCAAAGAGACATAAAATAGTTAAAAGATTGTTTGATTGTAAATGATTTCCAGGGATTCATGATTACAGAGAAGATATTACGGGTACCTATAAAATAATAATAGCTTAATATTAACGTGTCTCTGATACAGTAACCTTTTAATCTGCGATCTCCATCCCGCCTGCTAAGCGTGGAGATTATGGAAAAACCCTCCACTTAAGGCGAGGTTATGTGGAAATAGCGCCCATAGTCGCTACTTTGACGATCAAATACTAGCACTTGTACTGATTCTATAAATGTAAAAAAATATATGCTAACAGAATATATCCTTAATTAAATTTTAAATCGAGTAGAATTTTTAAATACATTATAATAATTTAGATATAAGAAGCAAAAGTTTAAAAAAAAAACGCAGCAAAAAAATTTTTTGACGTCCTTGATCTCGTAACTTAAAGCAATAACCATAGTTTTTTTTTCGTTAATATAACTTGCCAATTATTGACTTAGATTTTAAATCAATTAATTTTTTTATAAACTTTGCCATTTTCTGTTAATAAGCAAAAGAGTTCAAGAAAAACGAGGTTTTCGCACGATTCCTGCACGGTGTCGGACGTAACCACCGTGAAGCATCGCACGCTAATATGAACGTTATTTCAGTAATACGTCGGTTGAACTTTCAACTAAACCGCGTTGAGTTGCTAATTTTTGCAATAACCCGGCCTGGAGGCTCGTAGTCCAGTAGTGGACTGTAACGGGCCGTTGATGTTGATGTTGAATATTAACGTTTTAAAGTAGCCAATCACTCTCATACTCAACAGTAATAAGCGGTCGGTATCATCTTTTTAAGCCAGCCGGTAGTTTAGCGACGAAGCATTTAAAATGGTACAAAATTTAAGAATGGAAAGATTTTATCTATGTGTAAAATTTATCTCAAATTAGTTACTACATGTGTATTTCCACAAATCGTACACTACCATCAACTTTAGTTGCCTTCGAGATACTAGTAAACCGCTTACAATAGGCGATTTAACAAACCAGAGATATTCCCAACACATTTGATGACCGCAGCTTGGTTATTACGACATGCCTTGCGAATAGGGTGAATAGAGTTTTTATGGTAAAGAATGGGTTAAATATTAGAGGAATATTACTTCGGTGGTAAATGACCACCAAGCTGTGATGGTTGGTTGTGTTCAGGTCTCAGGACGAGAGGATCCCGTAGTAGAATAATTTACTTCTTTCTTCTCTTTTAGTATTGTATATTTTTACGGTTATAAAAGTGGATTCTAATTGTAAATTAGTTGTGCAAAAAAAAAAGTTCTGAACCGTTTCTATCATTTACAACGTTTTGATTAAAAGGAATTGGTTCGAAACCCTAGTCAGTGTCTATTTTTTTTTTAATTTTGAATAAAGTCAAATGTTATTTTTTGACACACAGGTATAACTGGGTTAATAAATATAAATTTTACATAAATCCGTTAATATTATGTTTATTTGACACTCCGAAGGCATTAGGACCTACAAAGAAATTAATAGATTGTCATAGTCCAATCCGCACCGGGAACATAATATTACATGAGCTGACTTCATTCATACACACAATCACATTAAAATTTCCTATTGCCTTTGCCCTGAATCCACTATTTTGCGGTAGAAATAGTGGAAAAGGTGACCAATAAGCGATACAGCAGAACAATGACATTCCAAACACAATATTTTAGATGACCGCAAGAAGCGTGTGCGACTGCGGTCTATTACGACACATGGCTTGCGAATTAGCTCAATACAATAATGTTTCGAGTAAGGAATAAAGTTTGGATAAAAAGATTTATAAGTAATCATTAAAAGGTATTTGAATTTTTGGATCCCTTCTTGACGAGAAAGAAATGTGTATTAGAGTTGCGATCAGAATTTGAATTGTTTTTTAAGAGTTGTATTAGGAAAAGATCGTACTGCTTGGCGAAATTAGAAATAAAATTAAATGAAATTTATTTATTTTGCTCGAAACATGGTACATAATAAAAGATGTAAGGAGTTAACACTAACAGTTCCTATGTTTCACCGAACACAGCGGTATGCTAAATTATATAATATACTTAAATGATTATACATAGTCGGCAATATACTTAATCTACCATTACTCCACATACAATTTCAAAACATGCAATATTTAATAACAAAATACATTATACTTAATCTATCATTAGTCAACAATTATCTATTTTCAAAACATGCCACCCAGTCTTTAGAGTCATGATCCATAAATTCTCCGATAGACTCAAACTATTTTCGGCGAGGGTCGTTGGCTGAAGTCTCTAGACCACCGATGCCCCATGTATATGAGCTATTGAAGAGGTGAGATTTTATTAAATTCGATAATACATTCTCAGACTAAACTGATTGTAACAAAATTACCAATATTTTATGGACGGAAGCATAACATTATGCCATTCAAACTTGAAATTTTTGTGGAAATAGGTCCTCGTATTCATTATCCGTGTGGTGACGGCAGAGTAGAATACATTTGTCACCAACCCCTACTCTTCCCGTGGGTGTCGTAAAAGGCGACTTAGGGACTACACATTGAACAGGGAACGGGCAGCAGCGCTCTCTGATACAGTAACCTTTTAATCTGCGATCTCCAACCCGCCTGCCAAGCGTGGAGATTATGGCAAAACCCTCCACTTAAGTGGAGGAGGCTCATAGTCCAGCAGTGGACTGTAACGGGCCGTTGATGATTGATGTTGATTCATTATCAGGCCCTTCTTTCCTTCTATGCTAACTTACGTTTCGGGATCTTCTTTCAAACACCACCGCTTCAAATGAATGCTCTGTTTTAGTTCTGTTAGTTTTTGTATCCACAATATCGCTATAATACTCTTAGATTGTTTATTTTCATTAAAGTGAATAGTTCAAACTAAGCAGAAGCACTTTGCTCAATGAAGATTCTATCAACAAAATTAAATTGTTAATTGTGAATGTTAACAACAAACACAGGCCCACATTAAACTATATTATAACAACTCCATGCAGTTTGAATATCGAGGCCGTGTAATCGGAACATCAGCTCAGTTGTAGGATGCAGAATTGTCAGTACAAGACAATCGGGCCCAGATTCGAGCGAATAGGGCAACTTGAGACAATAGAACCAAGCCTATGGGCTGGTTTGTAGGGTTGCCAGTAAAATAAACATGGCCAAAAATAAAGCACGTAAATATTTCGTAACTTATAAAAAAAACGTTTTATACAAACTTTTTACAAAAATAATTTATTTTTACAAGCATTTAGAAAATGTTGTGGAGCACTAATTGTTTAGTTTTATGTTGTGAGAGGATTTGTGTTATTTCGATAGCATGGCGTCGCATAGAAAGGAAATAAAATATAAAATTATGAGTCATGTTATATCAAAGGCACAATGACTGGTAGTAGATATCGAAATCTTAAACATTATAATCGTGTCACGATACAGTATTGTTAGTAGCAACTATTATATATAGAGTTCTAGCATTAATTTGGGAATTGGATTTTTTTAAATTTAGAATGCACAATTTATCCGCGCCCGCTATTTCACCACTTTGGTAGAAATAGCGATTAAGTCCGTTAAAAAAACAATAGAGATAGGTAGGTAGGTAGGTAATTAAAGATACTTAAAACTATTTAGAGACAACGTGTATAAGTACTTAGCTCCTTTTGTGTCATCATTTCTCATATAATATTATAATACCATCGTCGCATTGTAAATATTGTTTCTTTAATGTCTTTTGTTTCGAATATTTTATTTATTGATCCACTTTAATTAAATTGAACATTTGCGTGAAAACTTACTATGCACTAAGTAAACTTGTACTTGTAACTGGTACTTGTGCTAGTGTAAAATTAAATTTCCACCTTAGGGCTCATGATAAGACGCTGTTCGCATAATCATAACTTAGTAACTTAAAGCGAGCAAATTATGGACGTAATCTCAGACTTTGTATGCATTCACACGATGTGATTTTGTGTAAACATAGTATTCCTATGCAAATTTTGTCTCTTACGACCAAGGTAACGTTGTCATAGGCGTTCCGGAGTGATATTCTCACGGAATGTAGAACAATAAAGATTTGGGTCGAATTATAAGCTTCTTGTTTATGAGTGGATTGCAGAGTCTAAGACCGACCTCTCAAACCCTAGTTAGAGAGCTGATAATACTTACTATTCATAAATGAAAATACACGACCATTTATTTGACACTGCGCCTGCAGGCAAAATATTTAATACTAGTAAGTAGCAAGTATTGTGCACGCAGATACGGAACGGAAGTACGTACAGTTACTGAAAAAGTAGATATATTTTTAAGTTACTGCTTGCTTGCTTATACCTACGAATACTTTACACAAAAAAGGCACTTTATTTTCTAGCAAAATTATTGTTTTTGTTTTACGATATTAAAATCCTTGTAACCAAAGCTATTTCTGAAGTAACAAAAATTGTTGAGGTAAAAAATGTTTTGGTCCGAAACTTCCAGTAAAAATACTTTGACATTTATATACCTTTGTAAAATGATAGATCACAGTAGTCTTATTTTATTATCTTCTGTGTAACAGCCCTACATCAAAGCCAAAACTGGGCTTAATGTCACCGGCCCATTATAATCTAAACGAAACAAAGCGGCACGAGCTTGAGCGGTAGGGCAGTGTCAATCACGAGTTTCAGCAATAAACCTTCGAGTTAGATCTTTGCTTTGACAATGTATAATCAATCATAGGGTTGAGGTGTCATTGGCAAGATATTGAATATTGTTAGTAGTTGTCAGGTGCAGGAAATTAGTTATTATACGACTAAGGCTTAAGCGCAGTAGAGAACTTAAGGTAAGGTCGACCAATAAATTGGTTTTTCATCCTAAGGTTGGATGCGAGTTGCAAATTATAGAACAACAAAGATTATTTTCGTTTGCAGAACGATCTGTCAGATACCGAGTATTAAACCTATTGAAATTTTCGATAACTATAGGTAGTTGAATGAAAAATGGTAAACCACTTTCTTGGTCGACCTTACATATAGTTTTGATTTTGTTTTTTTAGGGTTACCTATTATTTTGGAGATTATTGTTCTTGTTGGGGTTCGATCCCAACTATTGTTTTTGCAGGTTTTGATGGGATTATTCAGTAATTTCGACTACGTACACAATAAATACGAGGTTTCAGATTCACGATATTTTTATTACCTGACATTAGAAAAGGCAGAGTTGCCATACATTAAAAAAGAACCATTCGTTCGTAATCGGATACAGTCATTATCTAACAGTTCTTGTCATATAGCCACTCAGAATCATAACTTTAATGTATTGAGAAATATACAATTTTTAATGGCCTATTATAATGGTATCTATATGTTAAACAGATAGGTATAGTAGTAATATTATAGAAGAATTTGTTAAGTTATTCTACAATAACAACAATAGAAACTGACCTAGGTCACCTAAATGTTTAAAGTATACAGCATGAAATTTACATCGTTTTGTTCCCGCCGTGTAGTGATAGTACCCGTCAAACTGAACAACTTTTCACGAAAAAATAAATTCCTGTGACAAAAAAATTTTGGTCTCCATACAAAATGGGTCGGTCGGGAGTCTCACTTTGTATGGAGAGACCAAAAATTTTTTTGTCGCAGGGACTTTTTTTTTCGTGAAAAGTTGTTCAGTTTGACGGGTACTATCACTACACGGCGGGAACAAAACGATGTAAATTTCACGGTGTATAATATGACAAACATTGTGTGATGACCACTTAGTCTTGTGTTTGTTGTGTCTGGCTAGATGTTGTATTTATCTATTTATGTATGTAAATGTATATCACCTGTCTGAAACCCATTGTACACGATGTGCCTAGTTTGGGCAGGTCATCAGATGGCCGTGTGTCTGCACATATTTAATTAATTAATTTATAATGTGTTAGAATATTTTCTGTTACAGAGAATTCTATTTCATGTTACCTAATGGAACAACTTACTTTCCACCTAGCAATAATAAAAAATTACAAAATTTGCATTTTTAAATGGCAACTCTACTAACAAGTAAGCAAAGTAAATATGCTCGAAATACAGGTGCATATATTCTAATGCTAAAGTTAGAACTAAAAATAGTGGGCAGATGCACCCAGCTGAATGGTAAAGGTCACAGGATAGTACCTAACCACTATACCTGTATAATACTTAGATCATTTACATTTTAATACAGATACCTACGTGTGAAGATCTATAGGTAGGGATGGGTGTACAATTTACGACTATTGACTGCATTTCAATTAAGATTTTTTTTTGTGAAGAAAGAAATTTATTCGGTGTCGTTAGGGCAAGAAATACGACTAATATAGTGTCTTGCCTTTCTTGCTCTTATTTATTTACATGAGAATAAAATACAATGAAAATGTATTGCATACAAAATGCTTTTCATGATTCACACCTGTCAGTAAATTGAGAATTTAAAATATTTTCTAAAGTTATGTATCTGAATCAGGAATATAACTATTAAAAGTCATTCAGTTTATTGGCTAGTATTATCTACTAGTATATTAGTTGCAATTGTCGGCACTTGGTGAAACTCCATAGTAATAAGTATTATTAATGATACAAACACTTGTACCCGTTCCACATATTTATATTTGAATGAATCCGACCGGTTTCAGTTTCACAGCGTCTTCAGGGGTTATGAAACTACATAATTACAGTATTAGACAAAACCACAACAACATTTCACCCGTGCAATATAATGTGACACATATATGTACACAATATAATGTGTTTGTATCATTAATAATTCAATCAATCAATCAATCAGCCTATTGCAGTCCACTGCTGGACGTAGGCCTCCCCAAGGGCACACCAAAACGCACGATCACCCGCTTTCCTCATCCAGCCACCACCAGCGCAAAGTTTAATGGTGGAATTAATAATTATTTTATTAATATATTTTAATATTCTCATTTCTGCGTAGATTAAGTCAACTAAAACTCTTATCTACACAAATATCTATACAACCAGTAGTTTAACTATACAATGATTCAATTCATTCAAGCACGCAGATCTAAAGATGCGCGCAGGCAACGTTTAGATCTTACGGCGCAACATAATGTATGTAAATACAGGTAAATGTCACTTGTTGGTTTGCTTGGGACGGGTGATGACCTAGGCACATATAGCCAGGTAATAAGTAGGTATTTAAACAAAACATAGCTTTGGTAATCATGTGCATTCTGTGAGCATTTAGACAGGTTTTGACCTAGGAAAGGAACGGGTTACCAAGTCATAGTTTTTTTTATGCTTGTATGTAGTTTTTATTAGCGTGTAGGTTGTCATGTAAGGTTAATGACCGATCAATGTGAGGTTTAAACTGAATTTAATTATTGAGGAGAGAAAAGGAAATACTTGTAATACGTGAAACTAAATCTTTTTTTGATATTGCAAACGGAAAACACTATCATATTCATGTGTAATTATGTAATCTGTGTTATTAATAGTGAAAAAAAAACATCAATGATATAATAAGTATTTGATAATACGAACCTTGGACTTGTAGATAAGATGTGGCTAGAGCATCGATTACACTTTCCTAAATATCGGATGCTAACTACCGGTCATTGGAGGTTCCGGGTACGATTCCCGGTGGGGACACTGTCAAGAAAAAACCTCTTTGTGAGACTTTCCCCAATTTGGTTAGGAAATTGCAGGCTGAATCACCTGATTGTCCGAAAAGAAAGATGATTCCGTGCTTCGGAAGGCATGTTAAACCGTTGGTCCCGGCTACCTATCTAGTCGTTATCACTGACACCAGAGTTTGTGAGGTCGGTTGTTGACCTTACAACCCACACGATGATGATGAATGCGACAAATGCAACAATATAATCTGAATTAGTGACTAGATCTAGAGAGGTGTAATCGTTAAGCTCTTTTTTTTTTATTTTTTTATTTGACCGCTTGACGTCATACGTCCAACGACTGAAAACCATGATCGTAGATTTAATTGACGACAAAAATACGAAATATCACCTTCTAATATGAAATCGTCAAACGTTAAACGTAAGCTTACTTTGTACAAGGTTTTTGTAAAAACTTAGTTTGTTAATAAGATGACGTCACAAAGGTCAAATGGTTCATTTGGTTTTTGGATTTTTTAACGTAATCTTAACTTTTTAGTACGAAAATATAGTGTAAACCATTAAAACTCGAAATGGGTTTCGTATTTCTTTATAGTAAAGTAATTTTAGCACACCCCATTCCTTAGTTAGCTTAGCTGCTGAAAAATCATTTGTAAGCAAATGATATTCGCACATTAAGGTATAATTGAACGTTGCATAGCAAGTTTAACTCTGCTTTTATTTTTACCAAGAAAAAGTACTTGGCATTGAGTTGGGGTTCGATGCCCGTGCAAGGCCACATTTCTCAAAGGCTCGGAGGAAATAGTCCGAGATCATTTCTCCACTTGCAAAGAGAAAATAAAAAATATTGGGTCAAGTGTATTTTCAAATTGGCCATGAAGGGTTCTGTAGAGAAGGCGATCAACGTCATCTCTCACCACTAAGGTACACGATTTTCTCGAGGTTTTACAATTGTGATGTACAAATAAAATTATTACTTTTACGATTTAAACTCTTTTTTATTGAACAACTAGTAATAATTTCAGCATTTTAATGTTATCAAAATGTATCTAAAATGACGAAAGCAATCGTTTTGGCTGGAACTTTGACTGACATAATAGCGCAAGATTATATTTTTTTTATCTATGACAGATTGACAAATTGATAGATAGATAAATTAATATGCCGACCAGCTGACGATATAACTGGTTAAATCCGATTAGGTAAGTGAAACTACCTATATGCATTTTATTTTGATTTGAGACGCCCACGGATCTCCTAAGTTAGACATTTACTTTAAAATGAAACAGACAAAAGTTTGACTTTTAGATGTTGTCAGAACCCTTTTATTTTTGTATTATTTGACAGCTCTAGAAAACTTTAAAGCAACTTTATTTTAATATTTAGGGTACTATGTTTACGAGTATCTTTGAGTTTACATTAGAAAACGCACGCATTAAAAAAGCTTTAGCTAGGTACTATAGTAGTTGCTACCTGGCCATTGCGATAAAGCACTTGTATGTATGGTATAGCGACTTAGGTATGGTTAATAGGTATGGAACACCAATGAAACCGCTATTTCACAGCTAGAATGATCAAAGTATCCAGTTTTAGTGAATGAGGAAAATGGTTTTTGAACACGCGTACTGAAGTTGCACCTTTTACAACTGAACCCTGAATCTTAACTTGGCTTAAACCTGCGAAGTAAATGTCAAACAGTTTCGTTGAACATAGCTATGCTTGTTTTTGCTCGAAGAAAGAATGGATTGAATTTATTGCACAAAGGGAATACCTTTCAGCTTATTAATTTTTCAGTTATTTCCCGTTCGATAAAAAAGTGATGTGGTAATGTGGTTTTAATTTATTATGTGCCCTTATATTTTCTTGTTATCCTTACTAATATTATAAATGCGAAAGTAACTCTATCTGTCTGTCTGTTACGCTTTCACACCTAAACCAATGAACCGATTTTGATGATTTAGTACAGAGATAGACTAGAGCTTGGGAAAGGACATAGGCTACCTTTTGTCGCGATAGAAAGGCTAGAAGGGGATGAAATAGGGAATGAAAGTTTGTATGGAAGTTCGTCATTATCGAGGATGACACCCTGAAACTTATTTTTCATTATTGCAGGACAATATTTTTTATTTGATTTGAGTAGGTAGTGTAAGTCAAAGAGTCCATAATGTAAAGAATAGGATTTTTGTTTTTGATGTAGATCTACCCGCGCGAAGCCGGGGCAGGCCGCAGTATAACTATATTATGAATGACTTATTTTATTGTTGAATGTCTTTAAGTTGTAACAATGAGTTATATATAATTTTAAACTTTCGCGGCCCGTAAAATGTCTCATAAATGTTGTAACAATGATTTGTTCATGAATAGATAGTCAAAAGTCAGATGCTATTGGTGGCCCTAAAGCCATTATCACGATCATCATCATCATCATCTCAGCTGGCGACGTCCACTGTTAAACATAGGCCTCCATATATTTCCAATATGAACGGTCCTGCGCCACATGCATCCACCAGCGCGGCGCAGCGGCGGCGGCGGCGGCGCTCTCTGATTTTTAATTAGATGGACTAAAGTGACAGCTGCAAAGGTAGTTTTTTTTAATGTTGCAATCAAAGGGATGTGACATGACTCATTGAACTAACTCATTGAGCTAATTCGTTGTATCGTTGCAACAAGACACTGGATTTAAATATAGTTATGGTTGTAATACAAATATAGGTAAGTAGATAAATTAAAAACGTAATGTGTTTTCTAACTTTTCACATGTTAAGTAAATATTTAACAATAAAATAAATTGAACTGATAAAGAAAACTTCTGTAACAAATATTTATGAGTTATATTAAAAAAAGTTAAACAAAATATTATTGCGACATATATAACTCCTGTGTGAGAACACCTAATACTCTTGAATTAGCCGAATAGTACAATTACCCGCGGAATGTATAGAATAAACGTTAATAAAAATAAAAATCTATAGCTTTGTCTAACGAGAAATTTTGTCGTGTTTAAAAACTTGGAGTGTGACAGTCAACCAATCGTTTATGAACTAATTCATAGGATATTTTTAATAGAAGCAAAAAATGATTCATAACATTTTTGTACGAAGAGTAGATAGATCATGCTCTCCAAACTCTCCACTTCGCTCGCGATTGGTCGTACCAATATTCCATGCGCTTTCAACGCCGACTTTCGTTGTTACTTGTTGTTAAGTTATTAAAAATATATTTATCATACTGTTACAAGTCACTTACTCTTGGTCTTTGGATCACTCAGGCTACATCACTATTTTTTATGTTGCGTTAAATGGCAACACT
This sequence comes from Carpatolechia fugitivella, assembly GCA_951230895.1. NCBI lineage: Eukaryota > Metazoa > Arthropoda > Insecta > Lepidoptera > Gelechiidae > Carpatolechia > Carpatolechia fugitivella. The sequence goes on from OX579646.1 coordinate 5,055,874, forward strand.
CCAAACGTCAGTTTAGTCCATCTAATTAAAAATCGGGGTACAGTATCTTCTAGTAAGAAAAAAATATTGAAATAGAATAATACGAAATAAAATAATTATGTTGTCGGAAAATTACTCCTTTTTCTTTTTGCAATCTATTTTTATTACTGAAAAGTAAAGATAAAAAACTTTTCATTAATGTTTACTCTTGTTTAGATCTCGTGATTAATTTGAATTGCATTGCTGCGTGTGGGTCTCACTTGATACGATTAATTAGCACTGAAACAGTAATGACATGTGTATTCAATGTTTCATAATGAATAAACTATGAGTTCTAAGATTTGTAACACAGATACATTTTTATTTAAAGCTTGTAACATAATCTAATACTATGCTGAAGTTGAAAAAAAAAACCTTCAACATAGAACTGATATTAAAATTTGTACTTTTAGTATAAGTTTGTGAGAGCAAATACAAAACTTTATTATTACTAAATTTATCACTGAATTTCCATGTCACCTGTTACAAATAATAGATGCATCGGTACCAGGATAGCAACAAAATAATAGGAGTGAAGGATAGAGGATGTCCAGGTGCTCGGTACCATATAGGATGAGCAGACACCTTAGTCTTATAATTAGTGCTTGTTTTGATCTTGTAATTAATTTCCAGCTGTTAGACGGGAAGGATGTTGGGTGTTGTATTTAAAAACAATTATAGCGATTTTTGTACCTTATTGTAAATTTTTTTACCAACTCCAAAACTGGAGTGAATTTAGATAAGTGATAACTTTGAAATGTGGATAAAATATGACAAAATATTTTTTATAACATTACAGTAGATGTTTCCTTTTTTATTTATTTATTATTTATTTATTTATTTATTTATTTATTGCACATCCATAAAATAACAATATGTGTTAAAGAATTAATACACAGTCTTTCTATGGACCCTGTTTATAGGGCACAGCAAAAAGTTCGGAGAGAGCAAGATGTATTTGTAGGATAATATAATATTTTAAGGTTAGTACCTACATCTTTTCTTTTCTTTTGGTATAAAAACAACAAGTGGTAATGATAATAAACGTGTTAAATAACTTGATTGTTAATTCAACGTTTTAACTAAAATTAAATAACACAAAACCACTTGGTAGTTGTTTAGTCCGAGCAGTTAACTGAATAACTTTTGTTCCTAAACTTTTCAATTAAGTATCTCAAAAATAATTATTTTTAGTCTAATCAGCTGACCGAGACGATTTCTATAGAGTTTAAAAAAAGTTGTGGAATAGAAGTTGTTCAGTTTCATGGGGTGAAGTACCACCCAAAAAGATAACACGTATTACCCGCTTCTCTCTACGCTATGCCCGCTACCTTATTCATCAATAGCTGTCAATCGAGGACCAGTTGTCACCGGATGTGAAGGACAGGTGCGGTTCCGGTCTTATAAACTATTGGGTGTTCTAGTTCACTTGCACTTTTGAATAAGTACTTTTAAAAAGATTATCTTATACTCGCAAGTACTTAATATCCATAAGTACTATGGCTGATAACGTTTTGTTACGATATTCGATTTTATAAAGTGATATGACGTTAAAAAAAACAAGAATCGCTATCATCATCACCAACAGCTCATACACGTCCTCACCGAGGGGCTCGAGCCTACCCTGAATTAGAGCGATTAGACCTAAGTCGACCACGCTGGCCCAGTGCGGGATTCACTCACACACAACCTTTGAATTTCTTCGCAGGAGTATGCAGGTTTCCTCACAATGGTTTACTTCACCGTAAGAGCGTCGAACAAACGTAATATGAATTCGAAATTCGAAAACACATTAGTACAGTCAGCTGACGAATTAGCTGACCCCCCCCGCTCGAAACCGATGAGATTTTCTCGGGTGATTATTTATATTTTTACATAACATTTTATATACTCGTACAGTTTATTAATCTGCACAATTATACGAAATTTCATGATAAAGCAAAAACAATTACCCAAGAAAACTTCATCGGTTTCGAGCGGGGGGGGGGGGGGTCAGCTAATTCGTCAGCTGACTGTACATTTGGGAATCGAGACCGCACCGACGCTCTAGCACAATATAAAGTTATTTTGCACCAAATATCTAGTTATACTTCAAAATACCTACATACATGTTAGAATTAGGTCGGGTCATGGAAACTCGTGAAATAGAGCATCGGCCACGGAGGATATTTGAAAAAGAAGGCCCTAAGAAAAATATTAATACTTTATACCTAAATATTCACAAAAAAAGCATTTATCTAAGTTAAATGAGAAAGAAAATGGCTTCTTAAAAACTAATTTAAATATAAAATATAGAGATCAGTAGTCCGTGAATGCTTTAAGTTTTTTATAACTATGTAAGTAATAAAAAATATACAAAAACCAGTTGATTATTTTTATCAAATTTTTGACTTAAATTATTGCCCAGTTTCCGCTCATGACGACGACGGAATTAACAAACTATTTAAATGTTCTACTATATAATTTAATGATCGTCTATTTCCTTTATTCAAACACCGATACTGTAAAATTAGATACTTAGTAATGTATACTTATTTATTAAACACCAGTCCTCGTAATTAACGGAACTAACCATTTAAAAAGATACACTTATTAATCTTACCTTACGGCGGGCATGTTTCCATTACTCCAATCCGGCATTCATATCCGATATTACAATGCGATTAAAATGAAAATGGGATTGCGGCGGCCGCAAATTTGTGACGACATCTGTCAATGCCATAAAAAATACACCATTGCCGATACCTAGATTGGCGTGATATTAGCAAAGAGCCAGTCCTATTTTTATTTGAATCGCATTAAGATCCACCGTGTTCTGGTCTTATAACGAACAATATTGTGAGACTGGCTTGTTTTATTTTCCAGTGGTGTTGATCTGAAACCAAAAGAATTATCAGAATAAACTACCTAAAAAAACAAATGCTCGAACTTTATACTAACTTTATGGCAACTTATCCTATACCACTAATTTACTACGCAGTTTTTTTTAGTTATAGTTAAAGAAACATTAAATAGGTAAGTTAATTGTAAAAAATAAAATTCGTCAATCTTACCCCAAGAATATTGCCAAACGTGGTTTTGAGTGCGTGCTCCTTGGGAGTCAACTAATACTCTGCTCACCCCTTTAGGATAGGATCACAGATAAATAAGTAGTAGGTATGTTCAATTTTAATAAGTGAACGTCATTCGGTTAAACTGCCGGATAGTGGATACACGTCTTTCTACATCATTAAGGTGGTATGGACCAGGTGTCTATATTTCCCACGAAGTGCAAAATAAAACCACGAGGTGGCAGCACCGGTTCAGCAATTAAGGGATGATCTTAGCAGTCTAGTTTGTAGTGGTGATAAGATTTTGTACCAACATAAAAATGTAGATGCGGTACATTCTTTCTTCTTAATTATTATGTTATTTCTAAAATAAAGGCGAAGCCAAATAATAAGCATTTCAGGACTAGGTTGGTAGGTTCCTTATTTCTGTAGGAGTAGGTAACCTACCCTCATTTACCGTGGACGTGTTAAGTAATACTTCCAACAAATTAAAATAACATTATTTTTAGGTATAGGTTTATTTTCAATTAACAGAATTTGTTGGGATACTTCCTTCCTCTAATAGGTTGATATGAAAACCACAGCTAATTTTGTTGTTTTGAGTTAAATGGTAGGTAGGTAAGAAAAAAAAGGACAGATAAAAAAAAGGTGTAATACCTAAATATAGACGATGGCATTGCCCTAAAAGCAATTAAAAAATATTTTCTTTTCAGTTGTGCTTTCGATTAAAAATTATAAAAAAAATCCAGTTTTTTGTAATTAACCGGGAAAGAATGGGTCAGAAGATAAAGGATTGAATCCATAAAAAAAAGTTTAAAGGTACTTAAATATATGCAAAAGATAATAATATAAATATGAAAGAATAAGAAAACATTTATTTACAATACACAAAGCGCAATGTTTTCTCATTAACTTGCTTCGTGTGTTAATTAATTAGTGAACCACTTCTTCCCAACTTACGACTTTTTAGCATGCTTTTTCAGTTCTAAAGACAATACACTAAAATAAAAATAAAATAACTTTACAAAAAACTTTGCTACGTATTTTAATCATGAACTGATTGTCTTCTCATGAGTGAACTCCTCAATGGTTAGTAGCACAAACATGAAACTATACATTCAGAGTAGTCTAGTAGTATAAGGGTACTTTTTTTAATTATTTAAAAGCCAGTGTTTTTTTTTTAACTTATTCATTCAAGCTTATACTTTCGCGAGCCGTATTTATACATCCAGGTTCATAACGGTCCGAGCGGATGCGGCGCTAGGCTGGCCTATTAAAGCTCTTTTCTCTCGTATTGATAAATGCCTTCATACAGGACCTATGCCCCGTTCCACGAAGCAACAATTTACTAGTAACAAGTTACAATTTAATATTCATTGCGTTGCCAATTCGCCTAAACTGAAAGCACTTATCGTTTTATCTCATTGTCTACGCAATGTACATCAAATTTTACTTGTAATTTGTAACTTGTAGCTTCGTGAAACGTCTAAAGACTGGTTGCGGTAACCAGAAAAAGCATAAAACTAATGAAAGTGCCTTGAAAGGAAATTGACCATTATTTCTGATGAACGACAGATAACGTTAATAAGAACTATTAATCAGGACACATTTTTTGTACATTTTTATGGAGAGAATAAGTGTTTAGTGCTAGTAGAAGATTTGTTTAATAGTTTACAAGTTTAAAGATATGTTTTTGAATTGAGTTGAAGATCATCAATAGAAATGTAAACAGTTATTTACGGCACATAAAATAAAACACGCTGTAAGTAACAAACAAACAACATAAACAACTTGGTACTACAAAGTAGGTATTTTAGTAGACAGAACATATCTGCGACACCTGAGCCAATAAGTATTTTTTATCTAACTATAGAAATGGTTCTTTTCTTTTCGTAGAATTAAAAAATATCCCAAATCTCGTCCGCCCGTTGTGATAAAAACGTAGTAAACGTATAGATATTTAATAATAAAAAGTTTCTATTGAAAAAGATACTTTTGCAACATGTTTCTAAATTATGAAGAGAACAAAATGCAAGCAAGCAGTAATTTGTCTATTTCTGTCATACTGAATGAAGTTAGTGCCTATAAGTTAATTTATTTTATGGTTTAAATGAAACACAGGCGTCCTGTTGTGTATACTAACATTTAACTTTACAGACGATTATTTTTTTGAAACCTTTTAAATAGCAACGTTTTTATCCTGACATTAAACTCAACCTCTTATTTTGGACGGCTGATGAGCTGTTGATGATGATGATGATGGTGATGATCTGCTTCTAAAGGCACGTAAAACCATTGGTTTCGGATACTGCAACGTGTTAGCTATATTTAACGCAAAACCTTTCTGGTGAAATTTAACAACTTTTGTTCCACAACTTTCTGAAATTCGAAAAAAAAATCTTTCATACAAATTGACTCGATCAGTTTGGATGAAAGTTCAAAATATTTTTTTGCACATTTTAAACAGTTGTAGAACAAAAGTTGTTCAGTTTCATGGGCTGACCTACCACCCGAGAGGTTTTGCGTTACTTTGCTAACACCTTGTATAAATGTTTTTTTTTTTTAATACACTCACCGGCACATCTAACCGCCCACCCTTCATTTCAGGGAATATTCGTGATTCTTTATAACTCTATTATTTACAGCTGATATTAGTTAAAAAGTAGTTAATTTAACGTTTATTTAAGCGTGTTTAATTTATCGTAAAATTATCAATAAATCAATTGTGATGTATAACAATAAGCGTAGTTTAAAATTAACGTTTAAAATTAAGTTAGATGTGCCGGTGAGTATAGTATGTGGTGGTTTTTTTTAAACCAAGTCAGAGGCGGCATGAGTAGGTACTTTGACCACTAGTCTTTACAAGTTCATTCAACGAAATAAATTGATATGTTTACTGAATAATGAATATCCACCCACCCACCCTCTATCAGCATCCTCAATAATTATTTGATAGTTGTTATGGCTACCAACCCACATCATAAAAATTACAACGTGAAGTAACCTTATTTTCTCAATGAAAGCCTCTCCCATGCTGAGCGGATGTGAGGAGACAGGTTGAAAATAAAGCAACAAAAAAAAAATAAGCAATCAATCGTAGTTCAAGATCAAGGCTCGGTACTGCCTTCCCACGGAGTGGCGTTTGCGCACCTGCGAGTCCGGCCTAGAGCTTACACAACTACCAATAGGTTAGGTTGCGACGACCTCTGCCGATGCGACGACGACGACGATGTGAAAATTTGTAAACTGCACCTTACCTTAAATCTATTAAAGCAAGCATTTGGTGTAGTTAGTTAATTGATTTGAGACCTATTTTGACATTGGAAATGTCTTTTCGGTTCGCTCCAGTGTATAGGTATAGACTCCGATTTCATGAAAAGTGCGATCCCCTTATACAACGTGTTACAAAAAATACCAAAAAAAAGAATATTTTTATCAAAGGACTTTAGTTGAAATTTTCCCATCTCTAGTGATCAGCTGTGTCAAAGAATATTCGGACCAGATATGTAATTTTAGGTCAATGTGCCCATTTTTACCGTTATGGTTAAAAAGTTTTACATACTACTTGTACCATAACATTCACATTAGAACAATTAATTTCAAAATGAAAAAACTACAAATAAATAAAAAAAGCTTTGTTAAATAATTGTTATGAAATAATAAATTAATGAAATAATGAACTAAATATTTCAAAATAATATTTATGTTTGTAAATACGTAAACAAGATAATTAAGGCAAAAAAGAAAATGTTTTCTATCATAAATTGATTTGAGTACATCTCTTTTAAAAATGTAGGCACAAATGGTGTACAAATACTTTTCCGTTCTGATAATCAATAGTCTATATTTTAGGTGTCAACTAACACTAGAGATGGGAAAATTTTAATTAAATGCCTGTGATGAAGAATATTCTTTTTTTTGGTATTTTTTGTAACACGTAGTATATCTGAGAGTTGTGAAGATATGATATTAAAAAAAGGCTCAAAAGACGCGTATTTGTACGAGAGCTGTAAGGTGCAAAAATAATTATTCGAGAATGTCAAAAACGAAAAAAATTTTTTTGATTTTGGCGCTCGATATTTTGGAAACGAAGAATGATATCAAAAATTTGAGAAAAATTCCTCTGGGCAAATTTGAGCCTAAAACAAAGACGATCGGGTTAAGGATTTGCCCTGTAGCCTAACCTTTTTGAATAAAGTCAAAAAGTCAGAACGACATTCTTGCAGCAAATGGGCCGCTGCCGATCAAGACTCGAATGACGATGACGGCGGCGATGTGGCTACCTGTTCTCGAGTTGACTACGGATTTGTCGTGTAATAATTTTCTTGTACTTTGAACACATTTTGAACATTGTTATATCCTGCTTACTAATCGAAAAATGAAATATGTACTTATGCGTCACGGCGACAATTATTCAAACTTCATACGCGTGTGGAAATTTTGCAATTTGTTTGTTCACAGGCGTTATGTCGAGGATACCTACTTATGTTAATCTCTTCTTCGTCCTAGCGTTTTCCCGGTCTAGTGCTGGGGTCCGCTTTCCTACTTAATCTTCTCCACTTTGCCCGGTCTTCGGCATCCTTAGGTGTGAGATTGTTCTCTTCCATATCCGCTTTCACGACGTCCAGCCAGCGCTTTTTAGGCCTACCACGTGATCTAGGGCCCTGGACAGTGAGGTCGAGGCATCTTTTTCCTATATCTAAGAATAAAATTTTTATCATTCAGCGTTGTAGTTTTATTTTGTAACCTTTATCTTATCCCGACTTTCTCGTCGCTCAGCGACAGTATTTTTTCGAATTCCGTAGATTCATTTCCAATGTGCTCGATAGTCGTGTGAGGCACGAAATCTATGAATCTTTTGAAAATAATTCTAAGTAAAATTAAGTGTGCAAATAACGCTAAAAATATAGATGCTCTGTTTATCTTATGAATGAATGATTTAAAATTGTTTATTGCATAAAGAATAGAAGTAAAACCAGAAAGAAGAAGAAGATTTTGATTAATTTAATCTTTTTATTTTTTATGTCATTGTGATGCATAGCTGCCTGTGACCACAATGAAAACAAAACTGATCTCAAGTATCACAAAGCGTTCAAAGATTACACCATAATTTGCTGAACGAACAATAGCAGCAGATAGGCACGGTGGTCAATACCGCGGAATTATCTGCAATTATAAGAACAGTAAGGAGTGAGGAGAAGCCACCAGCCTGTCCGGTACTGTAACGGTACCAGCTCAGGGACGACCAGCGGAAACTGAGTTGTCCTGTGACTTAAGATACAAGAGGTAAGAGTTCTGGTGCAATCAAAGGATTGGTTTATTCCGTTGTTACCGAAAATAAAATGGCTCTGGAGCACTGAAATAAATATGCGGATTAGGGATACTCACACGTGAACGTCTGATTCTAAATTAGGCAGAGCCTGTAACAACTATTTGTATATATTTAAAGGGAGAAACTGACTGACTTTCTGACAGATCTCTAAAATAAATCAAATTTGGATGATATGTAGCTAATATGTAGTTTTTAGGACGTGGAAAGCACTAGGAAATAATTTTCTGAAATTCCCTTCCTAAAGGGGAGTCACCAAGGATGCCTCCTCCCTGCGAGGATGTTGAAGTTAGTATGACACTCAGTCTTTCTAAGCGAAAACCACGTAGAAGTTGCGGGTGGAAAGCTAATTTAAATTCACAATGATAAGACTAAATTTAATTAAAACTCATTATATAAAAAAATAAGTTATAGTCAGACAAGCGTCACTTAGACCACACAGTCTGCAGCAAAAACTAGATTTTGTCATGCAAGTTATCATTGAAGGCTTTCGAGCGGATATGATGGTGCCACTGGATTTTAATTGGATCGCATTTCTCTCTATCTTTTTATGAAGATAATTTTAGTAATTAGCTTTGATGCTACAAGAGTTCCAACTTCTTTATTTGCTCGGAGATTACTGTTTGACTAGATACAGGTTTCAGGTTGTAGGCTGGAGTTAAATATAACACTATTTTGTTCGTAATTTAATCATCATCATCATCACAGCTGAAAGACGTCCACTGCTAAACATAAGCCTCCCCTTAGGATCTCCACAAAGGCCGGTCCTACGCTGCCAGCGGTTTCTCGCTGCCTTCAAAGTCATACTTGTGGCGGCCTCCAACGCTACTTCTTCGGGTGCGTGGTCTTTTTTATAAATACTAATATAATATTCTAGAGAATATATCTTTATTCTCTAACACCAAGATGTTAGCACCAGAATACAACGGTTTGCGAGGTATGTCATCGACTTTAAAGTCCATATTACCTATATAATGGTGGGTGATGTTGTTTAACCCTAACCTACAAAACTGATTGATTTAAGATATTTCAGTAATTTATCGCCATTTCATAATTAAATAACTTTTTTTTTTTTAATTTTGTTCAACAAAATAAATATAAGACACGTTAATTTTATATATATATATATAAGTAAGTACTACAAAGTAAATGTTTTAATCATCTATGGTATCACTAATCGGTTTGCTCGTCTCGCGTTAAGATTAACTAAAGCAACAGTACAACAAGGTTTACATTTCTAGCAACTATAGATCAAGAATGGTACAAGGACCAAACGTGTGTCCTCCATATATACTACTAACCTTATGTATGTATGTATGTTTAGTATATATATTGTTTTTTTTTTATATATCTATAAATGTATTTTATATTATATTCATATTTAGTGCGTTCCCACATATGAGTATGTACTTGACGGTCCAGGGAGGAGGGTACTGGTGTCCTGAAATACAGACTCGTCTAGTTTAGGCACCACTCTCCTACAATTTTTTGTAACTTTTTAAATAAGAATATTACTCTGTATACCCTAAATTGTGTGGAGAAAATAAATAAATTACTATTATTATATATTATTTGAAATAGATTTATTATATTAGCTTTACAACAACCAATTTTCCAAGTATTCTTCACGTGTAATGAATTTAATGGTTTTCTACATAACTTAGTGTTTATTGTGAGCAATAAGATGATATCTATAAAAGTTACGACCACAATATTACGATCAATCTTAACATTTTTAACGACGACTTTATCCTTGCAATGTTATTTAAAATTTCCTCTATTAGCTTCCACGTCAGATATTCTAACGTTTATTAAACAAGTATGTTAATATGCTTAACAATTAATGATAAAATTAATAGTTCCATGATAGTTTTGCTCCTACGATTACAATAGCTTTGTTCCTTTCGTAGTGATTTACTAATATATAATTATAACCTAACTTTGCACTTACAGGAAAGGATTAGCCTGTAATATTACCGACGTATGAACATTTAGAAAAGGAAGCCGTGTACTGTTCTAGCCATCTTATAATGGCTCTTGACTTATCTGATGTCTCGTAGTGATTTTTGGTCGACGTTAATGAAGTCAGAGGTCTTTATAAATTAGGTTTTGATATTAGAGAATGATGAATGGTCCCTATGACCTCTCGAGTTGAAATTAATCTGTCGATGCTCACGCTTCGTAGTTACAGGAAGTTAGTTTTCAAGTTAATCTTGTGAGTTATTTTCGGCACGAAATGCAGTATCTATAAAAGTAGATATAGTTAACTTGATAATATAAATATGGATAGGTTGTTGAATTTTTATTTTTATTATAATCTTACGAAGGTAAATTTTTTTGAATTCTTAGTAATTTTATTTTCTGCCCAATTCATAGCAAATAAGAATGTAAAAATTGATAGAATTGGACGCTAATCACCGGTTGGAGCTTGATGATTAAGATTGATTACTGTAATAATTAAAATATCCGCTATTCATCATCTAGTGTACAAAACACTTCAAGAAGTTAATGAATAATGTAACTAACTAATTTGTTATTTAGTTTTTGCAAGCAGGTTGTAAATGTTTTCAAATTTAGCGGTAGTAAATTCACTTTCAGAGGTCATGTTTTCAATCTTATGTTTATGTTGACAATTGATTTATGAAAATTGATTGATTTATGATATTTTGAACACTAGCCATTTTATAAACGAATATTATTTACTTCTAAACCGATATATAAAATTAGGTAAATTAGGTATTGAATTTAGGTATTGAAATAATCTTATTATAATACGATTCTGTGGGTAATTAAGATCTTACGCGAAACCTTGGTCCGCAGCTCGCTTCTACTTACAACGATAATTTTAAAGGTAATAATAATAATAATAACAGCCAAGCTATCAAACCAAACAATTAACCTAATAACACAAAACTATAATCACAAAGAAAACAATTTTCCATCGTGGACGATTACATACGTAACATCACAATTAATGTTATTACACCGCTGGCCTTGTAGCTCGATTTCTATCATGGTAACAAAGAATAGCATTAATGACATGCAAATGTACACACAATGAGATTGTTGAGCTTCCGTACCATTGAAAGTGGCAAGATGAGAAAAGTGGATGTTATTAGGTAATTAGCTAGACAATAGACGACTGATGCAAATTGCTGTTGAGTCATTTAGGAACAGAATCTAGACGGTGGTTAGATGATGGTGGGTAATGCTGGAAATAAGGAGTTGGGCTGGTAAGTTACCATGAATAAAAAGATGGAACGAATAGTGTTGTCACAAACAGATTAGCTACGTCTCTAAGTCTTGATTTTTATGGTGTATATATATATATATATATATGCCACCGTAAGATTGTGAACATCGTTCGTACAATTTAACGTATTATTTCTCGTTAGTTTATAATATATCGAAGTCAAATCGTCAAATTGCAAACCGTCCCTGATTGGTCAGTTTTGGCTGCGGCAATGAACAAAAAAATAAAACTCTATGGATACGGGACGAACTACTGCAAAAACTGACCAATCAGGAACATGGTTCACAATTTTACGAGTGATCTAACCCGATAGATTATGAACTCTGCAGCTTTGTTCACAATTTGACGGTTCGACATCGATAGTTTATAAACTAACGAGAAATGAAACGTTAAATTGTAAATGGTTGGTTGTAGTTCACAATTTTACATTCGTTTATAATCTTGCGAGTCAGATTATAAAGAGGGCGTAGTGAACGTGCCATCCATGATAGCTTTGACGTCGAAAAATGATTTGTAAAAATCTTAATTCGAATAAAATAATTTTGACTTTGACTTTGAACTAACGATGTTCAAAACTTTACGGTTTAAGTAGAAGATGGTCAATATATATATATATATATATATATATGTAAGTAGAAGATAGTCGAATGGTCGATCAAAAATAATAAATGAGCTAGTTAGTGATAGGTAATAAAGACATTAAAGATTGATGCAATTAATTGGTTATATAAGAGATTAAAAAATATAATTATCAGATTAAGTTACAATTATCTATTAGGAACTGAAACCACATCTTTGCAAACCTGGGTCTTATGTTGTAGACATGACCTAAGTTGTAAATACAGTTATCTGCTATCGCTACTAAGTAAGCAATAATGCAAACAACGTCATGAAAATTACATACATAACAATGGTATAAAAATCGTTTATAAAACAACATTGCAAAACTGACTATTAAACCAATTTACAAGAAGCACTTCCGTAACATCGTTTAATAAATAAATAATTTAATTAATTTAGAGTTAATCGTTAACAGCCATGCAAATTGAATGAACAAAAGAGCTTTCTTAACAAACAGATTTAATAGGTATAATCGCTGTTTCATAATTTTAATCGACTTGACACTTGACGATTGCTTTATAAGTGTTTCCTTATAATATTGTGCTTCGATTGTATCGGATTTATTGTTTAATGATAGATTTATTTGATTTTAGTCACTCTAGTAGGATGTGTGGAGTGACGAGGCTCGATAGGATCCGGAACGAGTACGTGCGAGGCAGCCTCGACGTTCGTGACATCGCCGACAAGCTCCAAGAAAACCGATTGAGATGGTATGGACATGTCAAAAGGAGACCACCTGAGTACATCGGCAATGTAACACTCAACCTCAACACCCCTGGTCAGCGGCGAAGAGGAAGACCGAAGCTGCGATGGTTGAGTGTTGTTAAGAACGACATGCAGAGTTGCGACCTCATTGAGCAAGATGTCCTGGATAGGGTGAAGTGGAGAAGAAAGAGCAGGAAAGCGGACCCCGTCGAAGAAGAAGTCACTCTAGTATGAATATACTACATGCTGTAATCAGACGCTCTTGCCACCAAATTTTTTGCTTACCAATTTTAACAAGCGGTTGAGTCATTAGCGAATGTGGTGATGGTTTTTGTAGAAAACAAAATATACCTAAATATTAAAAATAGGTGAACAGTGTGAGAGTAGCAATATTAGCAATTACAAGTTGCAATTAACTACCTCAAAACATTGTTATAAAACAACAATATAAGTAGTAGAGGAAAAATATTTCTCTAAACAATATTTTCCTTAATCCTCACGTACCAGGCTCACATAAACTTTAAAGAGGTAAGAGCATACCTACCTACAGCTAAAATAAGTGTTATTTCTGAGAGCAACGTTGATTGGTGGTTCTAATCACTAATGCCTAGGGAAGGTCAGACAGGCCTTGACGCCTCGCCGTTTTCACATCATCTCGCACTACGGCTTATACCTAACATAGATAATAATATAATATACTTAAGTATTTGCGCGAAAAGGTACAATTTAGAGTTGCGTTCAGAAAATTATTTTATTTCTACATAGACTACTGTACGAATCGAACACGTCTCACAAATGAGTTTGTCATGGAAATATTTTGATCTTTTTCTTTTCATAGATTTGGAAATATTTACTCATTATTTTTAGTACTTTAAGAAACGGTAATTATAACCGTTATTAACGCTTTTTAGTGAAGAGAAAGAACTTATTAGCAACAGCAGTTCCTCTGGGTCTATTCTTCGTTCGGAGCGGCTTTTATGTGCGTTCTGTACATTTCACAAAATTATACACCTACTAATTGTTAAGTTACTGAATATAATTATGTTACCTGATTGGAATGTACATACAGGTACATATCACAAAGTTATATTATTAACATGTCAAGTTTTTTTTTTTTTGTTATGGCACTAGTTGAATGTTTTCCTTCAGTGAGAAAACCTGCATACTCCTGCGAAGAAATTCATAGGATGAGTGTGGAGTCGATCAACCCGCATTGGGCCAGCGTGGTCGAAGGCTTGATCGCCCTAATTCAGGGCAGGCTAGAGCCCCTTGGTGGGGACGTATAAGAGCTGTTTGTGGCCCAGCAGCCGCCACGGAGCCGTTGAACACCACACGAAAGATGTTGTACAGGATAAAATCAGGGTTCAGTCCGAAGTAAAGTTAGATATTCATGAATTTATATAATATATCTTATAAAACTGGAGAAGTAGAAACATGAACAGGTTTACACTAAGAGATCAGGATAAGAAGTCAGAAATTTAACAGAAAAAAGACAAAATCGAAACGTAAGTAATCTAAATTTGAAAATGAATTTAAAATGAAAGATAACGCTGCCAGCAAGAAAGGTTGCCAGTCATAAAACCGGAAAGAGGACGAATGCCTCGTTACATGTTTATGATAATTTATGAGGTCTACCAATTCTACCATTCAGTATCTGAAATTCGTTTTGTCATCCTCACTAATGTTTGGTTTACATTTCATTAACAAAAGCTTGCGCTACAAATGCGCTCTTAAAACTCAATCAATCAATAATTAGCCTATTGCAGTCCACTGCTGGACGTAGGCCTCCCCAAGGGCACGCCAAAGCGCACGATCACCCGCTTTCCTCATCCAGCCAACTCCAGCGACCTCTTAAAACTAATATTTGAAAACAAATGCTTGAGGACGTTTTTTCTACTTCTAGACTGACCGTAAACAGAACGGTATACCAGTTTATTTTAAAGTAAGCCACATCAACCGACGTTACTGACGTGACTATGATGCCCTTAGGAAATTTAATCGCCTAACCCAAGGAGAAGCCTACAATACAACATTTTGTAGTCAAGTATAACAATCGAATTTATTTCACATTAAATTTTGTACGTTAGCGGAACAAAGGATATCCATGAACTAAATTACGTCCATGTAGACCACACACGGCCTTGCCTTGCGTGGATTTTACTATAGGCACTACAAAGTAATTGACAAAGTTTATAGTAATCTCAGCTATAGAGAATCCTTTGCAAAATGGTTTTCCAAGACATCTATCAGTCGTGTTGTTCTTGAAACTGAAGAACTTTAAATAAAGCTGTCGAAAATATATTAAAAAAAAAAAAAAAATGTCGCGTTGAAAAAATTACAAATGCTAATAAAAAATTGCTACCACATCGCCATCTATCGAAACCAGAAGAACTAGTTTTTACGAGTCTTCTATTTCCCCGCTATATTACCACTCTCATAGAAATATCGATTAGTGTGCCCATAAAAAAAAACACAAGTTACGTAGAGTCAGACACAGGCCATCTGCTCTTAAACTTAAACTAGGCATGATATATTTAGTAGAACTGATTTCCTATCAATTGGAATAAATGGTGTCATCTAACCAAAGCAAGGTGAATATCTCAAGTTGTTGCGGTAATCCAATAACAAGGATAAGCTTACAGATCCATAAGTTTAGTCTGTGGATAAGCTCCTTCGGGGCCTACGCTCAGCAATTTGCGTCAGTCGAACAATGCGCATGATTGACAGATAGCATTAGTTGAATAATAGCTGAATATGTATGATGATCTTCGTTCTGTTGATAATAATTACCAGCTCGGCATGTTGCGTGTGTCGGCCTGCAACTTGTCATTTTCACACCTATTCGTTTGTAGGGCTAGCAATAGGAAAGAGAGGTATTTTACCGACGATGACTGACAGAAAATAGTAAAATAAATGTTGTGAAATAGTCTATTTTATTTTATTTTATTTTTATTTTGGACCACCAGTAGAAATTACAATAATACTTACAATAATAAAAACAATTACAAAATATCTAAAACTGAATGCATTTCTTGTTAAGGTAGCCACATCATTCACAAATACAGGTAGGTATGCATCGTGCTATAAAAGTAGGGTAGGTATGCATCGTGCTATAAAAGTAGGGGTAGTTTTTTAGTTAGACTAAGTAAGTACATATTAAAAATAATAGTAACATATTAACCACAAGTAAAAAGGAGAAAGAGACGTTGCCCTATGCTAACTCCTAACAATGGACAGGACTTTGGATCTGAAGCAACTACTACTGAAGTCTACTTCTTCAAAGAAAGGGAATCGATTAAATATACTAATATTGTCACAATTTTCGGGTTTGTTACCACGGTAATATTTAATATTGTTACCTCGATATTTCGGAACGGTTGCACGCTCCATGGTCACGAGTAGACAACAACCACGAAACAACAAGTAGTACGTAGTAGTTGTTGTGTAGTAAACAACCACGAAAATCTTAAAACATATCGATTAAATATGCTACTGAACTCAACATTTCCTATAAAAATAGTTTAAAATTTTGTATATATTTTAAAATTTTGATGTTGCAGCCAAGATTGTTTCCTTACTGATAAGTAGCATGAAAACAGCATGGAAACCTCTTAGTGAGACTTTTTCAAGTTTGGCAAGGACCACCTGACTCACCTGAATGAAACGAATAGAATAGAAACGTGACTCAGTACTTCGGAAGCCACGTTAAGCCGTTGGTCCAGGCTACTATCTTAGGAAATAGTGGCCTTTGATTGGTTCTATAATAATGATTACAGAGTTTGTGAGTTCAGTTTTCTTACAACGCACACGATGAGGAAATAGCATGTATTCCAACTTTTGATGTTCAATTAAAATGTAACCAACAGCAGCCCTGCTAAAGCTCAAATATATTGTAGGAGGTGAGGATAATCGTCTAATGGTGTCGCGTTAGTTCGCATTGTCGGCGTTATGGGTTAATCACTCACGGCTCGGCAAGGACTCACGCGATCAGTTGCGAACGAGCGTGTAGGTGCGATTGTACTACAAGCTTGTTTACCATTTGTTACCATTTGTTCCCACCGAGGAGCTCGAACCTACCCTGAAATCTGTTGTTGCGGAAGAAGTATTGTTGCCTAGTATTAGATGGTTACACGGGTGCCACTGGTGCCACTGCGCAGTATAAATCAATCAATCAATCAGCCTATTGCAGTCCACTGCTGGTCGTAGGCCTTCCCAAGGGCACGCCAAACGATCACCCGCTTTCCTCATCCAGCCACCACCAGCCTTCCTCAGGTCATCAGTATAAATATGAATTTGATATTGGTTGTAGCCGCTCTCAGGTGTATTTTTTCGCTAGACTCCGAAATCGTGAGGTAGAGCGTCGGTTCTAAATTCGAATCTGATGAAGACAATGTAGGCAAGTAAAAATTACTTGCTAAATTGTCCTCACCTGATATAACGCACGCATGATAGAAGCAATATAAGCACGCTTCGGAAGGCAAGTTAAGCTGTTGTCTATTGGAAGATAGTCGTTACAGCACAATTTTAATTCGATTACAGTATTTTATAATAATAGGTACCAACTCAACAAATACGGCTATCACAACAGAATCACACTAGTACACGACTGTAAAACAAGCTAAATAAGGTAATACTGTCAACAAATACGGCTATCACAACAGAATCACACTAGTACACGACTGTAAAACAAGCTAAATAAGGTAATACTGTCAACAAATACGGCTATCACAACAGAATCACACTAGTACACGACTGTAAAACAAGCTAAATAAGGTAATACTGTCAACAAATACGGCTATCACAACAGAATCACACTAGTACACGACTGTAAAACAAGCTAAATAAGGTAATACTGTCAACAAATACGGCTATCACAACAGAATCACACTAGTACACGACTGTAAAACAAGCTAAATAAGGTAATACTGTCAACAAATACGGCTATCACAACAGAATCACACTAGTACACGACTGTAAAACAAGCTAAATAAGGTAATACAGTTTTTGAAGTCAGCACAAACCAGTATGTCCATAAAATATAATTGAATTAGCTGTATAAGGACTTTTACAGAGCTATTAATACAACAAACATCTCTCTTTAAAATTAATAACTTTATTGACATAATGCAATATATAATATTATAAAGGCTACAATAGTATTGACCGCGCAAATAAATACTCTTAGGTACCTACATATTGTATATTAAAGTTGTACATTAATAACCCTCCTTCTAAATCAGTCGGGTAAAAATAGATTCTGTTTGTCTGGTACAGCCGCCTGCAAAAGTGGAGTCATATCTAGTGTTTTTATACTTTAAAATATCTGTTTATTATTATGACCTTTATTGCATATTATTATTTGTATTAACAAAGTCCCGTACACACCATACGTTAATACAAAATCCAAGAAAAAATAAGTATTAGAAAAAAGTTATTTCAAAGTATAAAAACACGTGATATGACAACACTTTTGAAGGTGACCGTACATATATTCATTCTGTGACACTGATGTGACTTTAGTCTACTTTTAGTTTATGATCACATCGTATTGTTATACATGTCGCAGATGGATTGTCGAATCCATTGCGCTACGTTTAACAAAACTGCTACCCAAATTTAGATGTATTGTACAATGACTTGTCTGCTGTCACAATAGGTTCCAGTCCAAATTTCGCCACTTGGACGACAGCTTTTTCAAGTTTCCGCACTGAATTTCATAAAACTGATAACTTTTTATTAAAATTGTTCTTAAAATCACTGTTTTCATTTGATTTCGGCACTTTTTCATTAGTATTACTTATTGTATTTAGTTATTTGGAGGTCTCGAACACCATTATTGTTGTTAAGACACACAGAGCCTCGAGCGACAAAATTTAGAACTAAAATTAATTAATTTCACGCCGTTTTACAAAACATCTGTAATTTTATCCGCTACCTTTATTAATGCTAAACGATTATGCAATTCTGCGTTTTCAAAGTAAGTAATAATGTAAACCCGCTAAACGTCGTTCAGCTGATTTACAAAACGGAGCTGTTTTATAAAATTAGCTAGCGGTTTTGTAAAATAGCTGATTCAACAATCCATCTGCGACATACATATCACTGAGTAGTTCGTCGCAGCACTAGCACATTACTCACAGCTGCACTCAGTTCGCGGACGTAAGTACCTACCTGCTATTTGTTTTAAATATTTAATGGTCGAATGAATAAAAAAATTATCCTTTAATTTTCACTTAAGGCTGTGAGTACCTAGTACATATGTTTTTCTAATTACAGTTCAATGTTGTAACTAGAAAACCTCCATATCTAGTAACGGGTTGTTTATAATTATTGTTCGTTAGAGAGGTGAAACCATTTTCAGCAAAATATTCTTGTTAGAGTCGCGGTTAATAATTAACTTTGCTCATGGTGACAGGTTATGACGCGAAGGTTGAGCTGAATAGGTAAATAATTATAAAGCCTTTTGCAGACTAACAGCACTTGGCTACAATGCTGTTGCTGTGGGAATTACTGATGGTCCGATTGATGTCGGGCTGGCAGCTGAACGACAATGATCAGATCGCTGGTAGATTCATGTAGTAGGGAGCGGTGCGACAGTACACTTTTTGGAAACTAAAGTACAATAAAAGTACATATTTTGTCATGAATATGTACAGCAATAAAAATCTAAATGTTATCCGTGGTTGTGTTAGGTAGCACAACACATGAGTGGGTGACAAGAGACGTAAACAAAAGAAAGTGTCAGCAGAGATGCCGGCGTCCGATTGAAGACCCTAGTGCTCTGAACTATTATTTTATTACTAGCTAGGCTAGGACTGAATTACAGAGTCGCTCCATTTCCGCAGAAACCCACTCAGTTAAGCACTTTGACTGTTTGCCGACTTTTATCGGTAGGTAACACCATAATAGACTGATATGATTATAATCATCATCAGTCCATCGACTCCCGTTTAGTGCAATACCAACGCGTCAGTGTCAGCGGCTGAATCTAAATAACAGTATTTTTTATAGTAAATAATAAATAAATAAATAAATATGTGGGGACATCTTCACACATGGACATCTGATCCCAAACTAAGCAGAGCTTGTACTATGGGTACCAGACAGCTGATATACATTACTTAAATAGATAAATACATACTTATATAGATAAACAACAACCAGACACAAGGCAAACACAAGTGCTCATCACACAAATGTTTGCCCTGGGCGGGATTCGAACCCGCGACCCTGTACGTCGGAGGCAGATACACTACCACCTGGGCTACGGAGCCGTAGTGCTATAGTGCTTAGCTATTGGTAGGTCCATGAACAGAAAAGCTGCTGCTCGTGTATAAAAGCCCTAACATAATAAGAGCACATAATTTATATAGTATTACTTATATAGGTCAGTCATTGAAAATTGTAGAGCTGCCAGTTTCGATTTGAGGCAGACTCCACTTGAATTCTGTAAAATAAGACGCATACATTATAGCGTCTTATTTTATAATAATTATTAATATATACATATATCCTTTCTGTCTTATCCATGATAGATTTGACGCTTTATGATAGCTTTATATATATTAATAATTATTAATATATACATATATCCTTTCTGTCTTATCCATGATAGCTTTGACGTCGAAAAATGATTTGTAAAAATCTTAATTCGAATAAAAAAAATTGACTTTGACTTTGTCTCCTAGTGTAGGTAGGTGCCTACTCTATTTTAGTGTTTCCCTATGCAGGTACAAGCTTTGAGTCCGTCACAAATCTATATATATATATATATATATCATTTTTATGTAGTTATATAGTATGTAAGTACTTATTATTATGTATGTTATTGTAGGTATATATTTCATGAAGGTACTTGTATGTATTTAGTATTATTGATGATTATTTAGTATACAACTACATTTTGTAGTTTATACGGTATACTTGCACTAGGTATTCCGCGTTACTTTAATAGTCTCCTGTATTCAAAGGTTGCCTGGAAGAAATTGCTATGAAGCAATAAGGCCGCCTAACTGTACATGACTACCTGTTCTTACTTCCACTCTGTCATTTATTATTTCTGTGTGTGCAATAAAGTACATTCATTCATTCATTCAATATATTTAAACAACCCATTATGTCATCATATCAATAGCCCACGTTCCCAACCTGGGGCTCGAAAACACTGAACTAAAGCGATCAAACTAGTCCAGTGCAGCTTGGCCGACTTCACAAACAACCTTTGAATTTCTTCTCAAGAGTGTGCAGGTCTCCTCACGATGTTTCCTGCACCGTAAGAATGTCTAATATAACTATATCACGGAGGCCCTTACAATATCGTACAACTCTTAAAATAAATTACCCATGATGTAACTTATTCAAAATCAAAATTTTACTCATTCCAAATTCTCAGGTGTTCCGAATGTCTAAACGATGTCAAACTAAGTTTCTCTTTCCTAGAAAGACTTCGAATTAATCAGCCAAAGTTTTTAGGTAGCTTTATTACACAAATCTTCGGATTCTTATCTCAGTAAAATTATGGCAAAGGTTTTTATATCGAGACACAATTTAGTTTAGGAATGCAATACCTAAGTTTAGGTCCGACCGTTCCTAGAAATACCAACAAAAAGTCTACCCCACAAGACAGCTTTGGATTATACGTTGCTCAAACATTTGAATATACATTACTGTTTTTCAGAGTAATAAAAAACTGACTTGTTTTTAGCAATCGATGTACGTAGAAGAGTTGAAACTTGTATACTCATACGGAATCTGAAGTTGTTAGGCAAATTCACCGGACGCATTTTTTTTTACTAAAAAGTCGTTCGTTCATCATTCCGAAGGTCGACGGCTAGACATACACAAAGAACGGTTTGTCTGCTAGTATGTTTTTAAATTTTTTACACACTCTTTTTTGGCAATGTCATACGTGTTAGGTACTTCACGGAGTCACGCTAAGGTCAAACGTATTTGGCTTAGATAATTTCTTATTTGGCAAACCGGGAAAGAAGTGCTTGAGAATTGTTTTTTAGAGGCCACACACCTTTTTTGGGTAAGATGTCTGCGTTATTATTGTTTGCCTTGAGAGAATCCCATTTTAAAAGTGACGTGAGAAAATATTGTATTGGGTATCATGAGTTGGAATCGAGTTTTGACGGTGACTCGAAAAATAGGGTTGCATAATAATAAAATTACAGTCAAACTAATTTGATTAATAAGCTTGATTAGTCTGAAGAAGAAAATACCAATGAATTCTATCTATATCTGCGTTGAATTAAAGAAGAATAATCTAGCTTAATTTATGCAAAAATGTCGCAAAACCACGTGAATTTTTACCTTACTCTACTTTTTGTCCCCATTCTAGTTTTGCAAGATGTCATTGAGAGTCTCGAGTTAGCTGTTTTGGTCGTAGATAAGATCTTTTACTACTATAGTTAAGAGGATAATTTAGTAGATAAATCTAGTTTACATAGTTACAATGTAAGGAGACTATCTGGATAATGCTTTCTTATAAAGCATAGATGGGTCGTGGCCCATATAGGTTCTTTTTAATGATAAATGGTCTTCAGTCTTCGATCAAAAGTCATTAACAGCTCATATACGTCCCCACCGAGGGGCTCGAGCCTACCCTAAATTAAAGCGATCAGGCCTAAGTCAACCACGCTGGCCCAGTGCAGGTTGTTCGACTACACGCCCTTAAATTTCTTCGCAGGAGTGTGCAGGTTTCATCGCGATGTTTTTCTTCACCGTAAGAGCGTCGAATAAACGTACTTGCATATGAATTCAATATTCGAAAACACGAACGACGATCCGTACGTGATGGGGATCGAACCCGCGTCTCCCGGACGGAAGACAGCGGCCCTAGCCACTACACCACCGACGCTCCTCAAAAGTGATAGTTTTTAATCGAATTAAGTAGTATTTTTTAAGCTATTGTATTGATGGTAGCTTCTAGAAAATCTTAAAGTCATCTAAACACAAAATAACATCGTCTAAGCCTCAACTAACGCAATAAAACAGAATTGCGTAGTTTGGTCATAATGTAGTACTTTTTCTCACGGTTTACAAGAAGCTCGGCTTAATGGGTAGCTATGTGAATTTTCGTACAAAATTGTGGCAAAAATGGCAAGAAGGCCGTTGAAAGGCAGTCGTATTTGAAGGTTTTGTAAAGGCTTCTATAAAAAAGTACTTACTTACATAGATGTTTTATTGGGTTATAAATAGGAAAGATGAGTTTGTATTATTAAAAACATTGTATTTGTATTACTTTTAACGAAGTGAAAAAATAGTAGATTTTACAACAAGTGCACAAAACGAACCATTTTTATCCGAGACTTTTAGCAGCCCGAGCCGAAGGCCTCTTCCTCTCCTGCATCTCGTCGGCAATAAAAAAAGCACTCAAAAGTATTAGCGGACGTAATCTGATAGTGCATTGAATTTCATTTGCGCTTAGAATGATGTTCGTATTAAAATATTAACCAATATGAATCCTAGTACAGTTAAGACAATAAAATATACCTGAATTAATAAGTAGCTATGGTTAGTAAATCAAGCAAGCACGGAAAGTATGACAAAAATTGATGATGTGTTGTGGTAAATTTATAGAGTAAGCGATGGGTAAATACCCGAAGATGGTACTTTGAAATATTACAATTCATGCGGTTTTGGGCACGGCCAGTATAAGGATAAAACAATTTCTTCTTTAGTTACGACTTTACGTTAAAAACAAAACATATACCCTAAATAAACAGTAAAATTTACATGAAGCTCTGTCTATAAGCCCCTGCCAAAACAAAAATTGAGTTGCGTTTCTCTTAACGTGATTGCAATAAAGTGCTATTTACTAACTTGTCTCCAGCCTATTCATCACTGTGTGAAAACAGACAGTCTGTCAGACCAGACCTTACATTTAAGTGTGTTGACAGACGGACGTCGATGCTATCTCGGACACACACTTCGATAACGACTACCGAATAATTTTACATATAATATACGAACAACCAATGTAACTTGACCTGTCTTTGGTTAGATTGCTTAAGCAAAAGAGTTTAAGAAAATAATTGACCCTGACGGATCACTAATTGCCATTTTAATAAAGAACAGTGTCAACCGCTTTTCAGGACCCAGTGTGATGTTAAATTCTTTCGATGCAAAAAGAAGAAAATATCGTTGAAACAAGACTGGTAAGTATAACACTATACCTATATCACTCATTTATACGAGTACTTATAAAAACTACTAGTCGTGAGAAGTGCTAATAGTCTTAGATCTTAAGATTACTTACAATACAGGGTCATAATAGAGCAGCTAAGTTATTAAAATGTGATTAGAAAAATAAACGAAACATTTGGTACATTCGTAGAGTACCTACCTAAATCTTTTATTTACAAATATAAGAAAATACAAGAAGAGCAAAAACAACAAAATAAACAAGAGTCGAACACATGTACAGTGAACAGCTCATCAAGCTATACACCGGGGTATCTTGCGCGTTGGTAATACGGCCTAGTTTGAAACAAAAATGTTGTACTGTCTACTGTACATTATAGGTAGTTGCGGTGGACCACCAAGTTACTTGTAGGTACCTAAATCTTTTGTCTTGATATTTGATTATTTTATATATTTCGCTTTTTTTTATATAATATTATATTAGGTCCTTACATATGAAATTGGCGTTTTGTATGGGAGGAACAAAAAGTCGAAAAATTTTTATATAGTATATTTATTTAATCAAAGTATGAGCCATTGTAATCTATGCACTTTTGCCATCTCATAGGTAGTTCATTGATCCCTTTACTAAAAAAACCATTCGGACGGGAATCAATAAAATCTTTGAAGGCGATTTGGACTGCCCCATCTGAGTTGAATTTTTTCCCTTGCAAGAAGTTATCCAAATTTCGAAAAAAATGGTAATCTGTTGGAGCAAGGTCCGGGGAGTACGGTGGATGCCTTAGACATTCCAATTGAAGCTCTTCTAATTTGCTAGCCGTCTGTTGTGCAGTGTGTGGTCTAGCGTTGTCGTGAAGCAGCAGTGGCGTAGAGCGATTGACCAGCCTCGGTTGTTTACCAGCTAGCTTTTCCATCATGGTTTGCAATTGCTGACAATAGTCATCTGCCGTAATCGTCTGGCCAGATTTGAGAAAACTGTAATGAACGACACCGGCGCTAGTCCACCAAACGCTTACAAGTAACTTTTTATTGGTCAATTTTCGCTTGGAGCAGGCTTTGGCTGGCTTGCCAGGGTCCAGCCATTGCGATGAGCGCTTCCGATTATCGTAGAGAATCCACTTTTCATCACAGGTAATGATTCGATTTAAAATCCCTTCGTTATTGTGCCGGTCAAGTAATGTAACGCAGCAGTTGACGCGCGTTTGCCGGTTTGCTTCACTCAATTCGTGAGGAACCCACCTTTCAAGTTTTTTAATCTTCCCAATTTGCTTCAAGTGGATTAAAACAGTTTTATCACTAACACCGAAGCCTGTAGCTAACTCGGACGTGGTTTGCGATGGATCCGCTTCCACAATAGCCTTCAATGCTTCATTATCAACTTGGGTCTCCGGCCGTCCACGGGGCTTGTTTTGCAGGTCGAAATTTTCAGAACGAAAACGTTGGAACCAAAAACGCACTGTGTTTTCTTTTGCGACACAACCGCCATACACATCATTAACCCTTCGAGCCGTTTCCGCAGCACTGGTGCCACGGTGGAACTCGTACTCGTAAATAACGCGATATTTCAAATTTTCCATTTTGTAAATCGAGCGATGCAAACAGAAAAAAGATAAGTAAAAAAACAAATGAATGACGGTTTACGAAACACAACTACATGTGGAAATAGCTGTATAAATTTGAATTTCGAATTCCTAACCAAATAGGAGAAATTTGTGATCAAAGTGGCCAGTACGACAAAACGCCAATTTCATATGTAAGGACCTAATATTTATTTCCAGTTTACACGTCTTGTAACAATGCTGCGTTTAACTCCTATACTAGGCTAGGCCTGTATTATTTACAGAACAGTTATTTGATTAACAATTTAAAATATTATTATCATTTGATACTATCATGTGTAATGTAGATACAAGTTTTCTATAATATTATTGACAATTTAAACACTTGTACATTTTTGGGGTAACTCTGGTATCCCGATATACATTTTCAACCCATTTCTGGGGTAATTCTCGTAGAGCTGGTATTCCGATATTGTGTTCTAATATCAAACTACCGACAGATTAATGCTCACATTATATTGCACGGATGAAATGTTGTTACTGTGGCTTTGTCTAGTTTTGTAATTAATATTAATATGTAGTTTTATAACCCCTGAAGATGCTGTGAAGCGAAACCGGTCGGGTTCATTTAAATATAAATATGTGGAACGAGTCATCATCAATCAACATCAATGGCCCGTTACAATCCACTGCTGGACTATGAGCCTCCTCCAATTAAGTGGAGGGTTTTGCCATAATCTCCACGCTTGGCAGGCGGGTCGGAGATCGCAGATTAAAAGGTTACTGTATCAGAGAGCGCTGCTGCCCGTTCCCTGTTCAATGTGTAGTCCCTAAGTCGCCTCTTACGACACCCACGGGAAGAGTAGGGGTTAAAAAAAAAAAAAAAAAAAAAATATTTTATTCGTTGTAACAGTTTTACATAAATATTAAGTGACCGGAGCCTCCTTTTAATGACAAATGTATTCTACTCTGCCGTCACCACACGGCGGGAACGAGTATAAGTGTTTAAATCATCAATAATACTATGGAGTTTCACCAAGCGCTGACAATCGGGAGTACAAATTATAATCTTCTATAATACCCAAATAAAAAAGTATATCCAACACTTAGTCATGCCTTGGTTCCTATTTGCACAAGTCCGCTCCGCGCCCTCTATATTTACTATTCTTGTAGATATAGATAGAGATGAAGTATTAAAAAAAAACCTACTGTACTACAGACTCTTTATGATATAAATAAAGCAAGCAAAGCTCTGACAAAAATGTTCTCAAGGAAGGATCTCAAGTGAATGGTTAAGAATTATCTTCAAATCTTAGAGTAGTTATCCTTGTGTGCGGTAAAAAGCGCGCCTAAACGCTTCCTAGTTGAATATTTTATCACATTTACACTTCAATACAAATGAAGTAAGTACTCGTGAATCGTTGTTGAAGACGGAAAAGTTTATAAATGAAGGTAGTATCACGGAATAAATTATAATAGATTATACTTTAATGCACACAAGTAAATATTCAGTACATCAAGAACGAAATAGGGGTGTACAAGTTGGCGGCCTTATTGCTAAGGTAGGTAGCAATTTCTTCCAGGCAATCTTAGGGTAGGTACATTGTAATGGAGCTGCGGGTCGGTGCATACAAGAAAAATAGAAGAAGATAAATAACATATTATAATATTATTTTATAACTGTTAATAAATTATATAAACGGCCTATTTAGCATACAAACCTACACAATTATAATAATAATATACATAAATAAATATATTGTGGGAATGTAGTGAATACTAGTGATGTTCTGTAACTACTTGCGACTAGGAGGTACCACCTATAACCTTGATATTTCTTTTATGTCAACACTTAGTCCAGTATATTGTATGCTTTGATATTTTATTTTTTTGTTTAGAATGTAATTGGCTGAATGGCTACATGTGCAAGATAAAATAGCCTTGGGATGGGATATTTGTTTTCAGAATTTTACGTACTAAAATTTTAGCAAGATCTTCATAAATCTTTTGGTACCTACTTACACTATCTGAGAAATAATCTTTTTGACCCATTAATATAATAGTATTTTTACAATAAAATATTGATTGCATAAATTTTCAAAATAATATTTTCAATATATTATTGATGCTGCCATCTAGAAATAGACTAATGAATTACAGTGGAAAAAGGTTCAAACCTTATTCCTATCCTACCGCCATCTAGCAGTATAGTACGATAATATTATTATACAGTCACAATGTCTGCTGTTTTCCTCAACATAGTAGTTCATGCATTGTTCGTTAGGTAGCAGCACTTAAAGCAGAAGCAAAGGACTTCAAGAGTTTTTTTTTTTAAATTTTACATTGGTACTTATTGCCCAAAGCCGCCAATGGTTCACCATGTTGCCAGCGGCGCGCTTTATGGACTTACTAGCGGTCCGCCCGCGTTATGTAATATTTTCCCGTGGGAATAAAACTTTTCCCCGTAAAAATATCCTTTGTGTTAATCCAGATTATAAACTATCTCCATTCCAAATTTCATCCAAATCCGTTGTGTACTTTAAGCATAAAGGCGGAACATCCAGACATCCAAATTTTCACATTTATAATTTTATATGCATAAAGCCTTGCAAGCATTCTTGTAAGAGATAAATAAAAACTAAACGCCTTTGAAACTTCAAACAGCTCAAACGTCGAAAAATAATAAAATATTTGTGTTTTTATTTTTAGATTTTTTAAATTTTAATAGCAATGTCAAATAGTCAGTGATCAAAAGGTGGTGATGAAAATAATCTTGTTGATAAAGTTTGATTCGAATTGAGGACCAAAAGAGTCCTGCTTACGCTACCAGCCCTAGTCATTAGGATGATAGGTAACCCGATCGGAACTACGTAATATGGCAAGTTTTGTTAGCAAAACTTAGATTTAGCTTATTTAATTATGTACTTCTTGAGTTTGCCTTATTATTAAGTAGCTGTTAGCTGTGTGTTTTTAGGAAAATGCAATTTCAATGAAAATGTTATGAAAATCGTGGAATCTAGCTTAAATCAATTTAAGCTTCACGATATTGCGTTCTCGTAAAATCCACAAAGAAAATTTAATGTTATAAGCTTTCTTTGTGCAGAATTCAAAAGCTCTTAGTTTATTATCCTACAGGTTATGAAACTACGCGCCGGGGCTTAAAACTGTTACTGTGGTAATATCCAATCTAGGTGGAGGTATTAGCTAGGCTCAGGATAGTACTAAGAGTTGAATTCAATTTGTTTAAAATCCTGAAATATCATCGAAAAGATAACAAGCATATGTACACTCTACTTTTTGTATGTATTAGTGTGGTGTATACCTTGTGTTCTATTCTAGCCCTGTAAAAAACTTATATACATATTAAAGAGACCACTCTCTTTAATATGTATACTTACGAGTAAATTGAAAACTTATTTCATATTTATGTGCACATTTATATTTTTGTGGCAGCAGAAAGCTATTTGTCAGGTTGTGTTTAAAACTGAGAATTTAACACAATGCCTTTAGCTCGTTTACTAAACTTTAGTATCATCATAGGGTTCCGTCGTCAATGTCAGAAAACTTGTTATAAAGAAAAAAATACAAAAACAAAAGCGAAATAATGTCGAGTACATTTTGAAACCGAGGCCAAATTGAATGGAAGCTGTTGCTTTCACCCACCTTGCGCCGACACCCCCGACCGCAGCGTGTAAACGCTTCTAATTTCATTTTAACACAAATATTCGTTGTACATTCTGTTTTATGGTTGTTCGAAATTAATTCTTCATCAACAACGGCCCGTTACAGTCCACTGCTGGATTATAATAGGAATAGTTTGTGTGGGCAGTAAGAACTAAATAAAGAAAGATTTACTTTTGTACAGAGAAACAGAATATACCTGGAGGTACCGTCTCTTTATACCTCCAGTATACAGACAGATACTCTAGGTGTGCAACAACTACACTAACGAATGGCATACCTGTCCTCGACTCGACTGTACGTCTTCTCCTTATTCTTACGGCTCAGGGTTGTGACCAACAAAAATCACGTTACTGACAAGTAACGCTCCCAAGTATTTCAACTCGTATTTTGAGCTATGTGTATTTTTTTCTGGGTTTTGCAATCTAGCTGTACCAGCTGAAAATTCATTCTAGTCAGCATTTTTTTTGCTATATAAATCTACGAAGCAATGTTTCACACATTAAAAATTACAGTCACGGGACCCTAAACACTCGTAAATCGACTTACATCAAACGGTTACTTAAACGTTTTTACGGATTCTTTGACAAATTTCGGGATGAAAAAATGTTTATTTACAAACGAAAGTAATTTGTTTTATTTGCGTGTTCAAAGGAATATTTCTCGTCAATCTTATGAAGCGCAATGCTTATTTGGACACTTGATGAAAGAAGACTTGTTATTTCATTCAACATGAATAGGTATCATGTTTTCAATTTTAATGTTTACGATGATCTGCGCTTAATGTTTCTTAGAAATCGTACTATCATGCAAGTAAACAAAATTGTAACCAGCCAGTGTGATAAATAATACTAGTTTTATATTAAAAATAGAAACAAATACCTAATAATGCAATCTAAGAAATGCATACCTCAAAGAACACGTTTTGCCATAATTATACACCGTGAAATTTACATCGTTTTGTTCCCGCCGTGTAGTGATAGTACTCGTCAAACTGAACAACTTTTAGCGAAAAAAAAAAATCCCTGCGACAAAAAAATTTTTGGTCTCTCCATACAAAGTAAGACTCCCGACCGACCCATTTTGTATGGAGAGACCAAAAATTTTTTTGTCACAGGAAATTATTTTTTCGTGAAAAGAGTTTGACGGGTACTATCACTACACGGCGGGAACAAAACGATGTAAATTTCATGCT
Source organism: Carpatolechia fugitivella (assembly GCA_951230895.1). Taxonomy (NCBI): domain Eukaryota; kingdom Metazoa; phylum Arthropoda; class Insecta; order Lepidoptera; family Gelechiidae; genus Carpatolechia; species Carpatolechia fugitivella. The sequence continues at coordinate 5,086,433 of OX579646.1, forward strand.
GTATTGTTAACTACGCATTTTTCTACTCCCAAATGTTATTGTTACCAATTTGTACAACCCAATATACTCGTATTTGTATTGTAAATTATTATTTTGTGTTGTATTAAAGTAAGAAAACCAAATACGCATCGCTACAATCGTCCGTGTGCAATCTGAATGCATTCGTGCCCTATTACTTAATTAGTGAATCAGAGCTGCTTTCAGATCGCGCGCGAATTAAAGTAGGACTTTTTGGCAACCTTTGTTTACGAAAATAAAACAACTAATAACCTTATATGACAGTAAATGTACAGGTAAACAAACCAGTGAAAACCGCCACAAAGTCGACACAAAGTTGTGCCGACAGCGTGTCGAACCGCAGACCGCGACACCGCAAGCTTTTAGTGCGGTGCCGTGTCGACGGCTCAAGAAACAATTCAATTTTATTCAGTCGAGGGTGGCAACACCTCTTATAAACGTGGAAATATAACCTCAAGTAAAATGGGTTATTCAGGATTTCAGATTGTTAATAAACAACGAGATTTTATACACTTTCTGATGATTATGAGTTGGTACAGAGAATGAATGAATAAATAATAATTTTTGCTCAGTTGAGAATAAAGACGGGCAATAAATTAAAAAGAAACAAAGTTTATAGTTAGGTGGCCTTATTTCTGCATAACTATTTCTCCTAGGCTATCTTGATATAATTTTGTCAAGTCTAAGCTTTTCTTTAATTTCCCATAATTTTGTGGTCAAAATTGATATTTTAAAGCTGAAAAACAACACCGTGGTTAACCTCTCAAGGTATGAACGGCTCATTCATAAATAAAGGCTGTGGGGTGCAGCGGCCTTTGATCTAAATTTCTTTATTTTTTCCTAAATTTCCCGGAGATTAGGCGGGGAGAGGCTGTCAAATGCCATCGCTGTTTGATGTTGTATACAAAACGATGTCGTGTTTATGACGCACTGTAAACGCTGGTTTATAAAGGGCAGGTGAAAATGGTTTTTGTGAAGAAAGTCTGTCTGCAAATTGAAAAAATATAACTCTCTCATTATCTAAATAAAGCAATATTGTAATAGAGAAAAGACCGATCAGTGGATTCGTGCAGGCTAGTAGCAGAGAGAAATCTGTGAAATGATTGACCGATTGGATTATCAATTTAATTGAAGGACTATTTGAAATACCATTTCCAGAATATACGAGTAATATTAAGACTTTAGCGTGCCTTAAAAGATGTGATTTTAGAAAATTAAGAATATTATCATCTTTTAATGAGAATTCTTTCGGAAGATGTATTTGGAGAAAATTGTTATCGAACATAACATGACTTTAAAAATAACTCATATTACAAAACGTGTAGGTAGGTAGATACTATTTAAATTTTTGTAATAAAAAAAAACATGATAAAAAGAGGGGATACTCAAGTTCTACAAGAATAAGGTACTACTGAATCAGCAAAAATTGTGAAAAAACAATAGTTTTACGTGCTTCTTGAAAACCATATTTTGCGTCCCCCAAACAAGTTTATACTTCAGATAAAGCCAATAAGACAATGTTTAATCCTCCAACATTCACTTGACATAAATGCTACCCTTAAAATATTTTTGTAGACTTCTTCCTCACCCTGCAGGCATGCACAACTCACATCCCCAAGGTTCGCTCATCCTTCCGGCCGGCAGCAAGATGTTTTCTATTACACTATGTTTGAACAGCCTTATTGAGAGCGCCTTCGTCTACCGAGTGAGCAAACAGACGTTCTTGCTTCCTCTTTTTAAATTAAATTCAGTTTCAAAATACTTTGGTCGTAGAAATGAGAATCTTACGAAAAGTGTTGTTTATTTTGATTTCTGATATTTTTGAAGAAGCTATATTAGTTATTAATTTTTAATACATAGCCTGAGGTGCAGGTTTTCAAATTAAGAAAATGGCTATGATTTTTCGCTTTGATTTAAAATAAACTACTTGTTTTTTTAATCTTGTGTTCCGAATGACGCAGTACATCATGAAGACATAAAATACAGACGCAGTACGCAGAATAAAATTTCTTGTGTGGACTATTGTATAAATATAACAATTAAGAAATTATAGAGTTGTGAATTAAAAAATGCGTATAATGCTTTATATAGCGTTGTGCTCCTATCGTGACGGACATGTTATGTCGGATGATCAGATTGGCGAGGCCCTATCCGAAATTAGCAACTCGCTTTAGTTGAAAGTTCAACTGACGCGCTACTGAAATAACGTTCATATTAGCGTGCGATGCTTCACGGAGGTTACGTCCGACACTGCGCAGGAATCGTGCGAAAAACTCGTTTTACTTGAACTCTTTTCTCTTTTTTGTGAAAAATATAGAAAGAAGTAAAAAACAAGCCGGTTTCGCCGTTTAAGTACTCATATAGCTACCCAAAAAATACAAAAAAATATGTTGTTGTCGCTGAAAATATTGAGAAAACAGATTGCAAATTTTGAACCTGTGGAGCTGGATTTAGAATCTGTGGAGCTCTTCTCCACAGATTCCGCCATTGTGTTAGTGAACTCACCCAAAAAAATGTAATGACGGATCTAAGTGATGTAATAACATCCTATGGAAATAAATTATTTTGACTTTGACTTTGACTTTGACTTTGACTTTGACTTTGACTTTGAATGTGGGGCGATTTTCGGTGGTTTTAATTATTTATTTTTGCTTTATTCCTTGATTATATGTAAATCTACTTGGTTATGCCGCTAAATGACAAACTCTTCTGTTGGTTGTAATTTTCTTGATTTGGGGTTTTCAAGGGGCCCAAGAACGATTTTTCAAATAGGGCCTCGCTTTAAAATCCTTTTGAGGTTTTGGATAAATTTCCTTTCGTTCAACTAGATCTACTTTTTTTTATAGTAGGAGACTGTTCTTTTTCAAGACTGGAACTGGACTGATACTTTCATTGGCTGTTTATAATTCTAGCAAAAAAGGTTGTTTGTTAGTAAAGTATTTAGTTAACATTTAATCTAATCAGCTCAGATAGTCGAATACAATTTCATCCTAAACGAAATCAAACCTGTACTTCGTTTAATTCTACATGGGTATATACATAATTGAATCATAACCGTGTAGGCAACACAAAATGAGTGGTGTTTATACACATTTAGTGCTTCCCATCCAGCCTGTCGAGACGAGAGTTGCGGTAACTAGTTTTGAACAGGCATATTCTTGTAGATGTTCTTTTGTATTTGATGCAGTATAAAGCCTACTATTTATATGATGATTAAAATAAATGAGTGAATGAATGAAAAATGAATAAAGTATACTTAAAATAAATAAAAAATAAAGGTGTGTTTTTGGAAATTATGTAACATAAGGTTTTAATAATTATGTTGTGTAGTTTTAAAAATTTGATACGGGACCCCTCATACTTTTTTCTTTCCAGTGCCCGCACCCATATAAAACAAAACTTTTGATATTACTAGTCAAATATTTTTTGAATAATAAATTTATCCATTAGTCAATTGTTTTGAGAAAACAGTAACAAAAATCCTCTACTAACTCGAGTTTTTTAGTTTACCATCCACGTTCCTAAAGTAGTTAAATCACCGACCTAACCCAGAGCTCCCCGCCTCGTAGGTAATAAGTTTACGTAGAACACCGTTCCTCCATTTTGTCCCGCGCGACGCTAAATAAGTTTTTGTGCGTCCGACTCCATACGATGATACCTCTATGTGTACGATGTACCTTGATAGGTTTAGCTCTGGGGCTGGTTTTATTGAGTTAGGCAGAAGGCACCCAAGTTTGAAAGGTCATTAAATAAATTAGACAATTATGTATCGAGTGTGATTTCAATAATCATACGCAAGTGCTACGCTCGCTACTACGCCGTAGCAAAGTCGTAGCAATCGGCTACAGTTGATATTTTAACTGCAAAAAACTACAATTTATTATAATTTGCTATTTTCATTTACTTATTTTAATGATAATATTTTCTTACACTTAAGACACACACGTCTTGTCATTACAAAAAAGATAAGCACTAGAATCAAATAAAAAAAAACTTGCAAATGCCCTTGTTTTTCTGCTGCCATTAACCATGCGTGAGTAGTTCAGTTTCAGTGTCAGTCATAGATCTTCTGTTACATGCTATGCCATGCACTCACAACTTATTAGGCAATGCTAGATTTTTGAAAGGAGAATTATTAGGGAAACACACGTCATATAATAAAAAAAAGTTTCGAAATTCAGTTGCAAATACTATTCAGTCCTATCGATATAGAATTAGTTGTTATTTATTTAATGACATACAACGATATGGAGTATAGTGAACGAATTAGTGTGATTGGAAGTATTGGAACGAGTGTCAGAGCTATAGGGTCTGATTCGGGCAGTTCAATTTGTATCCAGCTCATCTCTATTTGGCGGCATAGAGATGATCCCGAGTTGATTGAGTCCAGAATAATTGGATTTCTGTTTCATCACTACCACCGATAGGTAATGCGTTTGATCGCACTTGAAATGAAGTTTTGTCATTCAAAATTTGAGCATAAACTTTTGCTCTATTTTTTTAATACAGTGTTGTGTTGCAAAGTCAAACAAAAATCATTTGACTGGCTTTGACCTGTCAGTATTGCTAGTTAAATGTATTTTTTGTGTAATGCTTACGTAGTGTACTTGTTTGTAACTTTTTTGTAATAGCAACGCAGCTGCATTAAAAAAAAACAGAGTCAGCTCGTGCAAATTTTTATTTTGATATCCACACATACGAAACCGCGGGCGGCAAGTCAGTTAACTATTACAGAGAAAACACTAAATCTTATTCATAGCACAAAAGGTCAGACTACCAACTTGGTAAACTAAGTCATCGCACGCTTTTATTCAAAAAGACTTTTACGAGTACAAGAAAAGGTAGAATAGTTGGCTTGCTAGCCCCCTAGAACATTAATCTTATATACGTCCGAAAACTTTACTTACATCCATACATTTCTTGCATTCTTACAAGTCGATAACAAGTGAAGATCACCAATAAAACGCGACGGCCATAAGCCAGTTTTTCAACAGAATAGCCTGGAGAGCACAAAAGCAGAACTAATGTGCTATACTAACTATCAATGGGGATGGAATTTATCGTCTGCTCCCCTCTTCACGAAGAAAATATTGGTCTTACGAAGTACCCAGACGGGGTTTGTGGATGCCGTCTTTTGTGGAGCTGGGAGGGGTTGGAAGTGGTACAAGTAGCAAAAGATAAGCGGTGATCTTGTGCAAGACCTCTGGACGTAATGATTTTGTGACTAAACACAACTGGGTAAAATCTAAAATATGTACAAAATTACGACTGACAACCTTTGATTGTTGATTAGCCATGTGGTGACGGCAGAGTAGAATACATTTGTCACCAACCCCTATTCTTCTTGTGGGTGTCGTAAGAGGCGACTTAGGGACTACACATTGAACAGGGAAAGGGCAGCAGCGCTTTCTGATACAGTAACTTTTTAATCTGCAATCTCCAACCCGCCTGCCAAGCGGGGGGATTATGGCCAAACCCTCCACTTAAGTGGAGGAGGCTTATAGTCCAGCAGTGGAGTGTAACGGGCCGTTGATGAACCTTTGATTGATTTATATTTTTGAAACAAGCAAATTACTCGAACGCTTGTGTCAGAATTGCGTGAATAGACGTTGCTCTATTGCGTTTTACACAAATTAGTTTTTTTTTTTCGCTAAAAGTTTTTATCTTGTGCCTCGCCGGGTCTCAAGAAAGTTCATGTGGGTTGTAAACATGACTCGTCGATGGCACAAGGAGGTGAATGATGTTGATAGAAAAAAAAAAACAACTTTTACATGTAGTGCCTTCCCATTCAAGATACTTTTCTTTTTAATGTCTACCTTTCTTATATTTCCTCATGCTATCATTTCACAGTATAATTATTTTCCAAGTTGTGAGATTAATGTGACAAAAATTAAAGTGTTTTGCCAGGTCAACTCCGTAGCATAGGTTGACGCTCCTCTGTTAAAATAAAATAATAGTACCTATCAAACGTTACTCTTTATCAGTATTTAATTAAATTTTAAATTCCACGGCATTTTAAAATTTTCGCAAAAAGTTAATCTCTTTAACAATTAACTATTCAAATAGAAACCAAAACAAATTTACAGTTAAACGAACAAATTTCGAGGAAAAAGCGATAAAGTTTTGATTTTAATCGAAAAAACTGTGCACAAGCGGCGCACGCACGTAATGGTTCATTTGCGAACATTCACACATTTTGCGAATATCGTGCATTTTGCGATATCCGTTCATTTTGCGAATATGGTCCGTTTTAGCTGGCGTCGCTTGGCTAGAGCAAATAATTTGCATCTGGCGCACGGCTATGGCTGATATTTCATGTGTAGTTTGCACTAGCGTTCATATACTTTTATGCTTTAACTGCGCCAGAAAAAATACTACGTAAGGTTTATTTTCGTTTTGGTTAGGAAACATTTATCTAAACAAAAAAGATTTTTTTTTAATATAAATAAAATAAAGCGTTTTATATAACCTGAGGTAGGTATCTCTAGAATGCCAATGAAATTATTATTTTTTCATTCATAATCACATAAGGTCTAAGTAAATAATCGACAACGTCATCAGAGTATCATGTTGGTTGCTTATGTCAGCCGACTACATAAAACTAGTAATTCTTTTAAAGGCAATTGTATACGCTATTACAATAAGGTCCCTACTGATATTAAAAACTTGCCTTTAGACAAGTTTAAAATAATTATAAAACAGAAATTGTATAAAAAAGGTTACTATAGGATATCTGATTACTTAGAGGACAGATGTCCATGGGAATAGATCGCTTGAGTGGCAGGCCTTTTCGATATTTAATTAGCATTAATTTTGTAATATTTTATTTTTTTATTTAAAAAAGGAAACGCAAAAGATGCGACGACTGTGGAGTTTCTTCGGTGAGCTCTTCTCCACAGATTCCGCCATTGTGTTAGTGAACTCACCCAAAAAAATGTAATGACGGATCTAAGTGATGTAATAACATCCTATGGAAACAAATTAATTTGACTTTTTTGACTTTTGTATCGACTGCCATAAAGTTGTAATGACTAACTAATTCTCCACTGCAAACACACTCATCTAATTAACCAGAAACTTTGTCGTCCTGTAATTGGTTTTCTTCAGAATATGACGGATCACTTGCTAAACTTCCGAGACGAAGATCGAGGACAGAGGCTGTAAATATTTGGAAAAAAGACTTATCGTAAGATAAACCTCCTGTTAAAAACGTATTAGCAACCTAATAAAGATGCTTCAGTCTTCAAAGTTTAGTTTGTTAGGCGTTTGGTTGGTATTGCTTATTATTTACTCACATATTGCTGAAAAAACGCTGAGTTTTGTATTATAAATATAATAAGGGACTAAAAATTAAATCAAACTTTGTAACCAAGAAGATAACATTACAAGAAGTTAATAAATTTTAAAGAAACTTACTATCAAAGCCAGCTAACCATGAGTGAGTATAGATGTGCATGTGCATGTGTGTGTGTTTGTGTGTGAGGGTGATTATACTGGCTAATAATAATAATTTTTATCACAAAACATCAAGAATAATATTATTGATATATAAAGTTACTTTTTTATATGAAGGGAAAAAACTTCGTAAAGAAAATAGAGTTCGGTAGAGCGCGTAGAATAAACGGTTTCTTTTTACATATTAATGAGGTTTTTCTTGCCTCACGTTTGAACTTCTGCATATCTTTGCGGAAACGTAAGCAGTTTTCTGAGTAAGCTTGCTTGTTCGCTGTTTTTTTAACACGAAATGTAAATTACGGGAAATTCAAATAAACTGCATAAAATTGTGGTTTCATGTTTTTAAACATTTTACAAAATTGAAGGCATTTAACGCTACGTAGCAAAGTTGTAGCTGAAAATCAAATCAGTAATTGAAACGTTACTAAAGTTAAATATTGCCATCTTTGATTATTTATTAACCAATGTAGCAAAGGTAATAAATGCATGAACTCCTATCCACGTACTGGGAAATAAAATCTAGTTAGCAGCCGTCTATTAAAACTAATACACATCACTTTATTGTATTGGCTATGTAATGTATATCTAACTGCCTTATTATATTTTGAAGACAACCGTAGATCTTTGACATTTTGCAAGTTGAACAGTGGAATTTTTGAAAAAGTTAATGAATTTACCGAAATATTTTAAATATCATGAACTTAGCCATATAACATGATGATGGTGACGATTGGTAGTCCTTGCTATTTACATCCCGAATACATCAACTCAATGTATTAACTTCATACAATTTGCGCATATACGAGGGGAGCTAGTGCACCCCAAATAGTCTATATTAATGTCTAATTGTTTCCCAAACAGACACGAAGGGGGAGTAACTTCATTAGGACGTCTATGCGTCTGAGTACTGCTAAATGATCGTAATTGTTTAGAGATAGGTATACAGGTATGACGTGTTTCTCACACTGATTCAATTAGGATCTATGTTAAGCTCGTAACAAGGTATTGGTGTCGTTTCCCGCAGCGAAACTAAATTTAAATTCTATGTATCTTAGTATTGTCACTTTTTGACCCACGACAATGAAAAAGGACAGGAGATTGTCAACCATTGTGAGCGCCAAATTTTATAGCGCAAATGTCAAGTTTTGACGTGTGCCATGTAATTTTAAACGGCTTGTTTTAGGATCCTGCTTAAAACTGTCGTTTGTGACATAGCCGACTCCCGTCCTTTTTAATGGTCGTGGGTCAGAAAGTGACACCATTGTCTAAATGGTTTTGAACCTTCTATCGTAAATGTATACCTTATTTTTATAGTTGTTGCTAAATGTATAATTCTTCTAATATGATACCCAAAGACTTGCAAAGGTTTTGGTCTTCGCAGACAGATTTTATTTTACAGAAGAGGTGGGTTTTAATTACTTAACTGTTAACGATGTAATATTTTTTGTTTACTTCCCTGAATATTTTTTTACAAAGACTGCTATGAAATAGACAGGCTATATTACTTTCACACAATGAACTTAGGATCTTCCCTATTTAGTCATAATTTAATCATGTTTCAACTGTACATGGTTTCCCGTAGGAACTAGGTGCTTTTCTGGCATAAAAATTGCCTGTGTAAATTAAGACCAACTTTAATGTTCATTTCGTTCGGGCGTTTATGTATGATTAAGTCAAAGAAAAAAAAAACTAAAGTACTTACCTATAAAGCACCTTATAGGTGATTTATTTTGCACACAAATAATACAATAGCTGATTACAATATGTTATTAACTGAGCGATATGTGTCAAGTTGTCTTGCACAGGTGATCGGCCACAGACAGACACGCCAATAATATTAATATTAGTGTTATAACAACATGATTATGTAAGATATAATAACAGGGTTGTTATTATCTAAACAATAACATGCAGTGGTTATTTTCGACACATTAAACATAAATATTACCAATACATATTTATCATTATTGACGATTATAGAATTACGAGACTTAAGTGGCAGTGGGCGGGGCACATGCACGGAGAACCGACGGACGCTACGGCAGAAAAGTTCTCAAATGGTGACCACGCACCGGAAGACGCAGCGTGGGTCCTCCCCACAAGGTGGACCGACTATCTGGTGAAGGTCGTGGGAATCCGCTGGATGCAGGCAGCGCAGGACCGGTCGTTGTGGAGATCCTTGGGGAAGGCCTTTGTCCAGCAGTGGACGTCTTTCGGCTGAGATGATGATGATGATATTATCATTATAGTGGAGTAAATCAAACATGATTATGTTACGTGTTAGAAGATTAATAGTCAATTGATTGAGAAATTGAATTTTCATCAAAATCAAAATTATTCAAAATGTTCTTTTCTGATTGAAAAAAATACAGATAAGCTTTCGTATGTTTGACCAAACAAAGCTTAAAATTGTTGTAAATGTTATGACATGTTGGAAGACTAAATCCAATATGCACTTCGTCCTACTTTCAAAACTAGGCTTCCTAACAAAATTTCTAAGAAATCACAGCTCGAACCCCAAATCATATTTCCACGTCGTGAAGTTCTCAATTGAATTCCTACCCAAGTAAATATAAGTTCTGAAATTTCTTTTTGCAGTACAATTGAAAGAGCAATAAAAATGCTACGTGTCTTTGTTCTGTTCATTTTTCTTATTCGTATAAATTACGATTGAAATAACGTTTGAACTGCCTTTTTTAGGGTTCCGTAGTCTAAAAGGAACCCTTATAGTTTCGCCATGTCTGTCTGTCTGTCTGTCCGTCCACGGCTTAGCTCAGAGACTCTTAGTACTAGAAGGCTGTAATTTGTCATGGATATTTGTAAGCTAACCTTATTAACCTAATCTGACTTTGTAGTAGCTAAGCATTTTGAATTTGATTTTTAGTTTGACGTGTTATTTTAAAATAATAAAATAATCTACCGTTACTATTATCTATTATTTATTAATGATTATTATTTATGATTGAAATGGACGCGACGACAGGTATTCATTTGCCATAATTTTAATGATGAATTTTTATTTAATTTTAATTTATAAATGTAAGAATTTTTGTTGGACTAAGTTAAAAAACAAAAAAATAAAAAATAATTGATAACGTAATAAAAGAGATACAAGGATCCTGAAATATTAATATCGGGGGTAAATTAAGACAAAAATAGAATTAAAAAAGAAAAACCCCTTCCCCCTACCAGCGAAACCGTTGTATGAGAAATGAGAAAAAAATCACGGTGTAGTATATTGATGAATTTAAAAGGAAATCTATCAACATCAAGTAGGCTTTACAACCAACTTATAAAATGAACTTGTACAAGTAAGTTTGGTACTACAAATATCATAGAAAAATATTTTGTGAGACGTGCTTGGCCGGTTATCATTAAGTTGTTGTTGGGGAAACCAGATATTCTACCTACACCTCAGATAGCTATGGTCACTATTCTTTGTACTTTAACACTGCTTAGATTAGACGCTTTGTTTCTTTAATTTTTAGGCGAGAGACTGCATTTATTTACGCGTCTTATTCCCCATCCTGTTCATACAGAAAACATACATTCCTGCTTGTGTTTAGTTGAATTTAAATAGCTGTATGCACTGGCTGGCCGCAAAGCTATTAATGCGTCCCGAAAATCATTAAACCCGTTGATTACCAATTTGCCGGACTTTGTACCTCCCATCCTATCTAACACTTCATTACCAAACAGTCCGGGCTCAATCAATCCGGCCATTGAAGCAAACACTTCGACGAACACCGTCAATTATACGACGACCTCTCCTTCATTTTCCTCTTCCTTTTAAACACTAGCTTTTACCAAGACGTTAGAGGGATGTGGGAGGTCAATTTGTGATGGAGGCAGGTCAATCACATAGTAATTGGCCGGTGAACAAGATACCCGTGAAATGACGACTGCCCCTTGACAAGGGTCTCACATGCTTGAGGGCTTTCCATTCGGGTTTAACACTCTCTTGCGTTTTTAAGGGTAGGTACTGCTTGTTTGGATAGAAATGTGCAATCTTTGAAGGGGAACTATTGGGGAATCAGTACCTTCCTTTTCGAGACATACGTTTTTGCCTCACTGTTATTGATTTAGGAACCCGATCTACAAAGATTATAATTATTTTCCTTAGTCAATATTTCAGTAATAGTAAAAGTAACGTAGTATAAAGTACGTAATAAACATTCGTAATTACCTAATATTTAAAATAACAATTTTTAAGAATTTACTCAGAACATACGTAGACAAAGACAGAAAAAAGCTAACCGGTCCATCTATGAGGCACACAGACCAAATATAGAGATTTATGAACCCTGATACGTAAAATTAATACGTTATTTATCTGTCCAAGACCATACTATCAGTTTTAATGAGAATAGAGGATGCAGGGGATATCTAAATCCATGTTACCTATGAATGTTCGTCATGCATATTATTAACACCCTGTGAACACAGATGCATGCTGCGACGCGTCTCGCCCTGTACTGTATTGCTTACTGTTCTACCATCGCTGGAATACCTCTCCTCTTTTCACAGACTTTATATCGACGGTAAAAAGGACTGTTTTCGAAATTGTGTAGCAGAAATGAACGCAAAATAAAGTTGGCAGAGTTATATAGTGCATATCCAATATAATACTATGTGTCTAGTAGGTGTAGGTAGTGCGTAGCCGCAGAGGCAATATGGTGGATAGAGCCTTACTGCCTTTGGGAGCATTTGCATGTATCTCAATGAATGGATGTGGCAGCTCACTTTGTTTCTGGTCAAAAAACTTCAGTCAATACATAAAGCACTTTATTTAATACCTAAATACAAGGAAGATACAAATATTTGTTTATAATAAATGCTCTTGGACGAATAAACCACTTATTTGCCCAAGTAAATACTTCTTGTGTAGTTAAATTAAGTATTTGTATAAAAATAATATAGCACCCCGACTTGAAAATGAGATTGCTTTATAAATGTGAAAAATACGTACAAAGACTATCTATTATGACGGCACTTTATTATTTTTTTACACTTTATTTTTTTGTAGTTTAGCTAATTTCTAGTTATAGTTCATTTGTCTTTAGTGCAACATCTTCGTGTTATGCATGCTGATATCACCTATAATTGGGGTTGCAATTAGCTGTTTACTTTAATTAAGGACTGTATTATACTTAAAATGATCTATTGTATACTCTGTTGGTGATCTTAATAAATAAAATAAATAAATAAGACACAAAAATATAAATTTTTACACGATTGTCGACTTATTGTCAAGGGTTTCAGTATTTTTCAGCAAGATTCAGCAACATTTGGAAAATAACAAGGTAGGTTATATTATGTTAACTAGCGGTCCATCCGCGGCTACGCTCGCGTTATGTAAGATTTTCCCGTTGGAATAAGACTTTTTCCCGTAGAAATCCTATGTGTTAATCCAGGTTACAAACTATCTCCATTCCAAATTTCATCCAAATCTGTTCAGTAGTTTTTGCGTGAAAGAGTAACAAACATCCATCCTTACTTACAAACTCTCGCGTGTTAGTAAGGTAAAGCAGCGCAGTATGTCTTAGACAGTGGGTCTTGGACTCTTGGTGGCATAGTTAGGTTAAATTGAGCTTTCAATTTTCCTGCATAGCCTCTAAATAAATACAACGTATACTATGTTCAAAATCAACAGATTTTTATATTATATTTCCACCAGGCGAATGCGAAACCATGTAAAAAAGAAAAGAAAATATTATAAGCAAATTTTTGTAGCAGATGTACAAGTATCTGTGAGAAAATATCTTCAAAAGCAAACCAAACGTGGTTGAAGAATAAACATGTCTAAACTTGATGATATGACAGGAACAAGATTAGATGTCTATTGGATTTACATACTCTGTTACGGACCCTTAGACCACGCGGGCTTAGTCAATTGTTACTTTATATTCAACGAGTGTTCAAGTAGTGAAGCTGTGAACTTTGCGCCCATTTGCTCCCATTCGCCTTCGACAGGGTTGCCAGGCGGGTAAAACTATACTTACGGTTTTGTACGAATAATTAAAGCTGACATTGCAAAAGGTTTAACACTACAACAGAAATTAAGGTAGAAACCGCACCCACCGCCGACGGGGATGCGGAAGAACTCTTACTTATCCAGGATGGCTCCATTAGGGTTATTCTTCTCCGACTCCGTTTTCACCCTAGCAACATCCTGGGCCGAGGTCCGTACCTGTCTTAGGGCGGCCCTAAGCATGTTGTCATATTTTTTTTATGGTCCGAGCCTTCTGCTCCCCTCAAGTCCATGCCCGTTGTATTACCACTTTTTGGTGGAAAAAGAGACATGGCACGTTAAAAAAATTACTTTTGCTTGATTTTAGAACTAAATTGCAGAACATTCGAGATTCATTCAACCACTCGACGACTGCCAAGACTATCCATACTGAATGGTACAACACTAGGGTATGAGAGATTGGTCGCCAACTTGCTATTGTAAAGAAACAAACTATCACACATACAAGTTTTTTACAAGCAATACATTAAATATTAAATATTATGTTTTTTTGTTGTCTTCTTCTTCTTCTTTGCGTTTCGATGACAAATAAAATCACTCCGGCCCAGAACTTAGCCACTTCGACTGCACTATTTGTGGCGTCCAGTAAGTCCTGCTGCGAACAGGTAACAGGGCAGGCAGGACAGGAAACTAGATGAGTCATGGACTGTACCGCTGCTCCACACACACAGTTTAAATTTGGGTTTTCCGAGAGTCCCCACCTGAACATATTCTCCTTGCTCCGGCCGACCCGAGTCCGAAATCGATTTAAAGACTTCCAGATCGGCCATGGTAGTCTATGTCCAGCCGGTAGACTCTCAGAAAGCGGGACAAAGGGATCAGGAAGCGGTGTACGAGCACGCCACATTTTGCATCACGCTTTTTTGTTGTAATACCGGGAGAAGGGAAGGACCTATGCTTCAGTTTTACTGAGACAAAAAATTTTTTTGCTGAACCCATTCATGAGCCGTGATTTTTTGTTGTTTCTAAAATGAGATTAATTATAATAGAAATCTTATTTTATGTAAGTAATCCATAGTAGAAATAGTACAAAATCTTAGAATTGTGTGCAAAATCACTAGATCTGGCAAACCTGTCGTCAAATGGCTCGGAATAAAACGTAGGAAAACTTATGAAATCTTATAAAGGATATTGTTCAATGCAGTCGCTTTGCTATTGAACCGTGTGCTTATTGTCGCAAATTGTACAGGTTCTCTTTTAAAATTCATGCGGTATTGTATAAATAGATTGACTTTATTGGATTCCGTTGTTTTGAAAGTATTGTGTTGGTAAATTCATTTATTGTTGTTTATAAGCCCATAAGTTTGTTTTGTTTCAGTACTTATTAATGTTTTTTTTTGTTATGTTGATCCACTAATTTGTTGCTTACTCATCACTCCCTTTCAATCACAGGAGAGAGTACAAAAATACAATAAAATGCTTCATGTAATTTTGTACTGATATATATATGATAATCCCTTTTCGACAAAATTGATTCATTCCGTTTTTTCATTTTTATGAGATAAAAATATGAATTATTTGTGGTAAAATAAAATAAAATATCACAATCTTTGTGTTACATTTGGAATATTGTAGACCTCTGCTACGCGACTACGGCGTAGCAAACGAAGAGGATTGAAGATATATATAAATTAATCTTTGTGGCGGCTGAGTGGAAAATAGTTAATGTAATAACTATGGTAGCTTTTAAGGCGGTAAAAACAAAGACTATCGTTGGAAATGCAACGTCAGAGCGTATTGGAGGAGCTGACAGCTTCTGGTACGGTCTGAAGTTGCCCTTCTAAGTTCGAATCACGCTACCGCTAAACAAATTAGATGTGAGACTAGGTGTAATCGGAATCTAGACTTTGTGGCAAACTAGACAATTTAGTACACTACCTTGTCAGCCGAAAGAAATAATTTGTTTTACGGGGTGTCCCATTAAGTTATCTATAGGTAATAGGTATATCTATAAGACATAGAAAGAAGGAACCATGTCATCGATTTTAGTGATAAAAAATCGTAGATTAAAAGATCATAATATACCTACTCAGTTCGGGAATCGAACCCGGTTAATTTTTTTAAATATCTACGAGTGAGTTTTTCTTGTCACTAAAATCGATGACATGGTTCCTTAGAACAGATCTTTCTGTCTTATAGTTTCGTAGTGACCCATACTGACCCATTTTAATTGGCCGCCCTGTGTACGGCCTAATTAAAGACGATATAAATAAATATAAATAAATATGTGAAGACATCTTCACACATGGCCATCTGATCCCAAACTAAGCAGAGCTTGTACTATGGGTACCAGACATCTGATATACATTACATAAATAGATAAATACATACTTATATAGATAAACAACAACCAGACACAAGGCAAAAACAAGTGCTCATCACACAAATGTTTGCCTGGACGGGAATCGAACCCGCGACCCTGTGCGTCAGAGGCAGATACACTACCACCTGGGCTACGGAGCCGTCAAAATATTAATATCTCAGCATTAAAATTAAGAATTCTTTTCTTACAGCAGAAACTTTAAAACGACTATAAGACTCGTTAAACACATTCTAGGTGGATAGAAACAGCGTCGTTAGCAAGTAATGATAGAGTGCACTTAGTTAATTAAAGCACACAAGTGTTTTCTGGTTCGTTAACTCACCCACTCGCTGACAATTTCTAGTTTTCTGTAAATTCAGTTAATGACCAACTATTAAGAATGCTGCAAAATGGACGAAAAAAGACGATAAATTTAGCCTTCCTTAGAATTCAAAAGTATTTTTGGTTAATAAAATTAACTTTTGATTAATACAATTGTAAAAAAAAAACAAAATAGTTAATTAAAATCATAAATCGAACGCTTTGTTTATGGTGCCGGCACATTGCCGGTTGCCACTTCCATTTAATAGACAAAGAACAAAAATCCACATAGCTAAAATTGGCCGTGTGGTGACGGCAGAGTAGAATACATTTGTCTGGTGACAAAAAAGCGCAGGATCACATTTGAAAATCATATTTTTTAACGCGTTTAGTTAGACACTAGCCATGTGGTGACGGCAGAGTAAAATACATTTGTCACCAACCCTTACTCTTCCCGTGGGTGTCGTAAGAGGCGACTTAGGGACTACACATTGAACAGGGAACGGGCAGCAGCGCTCTCTGATACAGTAACCTTTTAATCTGCGATCTCCAACCCGCCTGCCAAGCGTGGAGATTATGGCAAAACCCTCTACTTCGGTGAAGGAGGCCCATAGTCCAGCAGTGGACTGTTGTAACGGGCCGTTGATGTTGATGTAAAATTATAAATATTTTTTGAGCTACCGCTTACCAGTGAAAGTGAAGAATATTGTATTGTATTTGTTAAGTGGTGAGGCGAATTTATTCACGCCTGTGTGTGTAGGAGTAAGTGAGAAAAAAATCTGGCAATTTAAGGTCGGCGCTCCTAAGTCGTTACGCAAATATTCGTCGCATTATGTTGTAAGATAAAATATCTGATCAGTGTAAATTAACTGTTTTAAATGAATAGTTTGACAAGGTTCTTGTTTGCACACCAGCAGTAACAAGTTTACACAGCCACTGCTTCGTTAGTGCGACTGACAACAAATTGTAAATTGACACCTAAATGCTAGTATAGGTACTAGGTGTCTATAACTTTGATTGGTATTGTCCTGCCTATATAAATAAGTTATTATACGTGCATAACAATTATTTATTTTAACTACTTACTATAAAATGTTCTGATTTCAAAAATATATTATTTTTTGTGTACTAACTACTAACATGGTAATTTTGGTAATGTCCATCAAGTTATAAGTAAATAAATAAATATGTAATTATTATTTGTATTTATTGCACCGCCAAGTAATAGTAGATTGTTAACCTAGGGGTGAAAGCAATCAAATACACCCGAAATATTTTGGCGCACGAGCGTAGAGAGGGTAATGTGAGGGTGGAATTTGATCATTCCCACGTGGTGAACACTCTGCTTTTCATCTAGATTGCGAGGAAAGTAAACAAAACAGTTTGTAAAAATATATATGGGCTACACCACCGATAACAATATTTTTTCACCGAATTTTTTTTCTCGCCTTTTCTTAAAGGATTGCGTTCGTGTCATTTTTGCCAAAATTTAAAAGAATAATTGTTTGTTTTATTATTATTAATATTTTTATTGATATTTCTAGGTAAATACGTGAATTTTGTATTCAAAAATATTTATTATTTATCGGAATAAAATTAATTGTAGAATTATCCAGGCTGTATTCGTTTCTTCCTTTGCTATTTGTTGTGTAAAATTTTCTATGCAAATAGTAAAAAGAAAGGTTCCAATAAAATTTCAAAGTTACTTACATCCCTTGAGATGTAAGTTGTACTTAAATCCTTTCTTTGTTTTGTGATAAAATATTATTAAACGCACTTTACAAAAAAATCAAACTGAAATCCGAATCCATGCGGTTGTTTTTTTATTTTTGAGGTTATTTTCTTCATTCCAATCGAAACAGAAGCAAGTGAAGCAAGTCGTTATTAAAACTAAGCGGTCGAGTGTTGCGTCTACATCATTATCTAGTTGTTGAAACCCCCTTACATCATTACAAATATTTACAACCGAATACCGACCTTATGCAGCACACCTAAAAGCTGTTGGAATTGCACGAAATGAGGGTAGGGCGACGAAATGACAGGTTTCGTTAGGTTTTGTTTTTTCAGTTGGAGACTTGGAGGGCTGTCGACGTGAAATCTATTTGAAAAGTGTTGACGTACTCCAGTCTTCACAAATACGTAACATGAGAAGAGAAGTGCACACCTTTAAAGGGCCCCGGAGACGGTCAAACGGTTTGACTCAAACCTTACGTGTTTGATCAAACCGTTTGAGGTCGGTTTGAACGGTTTGTCAAACGGCTCTGCGCAGTCTGATTCTGTACGCTGCACAGTGTAGGAATTTCATATTCTAGCGGGATTTAATTCTCCAATGCGTTATAACATGTTTTTTTTTACGATGAATGGCTGTGTTATGGTTTGGAATGTTATCATAAACAATTGAGGATTAAAGTTTGTTTTGTATATAATAACTAGGGGTCGCCCGCAACTTCGTCCGTCTGAAATTCGGTTTTAAACTAATTGACTTTTGTGTACAATTTTAAGTTTCTCGAAGGGTTTGGTATATGAGCGTCAGTCAGTTAGTTTAACTTAAGATAAATTAATTAACAAATACAAAATACATTATTTCATATTTACTGATTTACTTACTAACTAATAAAATAAACTAATAAAACAGTCTAACTGTGCCAATACCAGTGCCAGTCGGCATTCTATTAGTTATTCCTGCCTGGATGCCTCATTTTCGGGTATGGACAGCAAATTTAAAACTTCGGGTTCCAACAGACTTTGTTTTCTTCGAAGGACGTATCTCAAACTTGCTATATACGGATCGGATGATATCTCGTGATGTTTTCCGTGTAAAAAATTCTCGGTACCTTCTGATGTCCTTGTTCCTAGCTTCTTGAGCTTCCTCTGATAATTGCCCAATAGGAAGAATACATGAGGCTATTACTTCTCTACCGTGGAATAATACTTTGTGGACACTAACAGGCATATTGTACCAAGAATATTCTTGTAAGTACAGGTTTCTAGTATCTTTTATATATGTATCAAGGGCATTTATAACTATAGCAAACCCAGAGCCTAAAGTTTCTAAAATGATATGGAATCTATTTATCAGTTCTAAGTTGACTCCAGTAATTTCAGCAGTTCGTGTTGCATTTCGGAAAAACCGTCTAGCGGTGTTGCCATCATTAGTATTCCCGGCTTGTTGAGTTGGCATGTCCACTAGTAAACCCAACTCACTTCTAAAACTTCTTTGTATGGCTTCTTTCCTGACTTTTACTTTTTCTTTATTTTCCTGGTCTCGAGCTTGCCATACTTTTATATCAAGTCGATAAGCGATGTGCAGTACACATTCCATGAAACGAATCCAGGAATGTAAGGGTGAAAGACCAAAAGATAATGCGGCTTGATCCACAGGTTTTGTCAATAAAACTGCTGGCTTGTTCATCTCCGATGGTTTAGCCCTACATATATAACATGCTTGGGACGATGACGAAACATCGGAAAGAGCATTGCAGATTTTGCCGTCTATCATAGTGAGTAAAAAGACAGGTTCAATAAAAATATGATAGCCACTAGTTTGCACTTCAACGGGTGACAGCAGGTCAATCTCCTGCTGTATTGAATTCACCTCTTCATTGGTTAATGAAGTAGTCTCCTTGGCAAAAGTTAGTTTGATTGGCCTGCAGTACCTTGTAGAAGAAGGAGCTTGATTTTTCCATATTACAATGTTTTTTTTCTCTTCAGTATTTAAGGTCATACGGATGGGCACCATGCAAGTGCTGAACAAATTTTCATCAATCTGATCTGATAGCGAGAACTTTTGTTTATACCTCTTCTGTTGTGCTCCATCACATCCCACTTAATGAACAGATTCAGTTGTTTAGATCCAGATTTGAGCTCTTCTATAGAAATAAGCACTTCATTCTGAGCTAAACATAGGCGTCTGATAGTATGTTCAACTAAATTCTGGAGATTACATTTAGCACTTTTTTCGGTAATAGTTTTTTATAAAGGATAACACTTTTATCTGATCATAAGAAGGTAATAATTTATTAGCTATCTTGTTAATCCTTTGACGTATTATGTCATATTGGTGTGTAGACAAATTTGCATCTATCATCATGCTTAGTGCTTCATCAGCTGATAAAGATATTGAGTCACTAAGCATCCTCTTACGAGCTTTTTTTATCTCTTTACTTGGCGAACCCATAGAAAGTTCTTTAATAATAGCAGCAGAGTCTCGTTTGCCCTCATTTCGAAGGTTAAACTCATTTGCAATAAATATTTCTTCCGGGCTTGTGGAAGCACCAAGGTTTTCAATTTTTCGCTTTTTAGTCCTATCGCAACATTCCGAAAAAGGCTTATGTGGTCTTCCAAGGCTACTTGACTGCGAAGAAGATGGAGTTTCTTGCATTATACTATACGGAAGCACAATTTTTTTATTCAACCAGTCATCATTTTTATTTAAAAATCGGTTGTGATGACGACCAGATGCTATCCATTTTTCGTCCAATCTTGATAGCAAAGTCCTTAATAGTAATTTTAATTGCTTTATGGCTGCTTCAAAAAACTGTATCTGTTCATAACGGCTGATAAAATAAGCAAAAACAGCATCAAAGCGGTCTTTCCCCGTCTTCAAATGCCAAATATCAAAAATTTGCTTTCTTGTAATTTCACAGGCCATCAAAAAAAAAAAAAAAAATTGGCGCCAAAACGCGCAATAACTGTTAATGCTACATGATAGTTAAGACTTTAGGCTATACTATGACGTAGTTTTTGTAGTGAGATATTGTGAAATAATTTAACTTTTACCCTATTCAAATTATACATCATTTAAAAATGGAACATTTTTCGTCTTATTCGTTTTAATGTAACGCTGTCCATATGCTGTCATGTTATACATTAAATAAATAAGTCTTATGCTTACCTTAAGATACTGTGAACACAATAAATAACACAAATTACGATGTTATATGTATTATTACACGGTAATCGAGTCGATTGTGCACGCAAAAAAAAGATTCGTTTTGTGTCAATTAAATGAATAATTTGATATACTACCTTCAACATCTTTTATGATCCGTTTTAAGATACTTACAGTAATAATAAGTATGTCATGATAGTAAGTAGGGTTTAAGGTACAGAAAAAAAATATCAATTGTTAATTTAGTCCAACTTGATATTTTGATTAAAATCCCGCTAGATTGCTAAATTCCTATACTGTGCGCTGCTGTCGTAATTACACTTCTGACGCGTCATACACAACAAAAATATGAAATTGCATCAAACATGCTTCAAACACGTAAATGTTTGACAAACCGTTCAAACCACCTTTGTAAACGATCAAAATGGTTTGAGTAAAAACCGAACTTTACGTGTTTGAATCAAACCGTTTGACCGTCTCCGGGGCCCTTAAAAGTTTTTCACCAAACAACTGTTCGAGTATTATATAGCTGTTCTTTATTACTTTTACACTTGAAAGTATGTATGTATGTATAATAAGCATTACTTTATCATTACAAAAAATCCTTTAGATGATATTCTATTTATATCAAAGCCAAGCATGTTCTTTGTAATATTAAAATTGTATTTTCATTGTATGTTAAAACGCTACAAATATGGATTTTAAACAGTTTTTAAGAAAATGTGCAATGATAAACTGCTTTTAGAAAAATAAAACGTAATTCTTAGTGAATACTTTTCTCCAAACAACTGCAAAAAACAATTAAATACGGTCAACTCATACGTCTCAGAAATCATTAAAAATTGAACTCTGCAATATGAATTGGCTATAAAATGTTGTATACTTACGACTAAGACAAACGAAGCTCAGATTCTATTCTCAGGGTATTTGTGAAAAAAGTCATACGCAACACAACATAGGAAAACAAAAAAAGCAAAGAATCAATATTGAAATGAAGGCGAATGGCGGAACGGGCACAAAATATAAAAAGCGGCCAAGTGCGAGTCAGACTCACCCATGAAGGGTTCCGTAGCAGCAAGTAACATAAAAGTTCTTGTAGTTCGTTGTAACTTAGATAGTAGCCGCGGTTTACGATTTACGATTTCTGACGTATTAAAAAAAACTACTTACTGGATCTCGTTCAAACCAATTTTCGTTGGAAGTTTCCATGGTAATGTACATCATATATTTTTTTTAGTTTTATCATTCTCTTATTTTAGAAGTTACAGGGGGGGGGGGGGACACACACATTTTACCACTTTGGAAGTGTCTCTCGCGCAAACTATTCAGTTTAGAAAAAAATGGTATTAAAAACCTCAATACCATTTTTGAAGACCTATCCATAGACACCCCACACGTATGGGTTCGATGAAAAAAAAATTTGAGTTTCAGTTCTATGTATGGGGAACCCCCAAATTTTTTTTTTCTATTTTTGTATGAAAATCTTAATGCGGTTCACAGAATACATCTACTTGCCAAGTTTCAACAGTATAGTTCTTATAGTTTCCGAAAAAAGTGGCTGTGACATATGGACGGACAGACAGACAGACAGACAGACATGACGAGTCCATAAGGGTTCCGTTTTTTGCAATTTGGCTACGGAACCCTAAAAATTATGCACCCAATGTGGCACCGATTCTGACAATCGCAAATCAAGTGCAATTTATATAAAATGGTTTTCGTGTTTTGCGGATTGTAAGTTGTAAGGTCAACAACGGACCTCATCACATCAAATAAACGCTAGAGTCGTTAAAGAAGGCCTTTATCTGACAGGCTTATAACGACTATTTTCCGTAGATACGAGTAATAGTCGCCGGGACCAACGGGCTTGACGTACGTGACCTCTAAAGGATACGAACCTGGAACTTCTATTCTGAGAACCGAAACAATACCCGCCCGGCCACGGAAGCTGTAATTAAAGTACTTAGATATGCTAATAAATAACATCAATCAATCAGCCTATTGCAGTCATTTGGGAAACTGCGTCATATTTTCATCGCCACTACCGCAATGCCTGAGTAGGGTGTATAACCAGTGTGTCCTACCTGTTTTGACATACAGGGCTGAGACGTGGAACATGACAGTGAAGCTGGCCCAACGACTACATGTCACTCCGCGAGCTATGGAAAGATCTATGCTTGGTATTACGCTACGGGATAAAATCCGAAACGAAATCATCCGGCAGAGGACCAAGGTAGGCCTACGTCCAGCAGTGGACTGCAATAGGCTGATTGATTGCAGTCCACTGCTGGACGTAGGCCTCCCCAAGGGCACGCCAAAGCGTACGATCACCCGCTTTTCTCATCCAGTCACCACCAGCGACCTTCCTCAGGTCATCAGTCCACCTGGCAGGCAACATAAGTTAAGTAATATTTATTTATTACAGTTTCGTCTACTGACCCTGTCACACAATGTGGTAGAAGGCTGATGAGGTAGCAAGGTGGTAGATAAATAATAATTATTAAAGAAACTGTAGAAAATATCATTATTTACTATAATACCAGTCTTAATTTTTTCTTAAAATTCATCAGAATACGGCTTCCTTTGCCAACAAGAGAGGTTAACGACTATCGTACACACACGCACCATACTGCGCCTATTACAATTTTATTTTTTGAAAAATAACATTAACCTCGAGTAAAAAGCTTCAAAGTGACTGAAACTTAATCGATTACAGTTTGCACATTTTAGCTAGCCGTTGAAAAGTAGATAATGAAAAAAACATAAAATAAATGTTTCCGCCCGGGATCGAACCGGGGGCCTTCTGCGTGTTAGGCAGATGTGATAACCGCTACACCACGGAAACTCGATCATTGGTGGTGAAATAGTGGTTTAGCTTCTTAGCAATGAATGACATGCGGCAGGAGACGACGCACGACATGCGTGGTAAGATTAAAACTTTATCTCAAAATAATAAACACATCTTTAGATAATAAGGACGGATTAAATAACAGAATCATATTATAATGAAAACTTCATAAACAATATCTTTATAACAATAATATTTCAAGTGCGTGCCCGTTTATTACCACTTTCTTTGGTAGAAATAGCGATAAGGTCTGTTATAAAAAAAATATAATATAGGTATTTTCTAGTCTACGTGATCCCACAGCTGGGCAAAGGCCTGCTCCGATTTTTTCCACCTAAAAAAATACAGTAATATTATGTAGTACTGCGCCTACAATACCGCTCATTGCCCGTGCGTGTCATCTATCTATGGACATACTATGTGCATAACTCTTCGACTATGGGTCTAACAGGCTAAGTAAACAACAGAGGATATTATTATTTTTAGAATAACCTGTCCTCAACTTAGATCTAGATCCATCGTAAGGGACACCGCTTAGCTTGTTGTAGTTAGCTTGCTAGACACTTTAAATTCCCTTGCAGGCTGCAGGAGAGTGAAAATTTCCTCGTCCAATATGTTTTCCTTGATACTCAGGTACCTTGATAAATTATTTAGATTTGTAACCCTAATGCGTGCCATTATTGGTGTAAGGGTTTTAATTAAACGTATTACCTTTGATTGCTCTATTAATGATACAAATTGTTTAAGGGCTGGAACAATTGCAGTTTAAACCCAATGGCGTATCTAAAATCTTGTGGATTGTTTCTGGAAGATGTTTTTGTCTAGCGAGTTGCTCAACTTTTATCTAGAAATAAATTGTTTAAAAATACCTAAGTATTAGAACAGTTGTAGATGTTTAGCTCAATCAATTACCTACACATAATCTAGTATAAAGGTTAGTCATTAAAGACTAGTTCTTTGTGATTATACAAAAGAGGTTCAATGAGATTGTATAGGTACGTAAGTACGTATAAATTATTGATTCGATAACAAATATTTTATTTGTATCCATCATCATCATCATCATCTCAGCTGACAAACGTCCACCTGGACAAAGGCCTTCCCCATCCACAACGACCGGTTGTATTTTAATTTGACGAAGTACTGTTTTACCACTAGACAAACCAAAAACTTGACGAAAAAGGAAAATGAAGGAAGTAGTTTTTTGCAACCATCCCCTATTCTAAAAATGAGTTGAGAAACTATTAGGTAAAGAAAGCCGATATTTGATAGCATATTTCGCAACTAGTTTAAGGAACAACCCATGTTGACGTCGCGGTAGAGCTCAATTTGATACTATGTGACAAGGGCGACCCTTTCAGCGTTATTTATAGCCCTAAGACGATTTATGATACTCCCTACTAAGCCTTTATTAGAATGTTAGCAATTGATTTATATAAGCTGAAAAATAATTCAAACTAGTAACAAACTAATAATGAATGAAGACGCAATATTTATACGTAATATTAAGCTAAAAAGCTATTTAAATATGTAAACAATACAATACTTGAAATAACTCTGACACCAACCAATAATCTGTAAAATTATATACGTCATACAGAACAGTCTACAAGTACCTAAGTGTAATATATCTCGATTAAAGATACGAACAGTAGGATAAGAGAAAACCCAACTAGAAAGTAGGGGTAAGTATAATAATTATAATGTTATGACGTAATACTTTAAAAGGCATTCTCATACAATAACCAAGCGCCTAAAAGAAACAAAAGAAAACTCACTCATTAGCCTCCTATAAAAATAACACTAGGAAGCAATTCAAGTCCTGCGAAGCTGCATAAAACTACAATATAGAGCATTTCTGCAGGCGCAAAGCGGAAATATGCGGCGAGGTTTACGATTATGACTTCCTTACTGCTTCCCGTGACGATAGTGCCAGTGCAGTGCCACCAGGGCAACATAGCACACTTTATTGTTAGTTCTTTTAGATTGAAAATAAGAGGACGAAAAGCTACCGTTTAGACTCATGGGAGTTTGTTCTTGAGTGATGTGAGAACCCCTCAGGAATTGATTTAATTAGGATTAAAGATAATATATTTTGTGTCACAGTTGCTATTTGAGGAACTTCATGTAAAACCCTTTAATTTATTACATACTATTTTTAATTTATTATAATTATTATATTTAGTACATTTTATTTTTTAATTAGTTGCAGTCATCATCAACGGCCCGTTACAGTCCACTGCTGGACTATGAGCCTCAGTCGTTGAGTTGCAGTCAACCAAAGAGAAATTTGGAACAAAAAAAATAATCTACAACCTAAAAATAAATAAGATATACGTTTAATTACGATACTTTTCCATGGAACAGATGAAACATGTTCCATTTCACTGGAACTAAACGTTCTATAAACACACAGTATTCTACCAAATTTGTCTTACCCTCATTTAATTACCCAAAAGTATCATGTTCATACCCTATCCACACATATTTAGACACCAATTAATTATTCTAAATAGCCCTGTTCTTGTAGTTACATCATGCCGAGAACAAAGTAGGTAAGTATACTGAAATTAGGGCGGAAGTATCGTCTCCAGTAATCAGTGTGAAGCGAGCGAGCGTTACAAGCATGGCGCCCTAGAACGTAGTACAAAATGGATACAATACAAACAAGTCAATCTTAAACACGGTTTGCATAGATTAGCGGAACACTCGCTTTCAGAACACATTTGCTTGTGGTGCAAAAGTGATACAGCGTCATATTTAAAAAAGTCAAAAGTCAAAAGTCAAATTTATTTATTTCCATAGGATGTTATTACATCACTTAGATCCGTCATTACATTTTTTTGGGTGAGTTCACTAACACAATGGCGGAATCTGTGGAGAAGAGCTCACCGAAGAAACTCCACAGTCGTCGCATCTTTTGCGTTTCCTTTTTTAAATAAAAAAATAAAATATTACAAAATTAAATTTTTAGTCATACCTCTAGAAGGATTTTGCTCAAATTATGACCTGCTTCACTTGGTATAAGTGGGAGATTCGATCTGGTATTCTATGATTCTTTTCCCTAGAATTGTTTATGATCTCGATTAATTTTTACTTTTTTACCAATACGATATTTAATACTTTAAAATTGTATTGAATTTGTCGGCATTTCTTATTGATATTTTCAACGAATTTCGCCTTATATTTTCGATTAAATTATTGAGTGTACAATACAACACTCGCTACTTACTTTTTAATCGATTAAATTGTTCTAAAAATTTTATGCATATGTTGCAAATTGGACTTTTTGTAACTGCAGCACTGGACATTTTGCAACTTGGACTTTTTACACTTAAACCAGAAAGTTCACCTCAGCCCGCCTCCTCGTTTCTCTTGCATCCTGCAAGCATACATCGCGCGCCTTACTCGTTATGCGACGAGCGGCAATCTGCATAATACGCAGACACGGCGCTATAAAAATGGTAATGCAACTCCACTCAGCTCAGCCCAGTCTCTGCTCGGTACTGGGTAATAGGTGGCACGTAGTCGGCCTGACTACATCGACAAACTTCGTTGCTGGATCTGTGCAAATCTGCATCTATAAAATATATTTCATTGTATTTTTGGTTCACGATTTTAAAACCTACTGTATGACGGTCACACTCACATTGCAATTCTAGTCTTAGTAGAGTAAATCTGTTGCAATATAGTTGCTCAAGTATATTGGCAAACATTAGTTAGGCATAGCTGAATTGCGTTATCAGCTTGTCATTTAAAACCTAAATTATAATTAAACTTAGATTTAGTAAAATACTCTCCTGACTCTTTTAAAATATTTTTTATTATTTCTTTGTTTGTAATTTCGTCTCTCTAGTGCTTGAATATTACCCTTTTTGACAAGGGGAGGCGAGAGGGCGGCAATTAAAAGCGTTTTCCCTTTGATATCGCCACGCTGCTGCTGCGCTTACGGCTAAGTGGCTGATGTTCTACCTTGTTTTCAGGCTTGTTAAACTTAGTGCTTTTGCTGTAAAAGTAGTTATCCTTATAATATTACTTTTTTTTTTAATTATAGTTATAAAATATAAATACTTTTGTCGATCTTGGACAAGACTGGAACCTGTATCTCTTTGGATGTCATGGCTTGGCTTGGCCAATACTTTTCTGACGAAATTAAGGACGATATCATCAACATCAACGGCCTGTTACAGTCCACTGCTGGACTATGAGCCTCCTCCACTCAAGTGGAGGGTTTTGCCATAATCTCCACGCTTGGCAGGCGGGTTGGAGATCGCAGATTAAAATGTTACTGTATCAGAGAGCGCTGCTGCCCGTTCCCTGTTCAATATGTGGTCCCTAAGTCGCCTCTTACGACACCCACGGGAGGAGTAAGGGTTGATGACAAATGTATTCTACTCTGCCGTCACCACACGGCGTAAGGACGATATATAATTTGTTAAAGCGTTTCTAATCTGCTATGTTAGCTATTTCTTCTTTTATATCGTATTGGTTGTAAGGTCGACAATCGACCGACAATTATTTATTTATATCAGTAATATTGCGTGCAAGCACACACAGAGAAAGATTTTCAATTTATATTTACAAAAAACTTGGTTTATAAACCTCCCCCAATTACAGTCCATATTTTAAGAACCGATTTTCATAAAACTTGCACTGTTCTCTTTAGTTGAAAGAGACTTAATCTAATGAACAATATATTATTGCCATTCAATCTTAAGTTTTTAAGAAATAAGTAAACATATAGCTGGTATATGGCTACGCTATAATAGGTCATTCGAATTTTGCTGTAGTTTTGTAAAACTGGCCCCAGGAGTCAATCGCAGAGGTTGTTGTGTGTTACAACACCATGAATATGCAAAAGCTTGCCCTCCGGACTCTGTACTTGAAATAACTAACCTAGCCGACCTTAAAATTATAGTAGGAGATCCATGAAAATGTAGTCAGAATTATCCTTGGAACTATCTATTGAACTACTGCAGAAAACCAGCAAGTTTAAATTACATAATATTGTTATTTTGTATGTATGTACTGTCGAAGTCAAGATGAAGGTATTAATATTCCACTCAAGTAGGTGGTATTGGAAAGCCTGGCATTCTTGATAATTTTTAATTCTTGCTATATATTTGTTTGGAATTATCACAATGTGATAAATACTTAGGTTTCGAAATGATAATCTCTTTTTAAAGTCGGATAAATAAAAATGAAACTTTGCAAGTAGCAGATAAGTTACTCACCTAAACTTAGAAATGATAAATACTTTTACAACTTTGAGGAAATAATTGTGACAAAGCACTTCTCGAACATGCTATTATCAGTCATTATAACTGTTGTCAATAGTTTGACAGAGACGTGTAATTTACTGCAGTTTACGACAGACTCGTGAGAAATCAACATTTGCCAGTAAAGGCTGGTTTATATTGAGTCAGTCGGCCGTCAATTCAGTGCCAACCTGTAGTACAACGCTGTCACGTCAATGCTGATTTGTGATACAAGATGGCAGTACCGCGAAAACCATGAGCTGACAGCCGACTGACGTCAGTAACTGATTCAATATAAACCAGCCTTTAGGCACTTGTTAAGCATGTTAACGGATTTAAGTGTGACCCAAACTTAGCAATGTACGTTATTCAATTCACTAGGTATAATAATTTATTATTTCAGACCAAATATACTTATGTATACTTTTCTGTGACGATTTAAATGCTTTGAATATTTAATTTTAATTTTAGTGTCATCAGCCTCCGTGGCCGAGTGGTCGAGATTTCGACGTCCATTACGGAGGTTTCATGTTCGATTCCCGGTGGGGACACTGTCAAGCAAAAATATCTTTGTGAGACTTTACCCAGTTTAGTTGGAGCATTGCAGGCTCAATCACCTGATTGTCCGAAAAGATTGATGATTCCGTGCTTCGGAAGGCACGTTAAGTCGTTGGTCTCGGCTACTATCTAGTAGTTACATGAGCCGAGTCAGTGGCCTTTGGCGGCTCTATAACACTGACACCAGGGTTTGTGAGGTCGGTTGTCGACCTTACAACTACAAATGAAACACTATGATGACGACGATTTTAGTGTGTGCAATAAAACGTACTGTTTTCTTTTTATATTGTAGCGACTCTGGTACAGTCAAAGTTAAGACGACCCACCCTAATATAAAAATAGGCCTCACTTAGTATATCGAAGGTGCCGTGTGTCAACTTATAATGGAAAAGGCCATAGTATATTTATTTATGACTCAGGCAAACGCCCTACACGCTTGTCATGTTTCACCCTTATAGCGAAGTTACAGACGTATTAAAGCTTAATAGTTCTTACAAAGGATATATTGAAGCAAGAAAGACTTGGAAATAGCAAGCTATTGTCCGTCCTTAGTGCTTTAAGTGATATAAACGCTACCTCAATAGTAAGTGGTGTTGTATTATGAAAACCCCTATCTAGAATTTCAAAGAGTGTACCAGATAGGTACACTACAGTAATTTTCATTATTGTAGTCTATTACGAATTCTGTGTTCTTAAGCATCTATTCACTTTACGTTTTTACCTTCTTTGTGTTTACTTTGCTGTGCCTTTTGTTCTTTGTACCTAAATTGTTAGCCTATCCTAATCTTGTATAATTTAACATGACAACTTTTTCATAATTTTTCGTGTAAAAAGATTGAACTTTACTGCCAGATTATACTATTATTTAAGTGCAAGCAAATGCTGATCACAAAAGAAAAGAAGCTTTCTCCAGCATTTTGGAAAAGTTAACAACTACCCAACATTGCTACTTTTATAATTTTATTATTACTGCGACGACCAAGTTTTGCTCGTGGAACATCCAGTTTTTGAACTCATAACCCTTATTTTATTCATAGTAAATAAAAAAAACGCATTTCGCCACTATGTGAGTTGAAGTGCCATCTGTTGGAGAACTTTCGGTCTAAGAAAAAAATAATTATAGAAATTTCGATTTCACGGCGATATTTTTTTTAATTTGAAAAATTGAATGAAAAAATAAAAAGTAAGTTATAAAAAAACATAAATAGTCGCCAACAAATTCGAACTCGATACCACGGTTTCCTGACTGAGCTAAAAACGTTACGGAAAATGGCGAAATTACCTGTCTATTCTAATCAAATGATATTGCGTTGCAATATTTTAATGCCTAGAAACACGGAGAAAACTCGTTTCACTAAGAATGAAACCTAGCTAGATCCATTTATCGCCCCGAGACCTCCTATATACCAAATACAAATGAATTTATTTGCAAAAATCGAAATGCAATGTTACCAAATTTTATCGAAATCGTTGCAGCCGTTTCCGAGATTCTCATTGTATATTTATACATATATATAGATAGATATATATATATATATATATATATATATATATATATATATATACATACATATATACAAGAATTGCTTGTTTAAAGTATAAGATTATGTTCTTTTATATTAAGACACATCTCGTAAACATATAGGGGTTTAAAAAAAAAAAAAATTTATAGCCTGGTTACACGACATTAAACTCGAATATTATACCCTAAGAGCGGGCCGTAGGCAACCCTGTACTTTAAGACTTTTTAATAGGCATCACCCCGGTATAGGTCGCATCTTGCTACTCGATGAGGTAGGGTTGCATACGGCTCGCTCTTAGTCTATTAGTGTTGCCAATCGATAGGCGACTATCAATTGTCTATAGATAAGTCAATCAACAGTATTGATAGCAAGACTGTATTTAATACAGTTTAATCGAAATTATGAATTGTTTGTTGCTTCAGTAATTCGTACCCGATCAAGGGTGCTGTAATTGATTACAGCGCGTCTCGGAATGCAGGGATTATTTCTGCTTATGTTAAAGAAATATATAGATAGTAGATAGAGAGAGAGAAAATACTATATTATAAAGTAAAACTATCGATTAGTTCAAAACAATCTTAGGATACCATTCTTAGATGCAAATTTGCAACTAGCAGCTAAACTAGTACCTTGGCACATCCCATAGCTTCTGGTTAAGGTTCCTGTTACGTACGTGTAGAGGTAATACTAAATGTTCCATATGTGGTTCCAACGCGGCCCTGTCATGTTATTTCGCTAATTTCCGCCTAATGGTTCATTAAAGGTCTGATTTACAGCTACAGTGTCGTCCAACGGGCAATTTATCGGGCACTGTTTCATAGTCAAATGGGTAGGGCCAGTTGGCTGGCTACGGTGATTAAAAGGAGTATTGAACTTGCTTTTTGAGCGATATTTTTTCCAGATTTTTCGAATTTTCGCTCTAATTGTAAACAGGAGCTCTGTCGATAATTTTTGCTACTTATAATAAATATTTTATATTGATAGATAATGAACAATCATTAATTTTAAGTTTAGAAGAAGAGGGAATGCAAGGCAACGTCTTTTTGTCCTTCATTAAATTTCTTAAAAAAATCTCTCTATTTTACAATGCAGTTGCGGAAGTATCCTTTTTCCAAATTATTTATTGGAAATACCAACTTTGTATTTTCAGTTATGAAATTAAAAGCTGATTACTACGACACGTTAACGCCACACCTACTGGCGCTTACTTTTCTTATGCCATTTTTAGGGTTCCGTAATCAAAAAGGAACCCTTATAGTTTCGCCATGTCCATCTGTCTGTTTGTCCGTCCGCGGTTCAGCTCAGCGACTCTTGGTACTAGAAGCTTTTAATTTGGCATGGATATACATATTAATCATACCGACAAAGCTGAAGAATAAATTCTTTAAAAAAATTTTTTTATTCCTTTCCTCTGGTACACATGAAGTGGTTATTTTTTTATTCACGACTGCCTTATTGTGTGAGGTATCATTGGATAGAAATAATGGGGGTTTGCCAAACCAATTTTTCGATGCTAGTGAACGTTTCAGAAATATTTAGTTTCAAAGTACTTATTTTTGTTAGAGTCAGAGTTATCCTGTAAAGCCTACTTGATGTTGATAATTTTGGGTGTCCCCCTATCCCCTATCAGCGAAACCGTTGTATTTGGTAAATGTTTAAAAATTCACAGTTTCGTATGTATAATGATGAACTTAAAAGGAAAATTATCAACATCAAGTAGGCTTTACAGGATAACGAATAATAGACCAACTTTTATAATTTACTTGTACAAGTAAAACATTTTGTACTACCAATAAACTTTCACCTAAGTAACATTGGTAACGGAACCCTACACTTTGCGTGGCCCGACACTTACTTGGCCGGTTATTCAGATTTGGGATTGAAAATAATACGAACTCTTGTTTAACTGAGAAGATTGATGAACTATCCCATTATGAGAAAAGTAGTTGCCAAGAACATTATTAGTATAAAACCGACTGTAACATTACCATTTAATGATTGATGGAGATTGTTATTTAGATACGGAAGATCTGAGGAGTGACGGTTTCAAATCGAAGTTCTCTAAATCTGAGAATATTTCTATTTTATTACCCTCGCTTCGATATCCGTAATACGGGAAGGTATATAGAGCAAGCCATGTATGTTCCAGACACACACTTTTATATTTTCAATATAATGTTTGAAAAGAAGAAGAAGATAAAATGAAATGATTATGTATAATAATGAAGTATTTATTGCCTGATCTTAAAGTTGCGAGTATGTAGAAAGTATTCATTATCTGATCAACCTAATAGAGGGTAGACTAGCCCTTGGCACTCCTTGGTGGAAGAGCGAAGTTATTTCTTCTTCTTTTCTTCATCGTGTGGGTTGTACTTGTAATATCAACAACTGACTTCACAAAGCACCTATATAGTCGTCGTTGCACATACCAAGTAAGTGGCATTTGGCAGCTTAATAACACTGAAACCCCATTGTCAATCATCCATCCATCCATTGTCAACCCCACTGGGGTTGATTGACAACCTGAAAAGCTTTTGATTTCAGTGTATCTTAACAAAATTAGCATCAGTTTCTATCTCACAAAAAAAATACAGATCTTAAGAACCAAATTCTCGAATGAATGAATGAATGGACACCGATTTGTAATCTCCTTTGGCGGAAAGTCTATCCAGTTCTGAATATCGCATGGTTCTGAATACCAGGATGTAGCATACACGATTTACGAGGGCTTTTAAAGGTAATATTCGATTTGGATGCTCGGATTCTCGTGAGCGTATTGATGCGAATACGCCGGCAAGAGCTGGCCCTTCATTTGAGGGACAGTGGAGGAGTAGTGAACATGGAGAGGCGTTGTTAATGCATGGAGTGTTCGATGATGGTGCTTCGAACGATGAACATTGTCTGGCTTAAATTAACATTGATAGTTCTTTTGTTAAAGTTTTTATCACCTATTAAAGCCTTTGAATAACAACATGGTTTTTAAACAAACGAGGAGCAATACTAAGACTGAGATCAGTCAGACTGAAATGAAAAATCTACTATTAAAGTAAGACAGATAACAATCATCATACTTTTGGCTAATATTGCAGCTGTCTCGTTTTTCGCTGTTGCGAATAACACATTGTAAATAAAAGTTTCAGGTTTAGATAATAATAAGCTAACGTAACTTTCAATTTTGTGAATTTACGGATCGATACTATCAAGATCAAAATCCCAAATTCCGGAAATTTAATATTGTCCGTCGATACTATCGCAAAGGATAAACCAGAGATCAAACGCAAAACTATACCTTAAAATACAGCAATTTGCAAAAAAAAGAACTGCCTATAAAAACGATTCCACAAACTTCACCTAACAGCCAATGTTATTCCCCTAACAGCAAGTGCAGGTAAATATTTGATGGAATGGAGCAAACCGTACTGCGCGACAGACTGACGGACCATTAAGTGCTATCCACGTGCTATCAATGGGTATTTCTCTTCATTAGGCTACTGTGGACACGCAACAACATTCATTCATTCATTCATTTATTTTATTTTATTGGTTAAGAAATGTGACCTGTAGATGAAAACAGCCTCAGCGGTAGACCTTGTAAGCTGGCAACCCCCATAACTCCGTAATTTTTTTAAATTTCCAAAAACCTGCTCGACAAAAAAATTCTTTTAATTTATCGAACCTGCTCACAAAATTTCACGAGAATCGGTTGGGAAACGCGACCTGTAGAGTGAAACAAACAAACAGATGGACAGATGGACATACAAAAGCAAATTTGGTGAAGCTGAAACAGAGACGCTTCGCTCGCTCGGTCAATTAATTAAATAACGTAAAAAAACGCGCAAACGTATATTATAGCGCTTTTAAATTTTTCTATTTCGTAGTGGTATTAAAGTATTCTTTTAGAAGTCTTTATTATTTTATAAACTCTCTCGGCAACAGATTACGTGGGTTGGGTACGTATACCTTCCTACGTACAAAATAAACAAGCACTAACAAAAGAAAATACCGTAAAATCGTTTTTATTACAAAACCATTAACTTTCTAATTAACCTGCCCTTCTTTACCCTTATCATAGAATTAAAGGTTCGATATTGACTCTCAAAGTGTCGTTAAAGGGGTTTAGGAAAGAAAAAACAAAATTGGCTTAACCATTTAAGTTTGAGCATTAAACCCCGATTCTAACAGCAACGCTCTAAAAATAAAATGAACCATAGTTAACACTAGGATTAAGATTTGAGCCATAAATATACCTGTTACCATTTTTGCTTATTGTTAGAGAAAATATACTAAAGTTTATGATAGTCCTTCTTTAAATAAAGAAAGAACATAAAAAAGAACATAGAAACATATTTTTTAGAGTTGTCAACAGAAATGATTAACTGATAATGGATATCCATCGAAAAAAAGAACATAATCCTGGATTAATCCTGTGGAGTTTCTTCCGGCCGTGTTATTCCCTACAGTGACCGCGTTCACTAGTGAACGTACCAATTATAAACAAGATTTCCTTCTCCTTGTTTTGACGTCAAAAAATGGTAAATATCTCAATTCGATTAAAATCTTTTTTATTTTGACTTGAATTCAAAATTATGTCAAACGTCCATGTAGTACCCACTCCAATTAAAGTTGAGGAATAATAATTTCGACATGATGATGATGAGTTCAAACATCATTCGCGTTTATCTTTTTTCTCTTCCATGTCTTTCAATAAAGAAAAGAACAGAAAGACCCAAATTTAAGGTTAGAGCTTTGCAGTCAGAATCGAGGCCATTACCTTAATGACCGTATTGGATACTTGGGCTTAGCTTTAGGAAATGAGTTCGAAACAGGAAGAATAAAAATAAATTGACCCCTTCTATTTAAAGATTTAGACTGTAGACTACAGTCTAGTTGGTATTGCGAAGCTCGGAGTAGTAGGTTTGAGTTTTGTCAACATAAGAGTATTTGACTGTTCCTAAATTTACGGAATGTCCTTATATATTAATAGGATTTTAAACCCAAAGTCTTTTACTCCCAACGCACGTGTTTCAAAATGTAACTAACTAGGATAGTATCATAATCAACGGCCCGTTACAGTCCATTGCTGAACTATGAGCCTCCTCCACTCAAGTGGAGGGTTTTGCCATAATCTCCACACTTGGCAGGCGGTGAGAGTTGGAGATCGCAGATTAAAAGGTTACTGTATCAGAGAGCGCTGCTGCCCGTTCCCTGTTCAATGTGTAGTCCCTAAGTCGCCTGCCTCTTGCGACACCCACGGGAAGAGTAGGTGTTGGTGACAAATGTATTCTACTCTGCCGTCACCACACGGCGTATCGGTTAGTATCATAGATATATTTTTTAATATGTTTGGTACCTATACCTACTTCCAAATCTGAAAACTTACCTAGGAAATTAAATTCCTGTTTCAATATTTCAAAAACAGGCCCTGCGCAAATACAGCTCGAAAATATTTCACAACGAATTTGTTTCGTCATATTTCCCAAAGAAAACTCATCTCTATTTTCTTTACCGTTAGTGTGTTTATCGTGCGCGTCTAAATAAGGCTTTTGCGTGTAATTACAAACTGGAATAAGGTTGGATACATGTTATGAGATCTCTAATTAAGCTTTACGCATTGCTCCTGTTAATTTAGTTGAAAATGTTATTAGCATAATTACATTGAAATAATAATTATGTCGAGATTTTACTATATTACCCAACGTAATATATTTTCGTGATTTTAACTGCTAAATGTGTCGTCATTATCAACAGCTCATATACATCCCCGTCAAGGGCTCGAGGCCAAATTTACACTTTTCTTCTTACGTCGTGGTTTATAAAAGGGATCCATAGATATTAAGGTTGTAACAAGGTTGTAACAGCCAGTATTAAATTTCAGAAGTGGACCGTCACCAATATTTATGGATTTTCAATGATATAGTTGAGAGGTGAACTACTGTTCAAACAAAAACATTCTATAGTTCACCCAAGTGGTCTCGGGTGAGCAAGAAGGGATCCTGAATAGGGCCTATAATAGGGCCTGCCTTAGCCACCACGCTGATCCAGTGCAGTGCGGGTTTCTTGACTTCACAAACTTTGAATAACTTTGCAAGAGTGTACAGATTTCTTGGCGATGTTTTCTTTCACCATAAGGCCGTATTCTCGACGACAGCGGGCGGCGGAGCGGCGGCGACCGCGGTGCGGGGGTTGTAGCGGCAATGCTGACCCGCCGCCCCACCCGCAGTCGTCGTCGAGAACAGTTCAATATAGAACTATGCTTTTCAAAGCGCCGCTCCCGCCCCGCGGTCGCCGCCGCCCGCTGTCGTCGAGAATACGGCCTAAGAGCATCGAATAAACGTAACGTATGATATTAATATAAAATTCGAAAACACGTGAGTACGTGGCACTCGTACGGAAGTCAGTCAGTGGCCTTAGCCTTTACACTTTACCGCAAAATGTGTACCAGGCCACAATATTTGAGGTTGGTATCACAATAAATTCTACATTAAAATGTACCACTTTAGCTGGATGGATTAATTTTATAATACGGCGGCGGCGGCCTAATTGCTACAACTAGACTTCTAAACTAAATTTTGAAGCCCAACTTGAATAGCCAATAATATAAGGTGGTTGGTTACATTAGATGTTTGGATGTTTGATTCGCCTTCACGCTTAAAGTGCTCAACGGATTTGGATCAAATTTGGAATGAAGATAGTTTACAACCTGGATTATCACATTGAACACTTTACGGGAAAATATTTTATTTCCACGGAAAAATCTTACACAACGCGAGCGTAGCCGCGGGTGGACTGCTAGTCTCATATAAATATTACGGATCAACGGCTTAACGTGTATTTTAAAGTACGGAAAACGTTCTACTTCATATTCTACTAGCGGTCATTCATTCATGATGTAGCCATTCTTTCGGTTGTTATTTTTTTGCGATTGCAAAGAGTTTGCTGAGCTCAGTGTGAAAAAGGAAATAAAAGAAGAGTCTGAAAACTAAGGTCATAGATAAGACTCCGCTTAAATATCTACGACTAAAATATCAAATCAAATAAAATCAACGGCCCGTTACAGTCCACTGCTGGACTATGAGCCTCCTCCACTTAAGTGGAGGGTCTTGCCATAATCTCCACGCTTGGCAGGCGGGTACTGTGTCAGACAGCGCTGCTGCCCGTTTCCTGTTCAATGTGTAGTCCCTAAGTCGCCTCTTACGACACCCACGGGAAGAGTAGAGGTTGGTGACAAATGTATTCTACTCTGCCGTCACCACACGGCACACTCACATTGACACGTTTGAAAAATTCCAGAAAATCTCATTTCATGTGATTACGTAACCCCAAAAATGTACAAAGCCGACCTGCCGGCGTCAATCCGCAGTCTAATTTTCGCCGTACAAAGCTCCTCATAGCTGAGGTGCGAAGAGATTTGGCTGGCAAATTGGGAGCCGGCCGAGTTCCGTAATCGGCTTATGACCGGCACCAAGGCTTCGATCAAAGAAAGGACACCAAGGATGCTCAGCGCTTAGGCTTGTTCCAGGTTCTAGGGCGAACGTAACGAAAGGTACATTGACGCTTTTTTATAGGCTTTATTTGACTTCTCATGTAGCAATGAGGATATTGTATAATATTATGTATAAGCCGTGCAGATAAAGAATAGATCTGAAAATGGCGGCGGGTATTTATTGTACAGTTGGCAAAAAAGTTCTCAAAAATCAATTTTTATTTTTCCTACTAACTTTTTTTTTTGTTATTTTTATTTTATTATTGTTAATAAATAAATTATGATTTAAAACGGGACGGAACGGGTTGATTATTATTATTTAATGATACTAATAATAATGACAAAAAATATTAATGAAATAAATAAGGAGCAAGGGTAAATAAAAGAAAAAACAACATGGGATAAGGGGATAAGTTTAAAATTATTTATTTTACATTATTACGTACTATTTCCGGAAGAATGTCATCAACATCAATGACATGTATCATTGTTTGCGAACACTGATTTTTGTCATTATTTTTTTTTGCAGCGCGTACTTCACTGTGTGAGTATAGACAGCGATAGATTGTGAGCGAGTTAGCATGCGAGCGGACGCCATTTTCAGATCTTTTCTTTATCTGCTCGGGTTATAGCTATTCTTCGTCCAGCAGTGGACTGTAACGGGCCGTTGATGATCATTCGTCAGAGAAACAAAAGACGATCGCTTGACTCAGGCGACGCGCGTCAGTAATCTTTGCTTCATTCCAAATAAATGTCATACTTTTTTTTATTTAAAAATATCGCGCGTTGTCTCCGTTACACATCCACATGTAAAGATTAATTAAGAAGGTTCTAATGTTATAAGATTAGCATAAGTTTATATTTCGATCAATAATTGCTATAACTAAAAGTGATTAATTAGGTACCTACCAGAAAATCTTAGTTTTTTAGTTCAGTTAGATTTCAATCAGACAAGAGAAAAATTACTTAAAGATAAAAAGGGATTTATTTTCTCATCTCAAAGTAAATAACGTTATGGGAATTGTAACCTTTTAGCGAGGAACAGAGGTGGTCTACATTATATTAATACTGAGTCAGCTTTGAGGGATATAGCAGCTGTAATGTTTAAAAGTAATTACCAAAAATTTTCCATAAGTGATGGGCAAACGTCAATTTACTTTGCTCACACGTTTCTCGTAAGTGAGAAGCTAGCAAGTATGCTTAAGTTTGTATAGGATTTCTGTGGCTAAACAAAATTGATGAAGGCGAGATTTTAGGTCCGTGTTAAGCGGCCCAGCGATTGAAGTAACTCATTAGGTTAAAGTCAAAAGTCAATTTTTTTTTATTAGAATTAAGATTTTTACAAATAATTTTTCTAGAGATTAGATTGTCTTTGTTGATTAAGTAATTATCAGGTATTGAGTGGGATTTTCATGTAGGAGTTGCCCTTTGAGGCAATGAAGGTCAGGGGTAATTCTTAATAAACCTCAAGAAAATATCGAAAAATAAAAGGTTGTTAGTCAACTTTTTTACCCAATGCACACAAACGATGGGTCGTGAATAAAGCTTCAGGTAATTTTTAAACGTATATTTTTCAGGAGTTTGTAACTTCTCTGTTTTTACGTATGTTCCAACAAAACAAATCTGTATTTTTAATGAGTACCTGCTATATTATGCATGTATATTAAATAGTTACAGTTACTGTACGTTGTTCACTAATCCTCTGAACGTGTACAAGGCCTCTCAAACTGGATTAATTATGTAATTTGAATCGTTTTTTAAATCGTGCTTAATAATATTTTAATATTAATAATATTTTTTATTAGTAAAGTATTATTAATTAACAATAATAATTATTATTAATTAGGAAAGTAGATAAGGCTCATAAATGGACCTTTAGAAAATTAAAGTAAATTGCGTACATAAAGCAAATATAGTTACATAGGTACATCATTTCGATTCTAAATAAACAATGAATAAATCTATAAGTTTTGACATTCGAAGCAAATGTTTGAGTTTAATAATTTGATTACTCTGACTCGAAACTATTTGTAAAATGCCTGATAGAATATTAAATTAGAATAGAATATTAAATTAGATAGAAATTGCAAGGTCTTTGTTCTATTTTTAAAATGCTCTAGATTCTGTAAAAACTACAAATCCAGCATGAAAATAAATTAACTTCATTGTGAAACCAACACAAAAATAAAATAAAGTCAAAATTCGTGCTATGAAATTGAGGTAGGCTTGTTGACCGAGCGAGCGAAGCGTCTCTGCTTCAGCTTGGCCAAAATTGCTTTTGTATGTCTGTTCGTGTGTCTGTTTGTTCCACTCTACAGGTCGCGTTTCTCAACCGATTCTCGTGAAATTTTGTAAGCAATTCGATAAATTAATAAAAAATTTTGTCGAGTCAGTTTTTGGAAATTTAAAAAAATTACGGAGTTATGGGGGTTGCCAGCTTACAATGTCCACCGCTGAAGCTGTTTTCGTCTACTGTCACATATCTCAATAAAAAAAAATAATAATAATAAGAAGCTCATAACTTCTTATTTTTTTTTTTTTATTGTGATATGTGACAGTAGAAAAATCGTAAAAAAGGTTGGAACGTAAAAAAATCATAAATCAGCCATTTAAAGAAAAAAGTACTCGCGAGGTCTACAGATCACAGAGCCACTCGTTCAAACGTTAAAATTTAATTTCCCTTTCAAGTGCCAACAACCGTAAGAAACATCTTACGAAAATTGCATCCTGGAAAACATCCGGGCAATCAATACCGTCCCCTTTTCAATTAGTAGCAAAATG
Source organism: Carpatolechia fugitivella (assembly GCA_951230895.1). Classification (NCBI taxonomy): domain Eukaryota; kingdom Metazoa; phylum Arthropoda; class Insecta; order Lepidoptera; family Gelechiidae; genus Carpatolechia; species Carpatolechia fugitivella. The sequence continues at coordinate 5,127,902 of OX579646.1, forward strand.
CACCTTTAATGCTCAAGCCTCGAGGAAAAAATCCCTACCTTAAGCGATTTAGGGGAATCCACAACCAAATGAAATCCATCGTCTAATAAAGGGGAAGAATCGGTGATGATGTTTTAATAAATCTGATATAATATTTTAACGTGATGAAAAAACGTGCGAGGCTTTTAAATGCTGTTGCTATTATAAAAAATCTGAAAAACCATGTCTTTTGAGACTCCTTTGCATCACTTATTCTATTATTAAAACATTCCAAGTAACCATAAAAATGCACTGCTCATAAGTCACATTTCTGAAAAGAGAAGAGGGCATATTTTGCCTAGTTTTATTGGATATTCCTTTTTCATTAGATAAATTAATTTGGTCATAGATATAGATTTTTTTTTTTTTTTTTTCATAGATATAAATCAATATATCTATAGCTGAAACAAATAGCCTAGGTTCCTATAAGCTTCCCAATTTAAATGGGTTTTAAACCGAGACCACGAACCAAAACACAGACATGTTGACGTTTCCTAATGACTCTAATCCTTTCAGCAGACTAAAGCCACGAGGAGATATATTGGACAGATATTGGAAAAGTACATGGACTTTCATAGTACTTAATAGTCTTTGCCTTTGTTGGCGTTTTGATAGATGGAAAAGCAGGAATGGCGAGTTTACTTTGTTGCTCTAATGTTAGAGTTGAAATTAGTAAATTTACAGGAAATGTGTTTAAGTTTCTTTATGGAGTTTTTTTTCTATCTGTTACCTACATTTTTTTTTCTACTGATTCTCAGTATTGGCCAATTATACGTAAGTAATTCTTTACTTACGTATAATTGACCTTTTCCTCTTTTTACATTTTTTTTTGTTCTTAGTAGAAATTTTATCTTATGTACGTTCTTTTTAAATTTTTATCGCATTCAAGTGATGTTTATCGTGTTTTAATGAACTCGCTGCTATGATAAATTTATTTAGTTCTTTGAAACATTAATTAGCAGCCCTGTTGCTTTATTTTTGGTAAAATAAAGGAAAGAGGGCCTCTCAAGACACAGTGATTAATATAGACAACGAAGCGAGATTAAATCATGCAGATTGAATTGTATTCCACTTTTCTTAAATTTATACTTTTAGTATGACTTTTTTGGTCTCAGTCAACCACACACAATCTTTGATTTTTTTCGCAGGAGTGAGCAGATGTCTTCCTTCACCTTAAGAGCGTCGAATAAAAGTTTTTTTAATTATTGTGAGCCTATTTTGTGTCCCAAGCTGGGCAAAGGCCTCTATCACGCCAGGCATCTCGATCGCAAGCTAATATGGACCAGTCTTTAACGTAAGCGTCCAAGTCATCCCGCCAACGTCTACGAGGTCTACCTTGCCGTCGACGACCATGTTCTGGTAGAAAGTCCGTGGCCAATTTTGCCAATTTTCAGAGTACATGCGGGCAACATGTCCTGCCCAGTCCCACCTTAGCTTTGCTGTTTTTAAGTTAACGTCTGTTATGCCTGTTTTTGAGCGTAGGGTCGTGTTCCTTATTCGGGAATTGACCGAATAAACGAAAATAAACGAAATTCTATAAACACATTATAATTTAGTACGTGGTGGGAATCGAACCCGCGTCTTCCGCACGACGGGAGGCAGCGGTCTTAGCCACTTAGTGTCTAAAATCAAATCAACGGCCCGTTACAGTCCACTGCTGGACTCCTCCACTTAAGTAGAAGGTTTTGCTTTGCCATAATCTCCACGCTTGGCAGGCGGGTTGGAGATCGCAGATTAAAAGGTTACTGCATCAGAGAGCGCTGCTGCCCGTTCCCTGTTCAATGTGTGGTCCCTAAGTCGCCTCTTATGACACCCACGGGAAGAGTAGGGGTTGGTGACAAATGTATTTTACTCTGCCGTCACCACATGGCTAGTGTCTAACTAAACGCGTTAAAAAATATGATTTTCAAATGTGATCCTGCGCTTTTTTAGCTGCAATAATACTTTTTATACAGTTACAAATGTTACAATGTACTTTAACCTAAACTGAATTCAAACATAATTTTAAACTGCGGCTCCACAGTTTCCCATGAATACGGAAGCGGGAAGAACTTGCGGGCAAAATGGAGCAAAACTAAAAGTAATTTATTCATAATCACGCGCGTATTCTGAAACTAAATCGCTCGTTCAACAGTTCGCGCGCAACTCGGGTGACGCTGTCATGTCAGTGTGAGAGCTTAATTTGCGAGTGCGTCGTGTGCTGTTCGGATTGTTGGAGTTTCAGAGTAAGTACACAATAATTATGAAACTTATAAATTATATTTATTTAGTATTTAGTTAAACTGAGAAAGCTTTGAAGCATGCAGTTGCAGGACGACGTTGACATATTCATGGGCACGAGTCAGTGCCGTATGTCAACATGCGTCAACACCGTGCTGCTGCTACATACGACGTCGTTATTTCAATAGAAAAGTTCATGGCATCAATAATTTTTATTTTTCTGTTAATGTAATAATTCAAGGAATAATATTTTAATTTTTGTAGCAATTTCTGAATATACAGACATGATTTTGATGAAAATGATTCTGTTAGTGGTTGGAATGTTTTGTTTAAGTTGTTGAAAAGAAAAAAAAAATTGCATAATATTTCCTGGAAACAGCCTGTTTAGACCACCCTCTTTGCCTTTTATCTTATTCTTATATCAACTTTTGAACGAAATATCTCTCTAAAAAGCACGTAGGAAGTAATTTATTAAATATTACCACACACATGCCTAACTGTTAGTTACAAAGCTACAGGTAATGCACACGCATATTCGTAGGGTCGTATTTCCTCGGTTGACTAGACCGTAAAGTAAATTACAATTTGTCAGCTCCCACCGTTATACGGTAGACGGTTTAATTCGAAACAAATGGAAATGTTACCGGATGGAATGCAAATTTATTCAATTAATCCCCAGCCAGTCTGTATTGGGTGTCGCAAAGCCGTGATTGGCGTTAAGTCGCTCACCCGAAAAGTGGTTTGGCGTTTACAGAATAGGGACCCGAACCGTAATCAGGTAGTTATTAAGAGGTCTATACTTTTGAAATTAGGTGTCAGAACTGACTGTTTATTATTGTTGTTTATTTATTGTTGAAATAGAACAGTTAAATAATTCAGCAGGATAGAAAAAGAAATGCAGATTTTCTGCAGAAGAAGCAAAATTTATGAGCGTAACTTGCACGTTTTTGCTTGTTTGTTTTTTCTTCCATGACCATATATATATATGCAGATAAATCTGAAAGTTAGTATATAAAGAAGTATACCTTTTCTTCTACAAATGAGGCATTAATTATGTCCTCTTCTGAATACATCTCTGTAAAGAGATGCGGATGCGGCGCGGTGCATTTGAAATTTTGTTTGCTTATTAGTTCAGAAGCTCAGGGCAATCGCTCTAGAGTCAACATCGGTGGTGGGACTAGGGTCTTCATTACTTGTCTATGAACCTACACTATCGTTTAGTATTGGTACTTCACTGACTAGTCCCTGAACTTCATAAAAATTATTTATCTACGTCTGACTCAGCTGTAATAAATATTTTTCATGCTTAAATTTTGATTTTGAATTATTGAATTTTTTACGGATATTTTCGGTAAATTAAATACAATTCTTTTTTTGTTTGTATGATCGCTAATTGTTTTTGATTTATTACTTTATTAACTAAGTTGTGCAAAGCTTCCTTCTCTAATAAAAAGAGTCAAACATCTTAACTTTCTGTTAAAACATGTTTTTTATGTTTTTTATTAGAAATTGTTCACTATTGCAACGTACATAATATATTATATATTTTATCATTGAGTTTACATCAACTATAGCAAAGTTTTCAGTTAAAATTTACAAAGCGAGCTCACAATATATTAAATAGTTATTTGTAAATTATCGTCTTGTTAATTTTGTCGCATTTCGTTACTAACTCAAAGGGAGGAAAGGCCAGGTTTATGAAACAAGTGGCGTACGAGTATATTGTGTCGTAGTTGATGACTATAAAAGAGGAAACACACCTAAAAGGAAGTAAATTCACCTTCCAGTAGATGCTTTTATTGTGTTCCCTAGTTTAAGACTGACGTGAGAAGGAAGTCAGCACAAACGCTCATATTTTCGGGATTATTAAATTACTTCATGTACCTCCATGTTAACTCTATAGAATCTCTGGCGTATGGTACAAATTATAGTCTCGGAACCAGGATTTTAGGCAGTAAAAGTACAATTTCAATTTAGTCAAAAAAACCTAATTTTAGTTCGGTAATGTAAACTTTTTTGGAAAATAATAATAATAAAATAAAAATAATAAAATAAAGGGTAACATTAATTAAAAATAAAACTGAAAATGCTTTTTACGACTAGTCTCTATAAAATTATTGCTATAGTAATCGCATCGTAATAATGCCGTCCACAGCTGTAATACACGTACAATTTTTTTTCTGTCTCTTTTGTACCCATTTGGTTTTCATATTTCCTGCCTGCTGTCGGGACGGCATTCTTACGATGCGACATACCTGTTTTGAACAACACACTATACCTAATTGTGTTGTTCAAAAGAAGAAAAAAGAGGTCTTAATTATTTAAAAAGGAAACTTAATAAGTTCAAACTTTATTAGTTTCATGGCGGCCATTTTGAGGAGGTTCTTTGCTTTTCCCAGACGACGACGGCGACGACGACGACGTGTCAATAAAAGCTTATCTCTTCCACCAATGCCTGCAACTCGAACGTCTGCAGTTTATGACGTCCTAGTACTGCAAATAAGATTTTATACAGGTTGCTTATGAAACCCCTATTTCATAGAATTCTTTAAAAAATATTCTTGAAATGAAGATGGTTGGTTCTTACTATAAATTTTACGGTTGTTCACAGTTATGACATGGTGGTTGTTTAAAGCAATATATAGGTACTTTAGAAGAATGACTGAATCAATGCCAGAGCCCATAAGTGGCTTTATAACAGTTATAACTCACACATATTATATAATAATGAGTTGAATAATTTACATATTTTCGAATAAAAAATATATATTATTTTATCACTTATGCCGTGTGGTGACGGCAGAGTAGAATACATTTGTCACCAACCCCTACTCCTCCTGTGGGTGTCGTAAGAGGCGACTTAAGGACTACACATTGAACAGGGAACGGGCAGCAGCGCTCTCTGATACAGTAACCTTTTAATCTGCGATGTCCAACCCGCCTGCCAAGCGTGGAGATTATGGCAAAACCCTCCACTTAAGTGGAGGAGGCTCATAGTCCAGCAGTGGACTGTAATGGGCAGTTGATTTGTTTTTTTTTTATTTTATCACCTAAATAAGTTGGTCAAAAGAAGTTATGTTTTTAATCTGAAAATTTAAATAGAGTTGTCGAGACTAATGTAATGTAAGTCTGTCATCATTCTGAAACACTATGTATATTGTGTAGTGGGTACAAGTTGAATGGACTGTACCTTTGTGGTGCGTGTGCCACCGTCTAGAATGCAGACTATTTCGCAGCCATGAGTAATATTTAACTCGGCGTTGTGTTGAATATTGCATTTCAAAAGTTCTGAATTTGGTGTCGGGGAGCTTGGAAAATTGTGTTCTATTGTTGTGGCTCTTCGTACCTGCTTATTTTGAATAAAGCTATCTAACATGTGGAAAAATAATAACCTGCCAAACACGTGTCAGCCCTCGCAAAGTGTAGGGTTCCGTAGTTGTCCATTACTACTTAGGCACCTGTTTAAGACAGTTAACATTCATCAAAATATTTTTCTATGATAATTATTTTGTAGTAGTACCAAAATTTTTAATTGTTCAAGTACATTTTATAAGTTGGCCTATTATTCGATAACCTGTAAAGCTTACTTGATGTTGATAGTTTTAATTTTAAATTCATCATATACACTACTACCGTTTTTTTACATTTCCAAATACAATGGTTTCGCTGGTAAGGGGACACTTTGACTCTAACAAAAACAAGCACTTTAAAACGAAATGTTTCTGAAACGTACACTAGCATTGAAAAATGGTTTTAGCAAACCCCCATTTTTTTTTTAAATATCTATTTAATGACACCTCACATTATAAGGTAGTCGTGAATAAAAAAAATAACCCCCACTTCAAGTGTACCAGAGGAACCCTCAAAAAACTTTTCTTAAAAATTTTATTCTTCAGCTTTTTTGGCATGATTAATATCCATGCCTTCTATTACTAGGAGTCTCTGAGAAGACAGACAGACGGACATGGCGAAACTATAAAGGTTCCTTTTTGACTACGGAACCCTAAAAATGGTGATCTGAAAGCAGAAGGACTGTCTCTGAAAAATACTACTCAAATTACCTACTTTGCACTTTCTTACTCTAGAAACAAAACAAATATGACGTAATCTGTATCAAATACGAAATCTAGGCATGATTATAACATAATATTATGAACTTAAAAATAAAATAAACACATTCTCTTATTGATATCGACTTGGAGACAAAATTACAATATTTTAACTGGTGCATGGTGGTGAAATAACTAAAAACCAGACGCTTTTGTGCTTCTGTATGTATAAAGATGTCAAGCTATAGTGCATCATTGTTGTCCGAAAGGTAGTGTCTGTATGCAAATTCGGGTGCATTGTGCGTTCACTCAATAGAAGGGGAGAGTTTGCAAAACAATTGCTGGAAAGTTAAATCGTGTCGTGTCGTCGTCAGCCGAGCTTTGTTTAGCTCTTGTTTTAGTTATGTCGTCGCACCTGTGCCTAAAAATCGGTTAAAATATAGGTACAAGAGGAGTGCGATACAGGATCTAAAATTCAAAAACCCAAAATCACTGTAAGTCAAACGAAATCCTAAATCACGCTGTACCAAAAAGTGTGTAATGATATCTTTTGTTTAATATAGAAAAAATATGTTATATCACAACGACGATGTTTAATATTGTATTTTTGTATCTACTCGTAACTATTTAATAGGTACATCTGACATTTAATAAAAACTAAATTGGATGCTAGACAGCCTAAACAGTTTGAAAGGCATTATATTAATATTTTTTTAATTAGTTAAAGCAAAGTTCCAAGATAGTGCTTTCTGTTAAAGAAATGGTAAATCTTGCTTGAAACACTTTTAGGTTAGGCTAATTAGTCATATCTGTAATTAAACTGATTAGAAGCTAGATTTTCTGTTAGAAACGAGCATTTACTATTAAGTGTTTTATTTTTGAGAAATGAAACAACACATACAATAATACCTATATATAATATAACCACCAGGTTCGATTTCATAATTGGCTTCACACAAAAATATAAACAATCCTTATTAAAGTAGAACAATCTTAGTGGTCTATGGAAAACCTTTAACCGATTTCAAATAAAATCTATGGAATAATTAGTTTGTATTTTCAACAAGAAAATCGTTCATTTAGCGGAGTATTGATGGGTGTCTGGTTCCTCGTACACGTTCCGATACCCCTGGGAACAACCAGAAGAGAGTGGGCTATCCACTTAGATCTTGTAGTAAGAGTCGATAGTATTAAGGTTATATTGGTTCTTTTTGACCAGCAGGTTAAATATAGACATTTTGTATTTTTAACATGTATATATTTCTTGTGCTAAAAACAACATGCCCGCCCAGTCTCGAATCACTTACGCAAAAGGCAGTTGCATTTGCACCAGTTGACGACCTCTGTAAATACAAGTTTAGGTATGGTTTATCCAAAATGTTGTATAATATACCATTCAGAATTTGTCTTGTCAGAAGGTAATCCTGCCTGCATATATATATATATATATTTTAATAGTTGAGAACGAAGCGCGGTGTAGAAATATAAATACTAAGACTCAATACATTATACTGCCAGAAAAGGGGGGTGTAATAATGCCCTATTCCTACTTACCACATTCATGGAACACGATTTAACAAACCAAAACAAGTATTTTAAGGCAAAAGCATTTGACGATTTCTTCAGCGTCAAGTAGAAAATACTCACAGCCCGCAATCTACCAGATTAAAGTGTGATTAAATGTGTTTTTCGCCGGCAAATTGCAATGTTCCCCACCTCACTCGAATCTCCTTTATTTGGCATAATTTTTTACTTTCACCGCAACACCACGGAACTGAGAGTGAGTAAATTAGAAAAAGTGGAATAAGTATGTTGAGATTATTAAAAGCTTTTATATTTTGCAAACGGGTAACGTATAACGTTGAAGTATCTGTTTTAGAAATGGTTTTAAATAATTTGTAATAATAAAAATCGTTAATGATAAATACGGAAGATTACAATCTAATCTAATAATTTATTATGGTAATGTGTATTACCTTAGTTTAGCTGTTGTTTTTTGTTTGTAACTACGAGTAAAACTTTTGTTCTGGTTTAAAACTGTTTGTTAGTTAGTTAAACATACAAGTTGGATAATGTCAGATTTATATTTTATTTTATTTTGACAACAGTCTTATACGTATCATCATCATCATCAACTGCTCATATACGTCCCCACCGAGGACATACGTGTAACGAGGCATTCGTCCTCTCTTCTGTTTTATGACTGGCAACCTTTCTTGCTGGCAGTTTTATCTTTCATTTTAAATTCATTTTCAAATTTAGATTTGTAACGTTTCGATTTTGTCTTTTTTCTGCCAAATTCTTCACTTCATGTCCTGATCTCCAACAGTGAAAAGCTTATCCATGTTACTATTTTTCCAGTTTTATAATATATAAATACATAAATACCTTTTCTTTCGGACTGTGCTCTGGTTTTTCCCACACTTTATATTATTATCCTCTACAACATTCTTTGTGTGGTGCTCAGCAGCTTCGTGGCGGCTGCTGGGCCACATACGTATACATAATTTTAAATCTTAATACAATTCTTGACCTTGAGTGCCAACAATGGTAGATATATTTCTACTCTAAGTTTCTACTATTTATCTTAATAAAATACCTAACATAAAAGTCATAGACGATAGCTTTTACGTTTTAAACTTTTATTTTATTCGTAGGTATGACTTTCTTTTCGATGCGATATTGCTTTTTGCTCTAGTGAGAGACTCCTCGGCTTTATTCACCAAACATGACGAGAAACAAAATTCGGTGTGCATTGTTGAATAGTTCAGTTCTCAAGTGCTGCATTTTGTATAGAATTTCTAGTTTTGTTACTTTGTACTCTACTTTTACGACCTGGGAAGCTCTAAAACAATAGAAACCAAGGCACCGCTGCAGTAGACATAAAACTTTATTTTCCTTTCGAAATCTTTCCAGTTGTTTAAAATTCACATCTCTGAGGTTTAGAATCAGCTAACAAATATTTTAATTTTGTTATGTTACCCAGGTAACAATACATTTCCTTTAAACGGTTAAATAAATAAACGGTTATTAATAAATATTAGATTAGGTTTACTTTAAGTGTTCCTATTTAAAGTCTTCTCCAAATATACTTAAATGTTTGATTAGATGAATCCTTTCAATTCTTTTTGTAGTTTTATCATCATTGTCATTAACAGCTTAGTTACGTTCCCACCGAGAGTTTCGACGACTTCACAAAATTCACATTCAAAATTTTCAAAGATTCTAGAATTTTTTTTTCGCAAGTTTCCTCACGATATTTTCTTTCACCGTAGTTGTATGCTTTTATATATGTAAATAAACTAACAACATTTTTGCTTGAATCCTTTGAGCACTAGATAATAATTTTCAGTATTTGACGTTACTAAGTAATTTATGAAGACGTCGTTTGCCGACGATCAGTTTTCCAGGCGCCGCCGCCGCCGCGCCGGTCAGGTAATCGACTCCACTCACACTTTTTGTTCAGATAATAACGAGTGCCTTGAGAATAGACCTCTTAGACATTACCTACTCGTAGCAGAGTTGGTTTCAGGGAAAGTCTTGATAATTTTGTAAATTTTATTTCAATTATAATTTTTTGACGTGATTTTTTTTACTGTTTTCAAATTTTTCACATTCATTATTTTGTCTTTTAGGTTAATTAGCAATTTAATATTTGTATTTTTTTTTAAATTGTTAAAATATTACATGAATTAATTTTGTAACAAGAAAATATAATATTTTCAGAGATACTTATGTTTTTTTCTAAATTATAATTTAGCCTATTGTGTTCCACGTCACGTTCTCACGTCACGTCTCGGAAAACGTAGTGTGGAACGCCCCCCTACCAGGTGGACTGATGATCTGAGGAAGGTCGCTGGTGGTGGCTGGATGAGGAAAGCGGGTGATCGTGCGCTTTGGCGTACCCTTGGGGAGGCCTACGTCCATTGGACTGCAATATAGGCTTATTGATTGATTTGTCTCACTGCAGGGCCAACTCTACTTGCCAACTCGCGCCATTTGTTGTTGTAGGCATCTAGTTCATCACGCCCTTCTCCACGGACGTTATTATAGCAAAATAAAGAAATAATTTATCTCAAACTTATCCTTTAAACATCTCTATTTTTAACGTGAAACGTGGAACAGACTGCATAAGACGTGTTTTGCTAAAACTCATGTCGTTAAAAGTAAAATAATAAATAATGAGATTTCATTTATAGGGTAAGAAATCTCCACGGTGGCAGTGGCGATCACATTGTCTGTTTCAAATTATTTAACAGAAGTCATTCAAATCCTATAAAATGAACAATTCTAATGCAATATCTCGAGAGTTTCACACTAGAATATAAATCACGACGTCTCATGTAGGTCAAAGGGAGCCAGTCTAACCTAACACCACCGAAACTCAATAAAACCTTATCTCGATCCCAGCTCAGAGAAGATGAACACCACTATGGCAAGTCTAGCTGTTGTTTTATGAAAATGGACCAAAGGGTTTTAGCCTATACAAATGAACAGAACAGAGAGATAGAGAAATATGAAGTAAGCTTGTATTGTGTGATTATTGTTCATTCAATCATCAACAGCTCATATACGTCCCCACCGAAGGGCTCGAGCCTACCCTGAATTAGGGCGATTAGGCCTTAGTCGACCACGCTGACCCAGTGCGGCTTGGTCGACTTCACACACAACCTTTGAATTTCATCGCAGGAGTGTGCAGGTTTCATCACGATATTTTCCTTCACCGTAAGAGCGTCAAATAAACGTACTGAATTCGAAATTCGAAGTCCGGACCGGAAAAATCCGGACGGAAGTCAGAGGCCCTAGCCAATACACCACCGATGCTTATATACATTATTTGGGGAAGGCCTTTGTCTAACAGTAAACGTCTTTTGGCTGAGATGATGACGATGATGAAAATCCTAATAAATCATAGTAGACTAGCCACAGTGACTGCTATAAAGATCCAGTGAAATCCAATAAACGGCGACTGTACCTGCAATGTCTTCGCATCGTGGAACGTTCGGAATGCCGTTCATTACTGCGTCTGCACTTCCAACTTGTTACCTCTCCAATTTAGCCGGGTTGGACGGCAAGCGGCACAAGAATTCGTGATAGTGTTCTTATGAAATTTCTTTGGGAACTTCCTGCTGATAGATTTGGGGTTGGACGTTTGGTATGGACAGTTTGTTCGGTTCACGGATACGGGGTATTTCATCGCATTTTTTCAGATAATAAAACTATTTCAGAGGGTATAGTGCCTACAAAATAAGAAAAAACAGTACCAGCATGCCATATGTATTATTGTGGAAGACAAAATAATGCTAGCTACGGTGTAGCCGATGGCGTAGCACACGTTGTAGTTACATGCTTTCGTAGCGGTCGTAGACAATGGTTGATAAAACTGATTCTTTAAAAGTAAGACTATGTGACCGTTCTATAAATTTTAAAATATACTTAACTTTCTTTGGATTCGGTGAACTTGTTCAGAAAATAAAATAATAAGCTTGTTTTAAAAACAAGTTCTTGTTTATTTACCAATATTTTTAACAAGTATCGTGTATCCAATTAAAATCAGGTGTGTCGAGTTAAATTAAGTTATATGGAGGCATTTCAGCTTTCAGCCAGGGGATTATTTACAAACTCGAAAACATAATCCGTGACTTATTCACACGTACTATTTTTCCGTATCAATAGCAGCTGAACAGAATCCAAATTATAAAGAATCACGAAGAAAACAATAAAAAGCGATTGTCAAGAACGTCAAAATCTCTTCTTGTAGAAATTTATTTATAACGTTCATTTGTTAAATTTAAAATATTTACTTTAAGATATTAAAGGTTTCCCTCCACTTAAGTGGAGGAGGCTCATAGTCCAGCTGCAGTGGACTGTAACGGGCCGTTGATGTTGATGTTTGATTCAAGGTTTAGTTCTAGGATATAATATGTAGATTTTTCTCCACCACTGAACATTGGACAAGCCTCTTGTATGTAAGGCAACTTACATTGGTTGTCAGCTCTTTGGGTTGGGTGCTTACATTGTTGATTTCAGTTCAGTAACTTCCCCATTATATTGCTCGAGTCCCTGAACTAGAACGATCAACGAAGATTACAATCAGTTGCGATATGACCAAATCACTGTGTAGTATTTGTATCGAAACACGCAAAGTCGAGAAAACACTTGTACCCCCCACTTGTTCCCATAGCTTGCTAATTCTTGGATTAGTCTTTTTTTAATCATTGTTCTTAATTGTGTACCTCAGACAGAGATACATCGAGAAAACGACAGCATAGCATTTTTGTTTACAAAAATAAAAAAGCACGCAGTTTTGACACGAGCTTGTTTTAATTTTTTTATTGGAACTCTACAACTTTTCTAATTACGCGGTTGACGCGACGACGCTGGTGTGACGACTCGGGAAGGGTTCCATTACAACTTTTGATTAATTTGTTTTTACAATCGAGACTTGCACGTGGGAAGTCAAATTTCATCAAAAGCTCATACCCACCGAGGAGCTCGAGCGTACCCTAAATTAGGGCGATCAGTTCTTAGAAAAAACCCGATTTATCCCCGGCTTTTTTAAAACCCGATTTTATTATCTGATTCTTTTAGCAGTGGAAGGTTTTTTGATGAAACTGACTTGAGACTTGATTATGATGAACGATATTTTGAACATAATTAATTATGAACATAAAGATATTATGATATTATAATTTGATCAACCATTATACGCTCTTTTTAATGATATATTTACTTGACCTTTTTATAGCTTAGATTAAAATTGTTTTCAAGTAAAGCTTAAGTATCTCTAGCGCCGACAACGTGCTCAAATTATCAACAGCCAATACTTATCTATCCCGCAAGAATTCCTTACAAAGAAACGCGACATCATTAACAATTTTTTCTGACTCAAAAAAGCAACAGTTCTTTATCCACTGGGGCGTTCCAAAACGGCAATTACACCTTACGTTACGAGCAAGGAGAAATGAAGTCGTCAAAGTGAAGGAAAATTGCGAGACAGCAGAAATAATGCGACCCAAACAACACGGCAATAAAGATTTATTGCGCAGATTTTTTACGAACCGTAAAGATTTGGTTTGAATCACGAGAGAGGGCGAGAGGGATTTTTTTTTTAAATATTCTCCTGTTGCATTCGGATAAATTCGATGCAAGCAGAATAGATGGAATGTAAGAAAAATGTCCTCCGTTGGTTAGAGCGATTAGCAGAAAGAGAGTCTTCCGTTCTTCCATTGAGGACACTTTAAAACAAAATTTCAATGTAAAATTGTGCCTATTTGGCTAGGATATGGCAGGCTAAATCATCTAATTGCCCAAAAAGTTATCTGTTGGTTTCGCCTAAATCTACAGAGGCCTTCTCTCACCCGCTATATTATCACTTTGGCAAAAATAGAGATTATGTCAGTTAGAAAAAAAGAGTTAGAAGCCTAAGCAGCTTTGTATGATTATGAGGTTATTGATGATTAAAAGACAATTAGAGATTTAATTTAAAAATTAATCACAGTTTTAGAAAATTTAACTTATTTACTTCTTGTTGACCAGACCTCTTGTTTCCTTCTTGTTGTCTCCGTTTCAGCTTAGCCTGGCCACAAATTGCTTCTGTATGCTGTCCGTCTGTCGATCTGCATCCACAAGTCGCGTTTCTCAACCGATTCTCGTGAAATTTTGTGAGTGGGTTCGATAAATATAAAGATTTTTTTGTCTAGTCAGTTTTTAGAAATTTTAAAAATGACGGATTTATGCGGGTTGAAAAAAAAAACATAAATCAGCCATTTTGAAAAATAAAATTATCTCGAGGTCTAACAGCTCATTGAGCCACTAGTCTTAATATAGAAGAGTACAGAGTACTTACATACCTGATGTGCAACATTTTAGAGATGAGAATGTAAGAAGTCGCTTACCGCTTTTGAGGTGTTTCTTGGCGTGAAACATACAAAAAAGTTAATGAACTGACAAGGGAACAGGCGTCGCCATGGTGATGATTTGAGACCGTGAAAGCGGGAAAATACTTGCTTGTTATAAGAAATAGCAAGTAAGACATATTTTTAACGTTATTGAAATTTCACGTATGATCTACGTGGTCATTTAGTGACAATTTACTTATGAAATTGAAACGTATGCTCCTGGTTGCATTTCGCTACAGAAACGTTACCGTGAAAAAAAAAACGTGAAAGATTTTGACCTCGCGAGTTTATATATCTCTTTATTTTTCTCCACAAACAGACCCCTTGAAATTTATTTATCTCAAATAGGTATATATTTTTTTATTTAATTTAATTTTATTTTATTTTATTATTATGGGGAAACTTCTTCAGTTAATTATTATTATTGTATTTTTTATTATTGGTTGAGAAATGTGACCTGTAGAGGAATCAGCGGTGGACTTTGTAAGCTGGCAGCCCCCATAGCACAAGATCTTACGGTTTGGCTATTCAGATTTATAACAAAGCAAATAACATGGCACAAATGTTGTTTGAATGCATTTGACCAGATTTCGCCTGGTTTCACCCGGTGGGGTAGTTTGGGGGGGGGGGAAGGGGGTAAAGTCCGCTCTTACCACGCAATGAAAACATCTTACAGCTGTTATTTGGCAAGTATAACAATATTGATATCATTTTTGTATAAAACACACATGAGGAATCTATTTAACATAATAAAACAGCATCATTTTATAGTAAAAATATGAGATATATGCAAAAATATAGAAATTACATCCAAGTTTTTCATATTCAACGGGACATAACTCCAAAAGTCATAGGTGTTTGGAATAATAAAAAATATTGTTAAAAAGACCAATCAATCTAGTTTTTAAAAATATTATATACTTTATAAAAAAAGAACATTGTCGTGATGCCTCGAGGTCAACTTATCTAGTCTTCATATTACTTATATTTTTATTGGGGTAAAAGTAGAAAATACTTATTGTATAAAAAATAAGATAAATAAGAACGTAGCCTAGGTTGACGGATCCGTAGCCTAGATGACGGATCCGTAGCCTCGTTTGACGGATCCGTAGCGTAGGTTGACGAATCAGTAGCTTTTTTGACGGATCCCTAGCCTGGGTTGAAGCATCCGTAGCCACGTTCGACGGATCCGTAGCCTAGGTTGACGGATCCGAAGCCTATGTTGACGGTTCCGTTGCCTATGTTGACGTGTCCGTAGCCTTTTTGACGGATCTGTAGCCTATTTGACGGATCCGTAGCCTCGTTTGACGGATCCGTAGCGTAGGTTGACGGATCAGTAGCCTATGTTGACGTATTCGTAGCCTAGATGACGGGTGCGTAGCCTAGTTGACGGGTCCGTAGGCTCGTTTGACGGATCCGTGGCGTAGGTTGACGGATCAGTAGTCTTTTTGACGGATCCCTAGCCTGGGTTGACGGGTCCGTAGCCTAGGTTGACGGATCAGTAGCTTTTTTGACGGATCCCTGGCCTAGGTTGACGGTTCCGTAGCCTATGTTGACGGATCCGTAGCCTAGTTGACGTGTCGGGAAGTTTTTTTTTTTACAATCGCAGCATTAAATGTAGGTCGTTTAATACAAAATACTATTTTAAGCCAGATAATCTGAGTAAAAAAAAACAGAAATAGAGTCATGTTGAATCTTTATTATATAAGGATATTACCAGGATGTTTTCAGGATATTACCTGCAAAAACAATGGCTGTTTCATCGGTGTAGGAGATAATTCTACCGTTTATCATACCATACTACAAAGATGGCAAGAAAGAGCGTTGGCCCTAAAACACTTCCTTGAGGCATGCCTCCATGCCCCGCAGTGGGGGCAAGATTATATCAGTATATAATCTTCTAGTCTAACTTTTTGCATCCTGTCAGTTAAATAATTTAAAAAATAAGAGAAAGTGGAGTACCTCTTACACCCACCTATTAATTCCAGTTTGTGTGTGAGGATGGGGAATGAGACAGTATCAAAGGCTGTTTAGAGGTCGAGGAAATCTGTTAACATTTATTGTTACTGTCAAGCTGCTCCGCCACAAAAAAAAAATTGGTGCAGCCACTGCATCTTCAGTTGACTTCCCTTTCTCCTCCATTTCAGAATCTGGAAGGAGGTTAATTAAAAGTTCATAGTTCTCTCTCTGACTTAGTTCTCAAGGTTCGTTTACACTGTGCCAGTCCTCAACGAACATGCGGCAATGTCAGGCAAGTAAAATAAAATGGTACTGCTTAAGACGCCATTAGTAACTGTCATGATATGACTCAAATAACTACTACTTAAAAAAAACTAATTTTAGTTATATAAACTTTAAACTACTTACTTCCATCAATAAAAAATAAATAAACGCCTACAATCTGTCAAATCAGATGAACAATTTAGTTAAAAAAAAAATCAGGTAATCTTATTTTGTAAACAAAGTAAACAAGTTTGATAAATAAAAATTATAAAAATATTTTAGGAATTTTCTGTTCATTTTCATGTTTAGTAAGTTAATGTAGGACAAAGTGAAATACTAATTAAGATTTAGGAAGGAGGTTAATTAAAAGTTCATAGTTCTCTCTCTGGCTTAGTTCTCAAGGTTCGTTTACACTGTGCCAGTTCTCAACGAACATGCGGCAATGTCAGGCAAGTAAAATGAAATGGTACTGCTTGCGACTGCTGTAACCCTGGTATCAGAGATATTAAGACGCCAATAGTAACTGTCATGAAATGACTCAAATAACTACTACTTCCATCAATTTAAAATAAATAAACGATTCCGTCAATTTAGATTAACAATTTAGATTTTTTTAATAACTCGTTTTGAAAAATGCAGATAATTTTGTTTTGTCGTACCAGTTTTTGTTATTTTTTCTGGATACTTACCTTAGTTCGTAAATATTAATGTGAACCAAGTCACAAAAATATGTCTATCCACTTTTTTATAGTAAGTAATCCACTAGAATGGTGTAGACTAGAAAATGATTAGGTTACTTTTTAATCTAGGTTACTTGAAGGCACTAATGAAATTCTTAATTAATTCTATCTACCTACTTAACTTAAACCAAAGTATTCCTATTATGTTTCTTTTATGAAGAAAAATCCCTAACATTTTACACTCATTTGCCGGTTTCTCAAACAAATGCGTCGTAATATAAAATAAAGGCTCATGTTTATACATATTTCATGTAAATACCTCGTTTCTTCCACAATAACATGACTGATTACCATGTTTTACCTTATACAAATGACGTCGTGGTATCATGGAAACTCGATAGTATTATTATAAGAGTAGAAATTGAGATAACTTTTGTTTATAAAGAGATTGTTGAAATTGGATGAATTTATTATTTCTGTACAGGCGTCGTCGTCCAGGAAACAATAAAAAAAAAAAAGAAATAAACAGATTGACTGTCATATCGATCATCAATTCTTATAACCAGATTCGAAATTGACTTATCAGGTAAAAAAAACAAAAGCTAGAAACAAATTTTATTTTACACTTTCCAACGTTATTATAAAATGTCTTTTTGATAATTTTACCATGGGCAAACAAAACTTACAAACTTAAATTAAACTGTTCTTAAAGTTACTCTAGTTAATTGTTCTTTAGTTCTCTCTTACTTAAAGTTACTTGGGAATGTTCAATCGAGAACTGTTAGTACCACAACCTGAGACGCGGCCTACTAAAGGGCCGTACAAAGGCCCTACACCTCTACGTGAGGCAATCTGTTTATTTTAGCCCTGGGACTGACACGTTCCTGATACTTATGAGTTTTTGACGTCAGCTCACATCAAAGCCGGGTGGAGCGGCCGAATCTTTGAAACCAGGTTGTAATTTCCGCTAGATAACCTTCTTCAAGATGGAAGAGTTGATAAGATGATTTTGATGGTAATTAGGTGTGGGAAATATTTTTGTACAAAATTATTATTATTTAAAAAAGTAAAAAATTAAGCTGATTATTCTTTGTTTTCATGGTTTTTAACACCAATACGAAATATTTTAATATAACACTGTAAAGCTTTTCTTTTCAACATTCGTAGAAACTAATGGGTACCATAGCGGAACTTTTTGGTAGGCATTTTGTAAAACTATGCCAAAGCGGAAATAACCGGAATTTACAGTCAGTTTTGACTGGTTACGTTTTTCTAGTTATTTGCTCACTAGCAGTCTACCCGTGGCTACGCTCGCGTCGTATAGGATTTTCCTGTGGGAATAAGTCTTTTTCCCGTAAAAAGTACCCTATGTGTTATTTCAGGTTACAAACTGTCTCCATTCCAAATTTCATTTAAATCCGTTGAGTACTTTAAGCGTAAAGGCGGAATAAAAATCTAAACATCCAAATATATATTCACATTTTATAATATTAGTATGAAGTTGCCGTGTGGTGATGGGAGAGTAGAATACATTTGTCACCAACCCCTACTCTTCCCGTGGGTGTCGTAAGAGGCGACTTAGGGACTACACATTGAACAGGGAACGGGCAGCAGCGCTATCTGATACAGTAACCTTTTAATCTTCGATCTCCAACCCGCCTACCAAACGTAGAGATTATGGCAAAACCCTCCACTTAAGTGGAGGAGGCTCATAGTCCAGCAGTGGACTGTAACGGGCCATTGATGATGTTGAATATTAGTGTGAAGTGTGATGTGAAGTATCCATCGTCAAGAAAGTAACGAAAGTTAGTAATGGAAGTGAACACAATAATTCATTATGAAATAATTATGTTTTTGTTCATTCTTACTTAACGCCATGCTTAGAATTAAAGTTCTGTTGTTTTTCTACATCTTATCAAAAATGAATAATTAATTTTTCTTCTAAGCTAAAGAAAAAATATAGTTTAAAAATGATTTTATCTTCTTGTGAAATTCAGTTATCCTTACAATCACAAAGAAAGACTTACGAAGATTTACAGGGACATATAGCATGTTAGGTATAGACACTTTACGAGTATGTAAATGGCTGAGCCTTGAGATAAAGCAGATTAGGGCGGCTGCAACAGGATTTGCATTGTAAAGGCGCGACCCACGCAGCATATGCGTAAACACTGCCAATTGTGACGCTACAGAGGAGTGAGCCAGATTGTACTATGTAAATCTCTCCTATGTATTAGTTAATGTTAAAGGAATAACAGTGAATATAACCAAGTGGTAGAACCACGGTTCTGTTTCGGTTTTTGTTACGGAGGTTCTAGGTTTGAATCCCGGTGTGGGACTCTATGGTATAATCAAATACCAATTTGTGAGACTGTCCAGTTTGGTCGAGAATTTGTTGGCTGAATCTACTGCTTGCTAAGCCGTAATTAATGCCTACATTTTGTTTTCGTTTTCGTCACTATATCACAGGTTTTGGATGACTCTATTCAAACCGCGACTCTAATCGCATAGCGTTTTAAATTAAATCTGGTTTATAGAATTATTAAACGTTTCTTGAAATATTTCTGAAATACTGCGGTTAATATTGCGGTTATTAAACTAGCAATAAAGTGAGCAAGATGTTTGTAATCTTAAGCGCGATATACTCACATGGGATAAAATCAATCACAATCTCTACTCCTTATAAGAGTACTACGATATTTTCTAGTTTAAATATGAATCCAATCAGTTTCCAGAAAAACATCCCCATGCCTTTTCAAGGTGCCAAATATTCGCGCTGGCTAACAACGTTTGTCTGCTTTGCATCAGCACTCTCCTAATAGCCGGCTGGTGGCCAAGACTGCCAAATCGCGATGACTGGGCGCTAATGCCAAAACAACCGAACTGCATGCCAGACTTGGTGCCAGAGATACGACATAGTCAGAATGGTGCCAAATTTGCGCCAAATATTTGTAAGCCTTAATGAGTGTGTTGGCCCATACAGACTACTGTATGGGCCCTTATTAACGTGGTTACGTGTTTTGTTTGGGTAAAAGAAGTAAAACTGATATTACTGTCTCACTTGGCACGGCTGTATGACATGGTTTTGTCCTCTGAATTTAGTTCGTCTGCGATTTTGGTTTTCATATTTTTTACTAGCGCGCGAAAGTTTTATTTATTTCACATTAATTCTTCTTCTTCTTCTTTGCAAGAGCTTGCTACTTGCTTGCTGAAGTTTTTTTTGCACCAAACCAAACTCTACACACAGATTTTCCTACACATCATCCATTTCAGTGTGACATCGGTAATATATGTGCATATTTCCAAAATACCGTAAGCAAATTAAGTCGGCATTATTCACCCTTCTGAATTGGTGCTAATAACAGAGTTTACCCCTCTGGTGGGGCAAAGAGGGGGATGTATTGAAAAATGAAAATACGAATCTCCATGAAGATATTGAAATTCTGGTGCAATGGTTGCGTTCAAAGCCCTGTCCGACTTTTTATGTTTTGTCCGATGTTTTGGAGAACGACCCCTGTCTCGCTTAGATCAAATAAGTACCTACCTCTGCTAAAGTCACAGAGTATATAAAAGACCTCTTTTATATGTTCTGCTGCTATAGTAGCCACGCCAATATTTCATGGCGATTTTTAGGTTTTTGATCATGAACTCTAAAATTTTTTGTCAATGCTCACAAAAAACTAACCAGTAAATAAAAAAATAAAATTTGAGTAACAATACGAGTTTTCTCAGTGTTAGTTAAACGACAACAAAAACATTTTTCACCTTAATTCCATAATAGACGGGCGGAAGCGGCCAGATACGCAAGATATTTTAAAGTGCGTAGAACTATATCGAAACTTAAATAAATAAATATCTGGGTACATCTCACACACGGCCATCTGATGCCACATGCAACAGCTGATATCAGCTACATTGCTGATTGTATATACAATACGTAAATATATAAATACATACTTATATAGATAAACAACACCCAGACACAAGGCAAATACAAGTGTTCATACACGAATGATTGCCCTGGGCGGGATTCGAACTTGCGACCATGTGCTTCGCAGGGAGGCGTACTTCCAACTAGGCTACGGGGCCGTCAAAAAAAAACGGAACCATTTTTTTTTCCCATACAAAATGGTTTTTAATGGTTTTTAATGGTTTTGTGAAATGCCAAGTCTTCAGTCCCTTAGAAAATCATGAAGAATAACTCTATTGAAAACAATAACATTGTACCTTTACTCAACTATATTCAAACAGATTTTTCATTAAGTAAGAGTATGAACTTTTAGGTTTATCTTAGCATTCACTACAAAACACTTTATTACAATGTTGCTACGAAGCTTGTAGCAATTAATTACTGAAAATATCCAGAAACTTTGTTTTCCATTTCCTTTCACCTCGACGTGCACACAGACAAGAAAGTTACTAGACTACGCAACTTCATACTAAAGTCAACATCAGCTCCATTATCTTTCTCATTTACGTTTTAATAACATTTTGCTCTCTAAGTTGGTGTAGATACAAAAACATTAAGAAATAATTTGATACCTACTTATCCTACCTATGCATTGATTTACAACAGGCTTAGCGCGATTCACGTTCTATCTAGGCCTGTTGAAAATCAATGTACCTATTGGTCATTATTATACTTACAACGTTACAAAATGAATTTATTTCAGTCTCGAGAGTTCAAATAAAACAATTGAGTATCTCCTTTGCTAAAATTGTAAATAATAAATATTAAATACTATACTAAAAAATCATCAACAGTAACGGGCAACTGTAACTGTATGATGATGATGATGATGATACTAAAAAATCTTGACTAAGAACATTCAGCATGCGCAGTCAATAAGATTTTATAGTCTACAATTCCTTCTTAATTTAGGAATACGATGTTTCAATTATTCCGTAAACAAACCCTCCAAATGAAACAAAACAAAAACTTTCCCATTTGTGTTTCAATAACATTTTGCTGTAATAAGTTCTTGCTTGATATTAATAATTGATATTGAATCTGTTACGTTATTTCGAAGATTTAGATGGGTACCGTACAATATTTTATCCTGGAACGTTCGATTCTCTCAATGGAATTTCTATACAGCAGGTGTCCATCGTTTGTTTTTTGTAAACAATATATTCAGTAGAAGTTAAAGCTCATAAGGCAGGCGAATTTTTTACACTATTTGATGGTCGATAGAAGTCATCTATGACAACAACTATAACATGAAATCAAATAAAGGTACATCCACTTTTGTTTACTTAAATCATATAATCGCGATTAGAGCCTCTAAAATAATAATAATAATAAATTATTTTCCTACTTTGCGCATTGCAATAGGGCTAAACAAAAAGCTATCTTATTGTTTTGACCACATTACTACACACACTGCCCACATTTTAAATCCAGCAATATTGTAGCACAAATCCACGTAAGACGATTGAAGTCCGTTCCCAAAGACGCTTAGTTCTAGTGTTGTGTAGGGCAGTAATATAAACAACTGTGTTTGCTATATTTTAGATCTCTTATACTTACAATTATTTATTTATTTTTAAGATTTTATGACCAAATTGATAAAAATTGTTATTATCACAAGCTTTTTAATCGAGCGTAGAATATTAGACACTTGATTTGATGAGCTTTGTACGGTTTAAGACCGCACATAATTTAGTACCTTGTATTTTACCTAATATTTTTCTTATGCTGCAACCTACTATAGCTGTCGCAGTCTTATACTTTATTTCAATTACTTATTATTAGAGTACGTTCATACGTCATAGAGAGAAGTCACCATTATATCTTTTTTTGTACAACTTTATTCTGATTATATCTACCGTTTTACTTTAACTTCGTGTGTTTCTTCTCTGTGCTCTCATCAACTTAACTATACCAACTTCAAATCTAACTCAAATGTACAAACTGTACAAGCTTGTACGAAAAGGTTTTTTTAAAATTATTTAATTAATTTCCTGTGTCCACGTTAACGTAGACAAGCTCAACGTGGACAGCGGAAACAGACCAAAATCTGCTGCTCCACGCTACGCGGCGGCGGCGGGGCGCGGGGATGGTGTGATATTTCTTTCGACTTTTTGACTGAGACCAGTCAATATCAGTAATCCGTAGAAATGGTAAGATTTCATATTCTTTAAACAATTATGAATTAGATTAAGTTACCAAATAAATGAGGCGACTTAGGGACTACACATTGAACAGGGAATGGGCAGCAGCGCTCTCTGATACAGTAACCTTTTAATCTCCGCCTGCCAAGCGTGGAGTTTATGGCTAAACCCTCCATTTGAGTGGAGGAGACTCATAGTCCAGCAGTGGACTGTAACGGCCTGTTGATGATTGATGATGATGACCAAATAAAGATGTTAATACTTGGAGATCATACAGTTTCTGGATTAAAATGTGTACAAAAAGACGTATTGAAAGGAATATTCACGCTACTGCCCCAGCTTTAAACTAACATCCACCGTGTACTTTTTACTACTTTATTGACGTGTTACCTCTGTACTTGCAATAAATTTCGTTGATCCTGACCAGTCTGCGAACCGCACAAAACTAAAAAAAAACAACTATTGGTCCCACGTCCTGCAGCGGTAATAACACCGCAATGCCAATAAAAAAACCGGCGACAAATCTCAAAATCCTCGCGACGACCAACTAGGCACGCCTTGAAAATTATTAAGCCTTTGGCGACGTCCATCGCGGGGGCTTTAAAAATAAAACCATCGGTATTAAATAACGATAGGGTATAATTTCGAATGAATTATAGAGTGTTTGTTACTACGTTTTGGTTTTTGTATCTGTGTTAATGGTGTCACTGAATTTTATGCCGTAGGGCTTTATCCTAGAACCAAATGTGTGCAGCTACAGAAATGGCTATTCGATGTTGTTTCACATTTGTCATGTTTGCAAACTCAGGACTATCTCGTTGTGCATTTTTTACCATTTTAGAAACAGTAAACACAAATTTGTAAAACTGCAACAATTTCTTTATCAGTTTGTTTTCAGGATTTTCTTATTATTTAATGAAGGTTTTAACGAAGTTTTTGTAACAAAAGTTATTTATGATGAAACATGATTAATATAAGAGTCGTAATGATCAGTAGTAGAGATGGCCAGGGGGCCAGGGGTACGGTGGGTTCAAAGTGCAGATTTTGACACAGGAAACTAATAACAATAAATTAATAATTATTATTCAAATGTGCTAGTATTTCTTATTTACACATTTCCAACAATAACAGCACCGTGATATTTGGTGGACATAATAATAGATTGGCAGACTGTCAATTCGTGTAGGCCTCTCGGACGGAGAACTCCATTGTTCCTGTATTTACACTTGCTAATTCGCTGTATAGAGCACGAAGCGCATAATTCCGTCAATGGTAGTCGCACCATGATGGGATTACTGGACACGTGACGGTGCTGTATGGGGCAGTTTAAAAGAGAAATATTTATAAAGGTGTCATGACACGAAAAACATATTGTATTTTCATCATAATACAGGCATAATAAGTACTTTGACACATCATACAATATGTCTTCCCAATCAAGCTACGGACAAACGGCTACGGCGTAGCATGTTCGTAGCAATGTGCTACGGGTTCGGTATTTTATTTTATAGTAATAGATCGTTTGAGTAGATTGCCTATGACCCTGTTTCAGATAGGTGGTAACATTGGAAAAATCTTTCATAGGACACATTTCCAGACACATGTCAATCTCGATTAGCTGACACGTGTGAATCACGAATAAACTTTTTTCTGTCATACATATTTTTCGTCTTTTTTCCAATGTTATTTGAAATGAAGTTATAGTAACTTTTTTATGTAAAATAAGTTTAGTGCTTTCGACAAAAGCTAATTTAATAAATGTAACCTTAGATAAATGAAAGGCTCGCGCGGCGCTCGCCTAGATACCGCCTGCGTAGTTGTAAAATGCGGCAACAAATACTACGCCGAATTCGGCGTACCCGAGCTCGCGCCGACGACGACGCAGTCTCGTTGTATGTAAACAATGTCATGCCTCGTTGTCATTGTCATTGTTGAGTTGCCGCATTCACGGAGCTGTTGTTTTTATATAGCGTGGTATCCAGGCGAGCGCCGCGCGAGCCTTTCATTTATTTAAGAATGTAACCTTCTCTCTACCCGCTGCTCTCTTACATTTACACGTCCAGTTAGAACGACGGGCGCGCATTTGATTGATTTATTGCAGTGTTTGTCTTTGACGATGCGGAGATGGACAATGTACACATTGTTTCATTGAACATCCTGGATCACGGGGTGATTAGGTGTT
Source organism: Carpatolechia fugitivella (assembly GCA_951230895.1). Lineage (NCBI taxonomy): Eukaryota > Metazoa > Arthropoda > Insecta > Lepidoptera > Gelechiidae > Carpatolechia > Carpatolechia fugitivella. Next base: position 5,153,289 of record OX579646.1, read on the forward strand.
CACGCTAAAACAGCAATCTAGTGACGTAAGCACTAAAACTAAATAAAATCCGGTTCTAACGTGTGAGTTATAGGTTTTTTATGTATTTGTTAAGATCTTCTTTTTAGTCAGTGAAACAAACGATCTCTGCCATAATTATAGAGTCCTACGACGTCTTTTTAAGGTCCTCAATGCAAGTCGAGAAGCATAGTGGGCAAGAAATCAAATGCGTCGTGTTTTGAAACGGGGCTCCACAATTTATATTGTCTACGCGTCTGATATTTTACTAAATCGAATACATGCTTATACTGTCCTGTTTCCTCCGAGCTAATACTTGGTAAAAGATTATTTGACGGGTGCATTATTTATAATTTTCTTTTAATAATATACTATAACTATTTATAACATATCATTACTACGTGAAATAAATGTGTTTTATTCAACCCAGACAAAATAATCTTTATAAAATAATTTGCATAAAAAAAAACAAAAACATTTTCCAAGCAACAAAACATTACCGAATAATAAAACTTTCAACTCTAAGTGCCAAATGTTTGTTATCTCTCAATTCCACAGTGCAGGGCATATAATTGCGGCTCCGGCTTAAGAGTTAATTTGGAAATGCTCCAAATTTGGCTTTTATCCGCAAATAAAACGAGGAAATATACTTGGAGACTGCATTCAGGGTGTATTCTTGAAGATGCGCTTTTATTTTTCTGCTGGTTTAGACGTTCTAGTCAGCAAAATGTGATTTCGTGGACGGTTTCTGTGATTGAGTTTGTCACTTCATATCTATTGAGCGGTTTAGAAGTTTTTTTTATTAATATTCTAAGACATACCGTAATTTTTTTCTTGACTTAAATCTTAAATCAACTTCACTGAAATCAAAGCATTTGTTTTGAAGATAACGAGACTTTGAAGTAAAGAAAAGGAACGTGTCAATCTAATAATCCCCAACGGGAATTTCACTGCAGTACAAAAAGCTTACAGTCCTCAAACAACAAGACTATTGGAACAAATTGCTTTAATTGTACTTTCTCTCTATTTTCTTCGCACTGTGGGAGAAGGAGAATCAAAATAAGTTGCAATGATAAAATAAGTAGCGAATGGTTGAAGAATAGTCTCATTGATCTATGAACATCTTTTCGAGCTTTTGTTTTTTTTAAAAGTATTTTTATAATACAAACGATTAAATAAGACGCTTCGCACTCACTGCTAAGACCTTTTAAGAATAACAAAACGTATTTATAACTTGATTGAAAAGAAAAAGCAGCAAGTCCAGGCAAAAAAATATATTTCTTTCGAAAAAAATATAAATAAACTGCTTTTGACACATTAAGGCTCGTAGGTGTCGTCTGACAGCTGAAGTCCTAAGACAGACCGAAGATGGAAGAGTCCTTATCTTATTCCAACGGTCAAAGTAATTACCACAGGCAAAACCACAGGCGTAAAACTAGTTTTTCATAAAGAACATAAATTCATACAGAGTGTCTTGTTTACACCATCAACTTAATACGGGACACTAAGCCTTTTTGACAAGGGTGTTATTATTTATAGGGTCCGTAACTCAAGGCACTTAATAATTAATCCCCTAGCGCCCGTGTACAATAATGCGAATTATTGTACATGTTTTATCTTAACAACATAAACCTGACGGAATGTTAATAATGTGTTCTAAAACTGCTGTAAGAACACCCTTTATTAGAATAAAGAAACCGAAATAATTTTCATGTAAAACATAAATAAAAAAAGATTTATAAAATAAACTTAAAAATTAAAAGGTCGTTTCAGTAATCTGTTTAAATTGCTTTTTTTAAGTCAATAAATAAATGTCAATTAGTTTTTATCCTTTTTTATTAATCCTTTTTTTTTCTAAGATTTTTATTCTTTGTTAGTTTCAGATCGACCCGCTATGACCATTACCAATACCGAGGTCAACAAATAACATCACAGATTTTTAATTGAAATAAATAAAAGATATACCAACATACAAACATACGATCATGCCATTTTGTCATGAATAGTACATTACTGCCGCGGCCGCAAAATTAGTTATTGCTAAACGAGGGCACGTTTAAAGTTCGAGCCGCGCAGGCGAGGACTTTTATTGTGTACGAGTCCAGCAAGAGTTATTGCGGCTGAGGCTTTGTATAGTGCTATTCCCTGAAATATGCAAGGAAATTATAAAATACTAAAAACATTAGGAAACCTTGGATTTAGATGTATACTTGTATGGTGCGAGTACTAAACTTATAAGTTCTAATCATTATCACTTTAACCTCTACTTCGACTTTTTGAACCATTCATTGTTATAACATTATTCTAATTCAACGATTAGTTAAAGTAACAAAATAAGTACATAGTACGATAAAAATAAAAGCGACGAAAATTACAAACCACCATATTGCGTATTTTTTTTGTTTTGTGCTAGTGTCATACAGAGCATACAGCCAACTCAAATCACTACGATTCGTGTACGATTCATATAAAATTTGAATTTAGAACATAAGATGCTGTAAAAAGTCTCATTGAAATTCGGTTGTCGACCTTACAATCCACACGATGATGATGATGATTGAAATTTCTGGACGAAAGTTACTTTCTCAACCTAGGCCATTTGAGGGCACATTGCTAACCGCTATAGGGCAATGTTTCGTCCAAAAATAAGTCACTTCGCGTACTGTTTTTTTACAGTAAGTATTGACCACATAATGTTCGAGCATTTCGGAAAAAGGTATTTAACTTTACAAGTAAAAATTATTTTTAATGAACTGTAGTGCAAACGATTATGTTATTAAAGGAACATATATTTATCAACAAGGTTGAAAACCATTTGTCAGTCTCTTTATAAATTATGCAACAGTCATTAAAAAGACTTTAGCATTCCACAAACATTTTCATACACGATACTCTCAAAACGATCGGACACGTCATCACATTTTCAATTTTAATAATTATGTTTTAGAGTTCAATTTTCTTCGATATTTTCTCTTATATCTAGAGTAAGTTTGCAATATCCTTATTTTGTACTTTATATCGTCTCGGCTAAAGTTGAGTATTCTATGAAGAGGTTGTGTATATCTAAAGGTTGGTTTCATTTGAGCCTCCGTCAAGAGCCTTTAAAGTTTAATTGAGTTGTGGATTTCAGAAACTAACGACTATCGGAAACTAATAAAGTGAATTAAGAAATTTCCTGTTTTCAGTTGAGGATCGCTCTTTACGATTTCGGGGCTTTTAGTTTGCGGTTTGATCATTTGTTTTTGTCGAATAGAGAGCGTCGTCCGTGGTGTATTAGCTAGGGCCGCTGCCTCCCGTCCGAAAAAAGCGGGTTCGATCCCACCACGTACCAATGTGTATTCAAACTCATATGTACGTTCATTCGACGCTTTTACGGTGAAGGAAAACATCGCGAGGAAACCTGCACACTCCTGCGAAGGAATTCTAAGGGTGTGTGAGGTCGACCAACCCGTACCTCGATGGGGAAGTATATGAGATGTTGATGATGAGAGAGCATTTCGTACTTTAGAATAATTTATAGTCATAAATAATTGTACAAATACCGTTAAGATTCGCTAGTATACGATTTTGTTCTGATATAATATGTTCTTATTGTATATTGTTCTTATTATCTATAACACAAGACGCATTAGATTAAGTTTTTTTTATAAAACAATGTCATCTAATTTTGGATCATACATTTAACTCGTTAAGATATATGAGTGCAGATACCACGCTCAATATTTAAAAATAATTTTAAAGAAAAATGAAGAAATTGTATTAGAAACATCAGATGTTTTTGTATTATTTAATATCTGAGACTTGTGAGTTTAAAATGCGTTTTTTTGCCATCACATATATTATAAATGTGACAATATATATTTGGATGTTTGGAAGTACTCAACGGATTTGGATTTTATTAAGATGATTGTGTGATTCCAAAGGTACATTATGCTGTTGGTCACGGTCATCATCTACGGCGTTATAAAAGCCATTTCAGAGGCTTTTGGCGGCTCAATAACTCCTACACCAGGGTTGGTGGGGCTGGTCATTGAACTTACAACTAAGATGGATTGCGATAACATTCTGTTACATAAATGAAGTACATCAAGAGGATATGAACCTCGCTTACCAATTCAAAAATCCACTGAAAGCGCAAATATAATAGTCTGAAAGAATCTCATTAGTTCAATTTAGCGTGTAGTAATGCAGTAGCTAAACTCATAAAAAGCTAAATCAACATATCTGAAAACTACATTAACATACTCCGTGCTGAGTTTCTAGAATAATGGAGTCGCTATTCTTATGCAAAAAATATAAACTTGTGAACGAAAATTTAATAAATGCATAGACGTTTTATACAGCAATTCTGATTTGCGTTTTGTGATCGAAATAAATAAAGCGCTTTTAGATTTCGTTCACAATTTTTTTTTATACAGCTTATAGGTATAGTTGGATTATTATAGGATGAGTTCTGCAAGCTTCAAAATTCTTCATACGACGTTAACAACTTTTTTTAAATATATTCAGTTTAAAAACCATAAAAGCTAATAATTAAAAATAAAGTAACTTCACCTCTTATTTTATCATTAGATTACTTAATAAATAAATAAATAAACGAAATAATATTAAAAAGTTTTTAAAATTTTAATCTGTCAGAGCTCATCCTACAGTAACCCAACTATCCGTACCAAAACTCGCTATCATGAACATCATTAAATAAGACTTACTTACAATAGAGAAGAAGCCTTTACTATGCCCAGCAGTGGGTTAATGTGGGCTGAAAATGATGACATAAAATAACAGAAAAAAAATATTATTATGAGTATCATGAAGAACCTGATAAGTCACATAATCTGATGCCAAAGTTATTGAATCACCGAAGGCTTGGCTCAAATAATAAGTGACAGCTAACCAATAAAAATCTCAAAGTTAAACAACTGTTATTTTACTTCAGAATAATAATTATAAACTAGCTACCCGCAGCGGGCTCGCGCTATGTTAGATTTTCCCGTGGGAAAAAGACTTTTTCCCGTAAAAAGTATCCCATGTGTTAATTCAGGGTACAAACTTTTTCCATTCCAAATATCATCCAAATCCGTTCTGTAGTTAGTGTGATAAGAGTGATACCCTATATCAATAATGAAATATGCCCTGCTCATAGCAATTCTTCTCCATTCACCAGTTTTCATAAGCTGTGAACTACGACGTTCCGTTCCATGCAGCCGCACTAAAGAGTGGAATAACATAACTTTTGTTTTCTTAATGTCGGCAAACTGAACCGGAACGTTTGGACAGCGGGTTTCCGAGGGTGGCATTTTGTGAATGAAGCAAGATTGTCATTATACTGGTTTTCGTAATTTATTTCGTGTACATTGCTATCTCAAATATATATTATATACTATGGACATTATTTTTTTAATTTCATTAATTCAATTTAGTCGACCTTTACAGAAACTTGGTGTTCGTAACATAATTGGAAAATGTGTCTGTATCTGGCCCAGATTGCTAAGGAGATGCAGGTTTGAACCCTGTCCAATCTTGGAAAAAATATGATTTGTCACTTTAAAATATTATTAATTTAATTTACCTGCTAAACAGTTTTGCAAAAAGAGTTCCGATTTTAGTAGTGATCTGATATCACGATGCAACAAATAAAATATTTAAACAGAGGACTTAAAAACGAAAATCATGTAAAACTATAAAAAAATCAATAAGTACAGGGATTAAAATACACCTAAATGATTTCAAGAGTAACTACCAATTCGAAATCTACTTTAAATGAATTACTATGAATAAAGTGTGAAAAATATCTTTATCTGTAACTTATACTTTCCAAGCCGCAGTGTATATCAAATTAATGTTCATAAACTACTCTAAATCTCAGGAAACTTACATAATAAGACCCCAGGACTAGATTTCATTTCACCACGAATCGTTATTAAAATTCTCCTAGCTCGCGAAAAGTTTTTGCGTTAAAAGGATTGGATATAAAAGCCTTCAACATTGTTTTTGTTAGGCTTCCCATTTGGAGGGGAATCGTTTTTTTATATAAATTATATGAATTGTTGAAGGGCGAAGGTTCGATTTGAGTAAGGTTTGTTGTTTTTGTTGATGGCAGTACTTGGATAGACTGGTTTAGACAACCACAAAATAAAAACAAGTTCTCACACCATTATTTTGGGAGTTCAAGCTACGGCCCAGATAAAAGAAACACTGAACTTATGTTATTTTTATGAATTTGTCAAAACATTTCCTTCTTTGTTGTGAACTGAGATAAAAAAGAAGTGTAAGTATTTACTAAAACATCTAGATCATAATATAGCACAATCAGCAGTAACAGTAGAAAGACGTCTACTGCTGGACAAAGGTTTAATTATTTCTTCTGTGGTTTAACTCATGTATCAAACGACTGCTGGTTCTACGCTACCCACAAACAGTGAAATTTCAAATAATTTAACAAATCTTCAATTAACCTAACTCACGTTACAATAATCCGCACACGCTGCACAGTACATCATCATAATTCTCAACCATGTTGCCCCTATCTAACTGATCTGATTCATCGACACATTTCTTTTTTCTTCTTCAGATGACATCTCCTAATGGCGGTTGGCGGTTCTCTCTCTTCATCGTGTGGGATGTAAGGTCAACAAACGACCGCACAAACCCAGGTGGTGGTGGCCGTGGAAGATTGGTTATCACGGTATGATGCCTATTTTCATTTGGTTTACTGGCGCTCTAAACATAACAAAGACCTCGTGATCGAACCATACCGCTCCAGGGAGACTATCAGAATAGTCCTTGAAATTTACCCTAGATGACTTGTAATAGTCCAAACATTTTGTTCCTCATTATGTGGCCAAGGTATACTCTCGACACATTTACTGAAACCAAATCTTTAGGATTCATGTGACACCAATTTTGAAGTTCCATGATTGCGTCACCACACAACCTCGCCGCGTCTGAAATTAGAGGCCTTGGCAAATTAATTAGTGGAATTCGACACGGCAAGCTATAACAACCAATTAATTGAATACATTTGCATCGGCTTAATTTGCATTACAATTGAGTTCTAATTACTTGGCATATAATTTGGCATAGGTGTAATGTAGCCGTGGAGGTGTGGCAGGAGTGTACTCCTATGTAATAAAGTAAAATATAGAGAAAATTTGGTTTTAAATTATTAGTAGGTACTAAGGAAAATCTTCTTCATACTAATATTGTCTATCTTCGGCTAAAGGTTGAACTTAAACACTTGAGTAAGATTATAGGTCAATTAAAATAAATCTTGGAAAAAAAATGTTTCAATTTCGAAGTGGGCAAATATTAGTTAGGAGTATTTTAATTTTATTATATTAAATAAGAGGGCTGCCCATTGCCACTTCAGCTTGCTTATCCTACGAGCTATGTCAACAACTTTGGTTCTTCTACGGATCTCCTCATTTCTGACTCGATCTCGTAGAGAAATACCAAGCATAGCCCTCTCCATAGGCCACGCGCGAAGATCGGATGGCCGATGGGGCAAGAAAGTCCTTGAATGGAGACCACGTACTGGCAAGCGCAGTGTGGGACGGCCACCTACGAGATGGACCGACGACCTGGTGAGGATCGCTGGGTCTCGTTGGATGCAGGTGGCTATGGACCGGTCGCGCTGGAGTGCGATTGGAGAGGCCTATGTTCAGCAGTGGACTTTAACAGGCTGAAATGATGATGATGATGAATGAAGAAATAAGAGGGGTCTCTTTCTTAGTCTTAAAAAATAAATAAAAAAATAAGTAGCGAAGTGTAGTAGCGTAGTGTAGTTTTATTCTAGCGATATTGAGTAGATCAGAAAATAATACGAGAAGTACACAGAACACTGAACTTACAACACGGCCCTCATGTTCTAAGGCAAAAATTCCTTTCCGACGTAAAACTTACAAAACTTCCCAACAATGTAGATTATAATAACATGAACAAAGGCCTCGGAGAGGTCACGTCTGACTTTTATTAGTTCGCGACTTTGCCCTCAAAAATTAATCCAAGTAAGAAGTGTCCTCAGAAACTCTTTACAAATTTCATGTTAAGATACTTCCATTGATGTAGACCCAAAGACGTATAAAGTTGATATTTTGAAATAATAGCATCGCTAAAATAAAAACTAAACTTTGTTTGCTTACTTTGACTCTTTGACAGAAAATTAACGTCATACAGTTTGTTTTTTTGAACAAGTTCCAATATCTGGTTTACTTAAAAAAGAGACAGATTTCCATGTAAACGTATACGTCACTTTTTCTCTCTTAGGGAAGAAATTTCGAAGGCTCAGCGTTGATCTGTCAGTCAGTCAGACAGTTTTTCATTTATGGAAATAAAGACAACTATATAAATAAAAAGCTTTTCAGAACTTTCGGACCAAATAGTAATGATTATATTTTTGAAAATGCGATAATATCGTTTCTTCGACAATGTTTTAACGTTGTTGTTCAAGTGATATTGTTTTTTATTGTACCGTCTCAGTTGAAAACATATTTCCTATCTACATTATTTCGGACGCAAACAAGGCCATCAGAAAACTCATTACAGTAAAGGTGTTTGTAAAAATACAAAAAATGTGCATCGTCGTACAAAAACTAATTTCTTACTCGGACTTTTCCTTGCGTAAACAACGTTGATGGAAATTTTAATTCCATTGCGGGTAGGAGTTTGTTTTACCAATCGATCGACTGGTGCGCACTCTGGAGTAGCATATTTATTAGAATTTTTATGTATGAGGTGGAGAGGCAGTAATTAAAAAGTCTGAATACGTCGGTTGTTGTAGGTGCAACAATATTTGTTTTTTTTCAATAAAGTTGCTCTGAAGTTAAATTGTTTGTGTTAGGTAATAGTAATAATTTCCCTATATGAAAATAAAAATTTTTGTTACTCTTTGCTCACGTAAAAAACTAATTAATATTTCATAAAAGAGTATTATTTGTAAATAAATATAGGGATATTTATTTAAGAAAGGGTTCTTTAAGCATTCTTTAAAATGTAATATCGTTATTGTCACGATAATCCCGTTATCCACCCTTTTAGAGCCGAGAAGTGCTTTAATTTCAGCCACTAATGAAGATGTCTAGGCATTGGGCAAAGACAACGCGACGCGACGCAATTTCCGGTTTTTAGTTTCAAAGAGCTCGGTGGGGCGCCTCCATTTCCTGTACCTCGTAGTTTGAGAATACTCTCGGTTCTCGAATGTTTTTAGTTTAAAAAAAGACACATGAAAGCTGTCTATTAAGATTTCAAATTTTGAATATACCTTGCCAAATCTGGAACCTTTGAAAAAAAGGTAGTTTTATTCCTAATTGAATGCTGTGTTTAGGCATACCAAAGTGGTAATATTGCGCTACACGGAATTTAGAAGGCAGACACGATGTCGTACATACAGTCAAATTATTTTTTATATAATGTACAAAATACCTTCTTATACATAAGACAAAATAAAAATAGTTTTAGAAAAACTTTTTCATTTAAAAATAATTTATAATAACTTAAAGAATATTAAAAACTTCACGTATTTTTTCAAACAGACAAAATACATAATACAACACTTTCAGTTAAGATATACGTAAAGGCGTCATAATGTGTACCTAACTTGAAAACTAAATCCACCTAAAGTAATTTATTGAACCTTATAAGCATTAACCTGGAAACGCGACACGACATAAACTCACTATGTAGTTTTGTTTGATCACAACAGTAAAATGTAGTCCCAATTTTTTGTTGATTGTTTACTATAGTAAAATTGTTACACAAGAATTCCTGAAATGAAATTGAATCTTGAAGTTAAGCTCGTAAAGATCTATCGCGATGATGACAAGAAATATTTTATGCAAAGTTATTTTTTACCACTTCTCAACGAATTAATATGCAACATAATTCTGGTGAAGAAGAATAAAAAAAATGTGATACTATTTTAATTTTCAGTGTTTTTTTCAGCTCTGTGTTGATGATTCAGGCAATCTCGTATTTATTAGTGCTTGCCTTACAATTCAGTAAAGGTTTACATCTTTGACTATGACCAAAGAATGGCGTATTTTATAGTGCCGGAAACATTCGACTCGCTGAGTCAGAAAAATAAGTAAGCAAATATTATGACCAATTCTAACTCAATATTGAAGCTGAAATTCTGTAACCAAATTATACAAACCCGTAAACTTCTTCTGAACAGGATTGTTCATTGATCCATGAACTAGATACTTGATGCGAGTCGACTGCTCACAGCTAGACTGGTTACGACCCATTTTGCTTACAGCTCTCATGTTCGTTCACCTGTGAATTATGTTTGCGAATTGTGTAGTGAACTAGTGAATGATATGAGAGCTTCACTTGGAGGTATTAAAGCTTGATTTTGCTGCATTAATTTTTTGATTTGATTATTATGTAATTTTTTATCAATCCAGATTCCCATGCCGCTAACTTGTACATAAGAATCTACAACGGGTCTATATCTTATGGCTTTCGGTTGGCTTTGATCTCGTACAATACTACACATGGAGGTCTTCTTGACGAAAATTCAAAGATGAATTATATAAGGTATAGTGTAAGGGGCTAGTCTGAAAACCAGCGTTGGGCAAATATGCTCAACATTTGCTGAGACTAGTACCCATTGTCATAATAGTGTTGACAGCAACAGTAATTTCAACAAAAAAAATTAAATACCAGTATTTTATATATAATAATAAGCCTAGTTGCATGTTTTAGGATTATTATAATAAGTTAAGCATTGTTATATATATTTTTTGGCAATAAAGATTTTCTATTCTATTCTAAAACATCAAGATTTTTTCTATGAAACAGCCAACTATATTTTTGTTCTTCTTACTTGTAAATGATCTAACTTTCACGATTTTTGTAATTCTCCTGAAAACTCCGTATTTTGTCTCTAAATTTCTTAGTATCGAGAACATCGAGTAGGGTTTCTAGGAAGCACTTTGGCAAACACGGATGAGCTCAGAATTGGTTCCGCTGTTTAGGGCCCGGATTGTCTCCAGTTGTGTACCTCCTTATTTTGAGGCAGCATGTAATTGTATATGCAGTAATTATGGAATGTAAACATAAATAATGGTAAATGGTGGCCAAAGAGAAAAAATATAATCAAGCCATGGATGACTCCTGGTTTACTTAGATGTATAAAAAATAGAGATAAACTTCATAAAAAGACTAGAAAACATCCTGAAAATGAAATCCTCATGACGACTTATAAACGCTATCGCAACTTTTGTAACAGATTACTAAAAAATCTAAAAAGTCACTCTGAAAAAAATGAATTAAGTAGGGCTGGTACAAATAGCAAATTACTATGGAAATCCATCAACAACATCACGAATAGGAATAAAACTAAAGTACGCTTGATGGTCTAACGTGTGCTTATCGTAATACTCATGAAGCAGCAAATCAAGTCAACCATTTTTTTGCAAATGTAGGTAAATCACTAGCTGAAAATTTTTCGATGAATACCAACGATAATACCGGGTTGCCAACTACTTGCTATCCTAATTCTATGCTTATGCTGCCTACGGATGAGAAGAAAGTGGCTGGTATCATTCTTTCACTTTAAGAGTGATGCCTCTGGTTGGGATAATATTTCTGCAAAAATACTTAAGCTGTGTTTGGATATCATAGTCAAGCCCCTTACTTACGTAAGTAATTTAGCCTTATCTACTGGAGTATTCCCTTCAGCCTTCAAAAAAGCTTTAATCATTCCCATCTTCAAGAGTGGATACAGAAGCTGTGTCAACAATTATAGGCCAATCTCAATACTCACTTCGATGTCTAAGGTTCTAGCAAAAATAATGAACAAGAGATTGGTTAATTTTCTGGAGAAAAATAACATATTATCATCATCTCAGTATGGTTTTCGGTCGGAAAAATCCACAGCGGACGCTGTTCATGAACTCACGGACTATGTTATTAGGACTTTGGACAAAAAGAAAAAGTGCATTGGTATCTTTTTAGATCTTGCCAAAGCATTTGACACAGTTTCTGTCTCCAGACTTGTAAACAAACTCGAAATTACTGGTATCAGAGGTATTCAACTTGAGCTGTTTCGTAGCTATCTGACAAATCGATCTCAGCAAGTGAAGATAGGAGACTGCACTAGCAACGATCAAGCAGTAACGTATGGTGTTCCGCAAGGGAGTGTGCTGGGTCCTACGCTTTTTTTGACGTATATCATTGATTTATGTGGAATTCACTTAGCACATGGCAAAATAATAACTTTTGCTAACGACACTGTATTACTTTTCTCATCAGATAACTGCAAGGAAGTTTTCAACTCTGCACAGATAGGATTTGATATTGTCATGAATTGGTTGACTAATAATATTTTAACATTAAATACTGACAAAACCAAGTATCTAGTCTTTAGTAGATATGGGAAGCCAACTCTGGAAAATGCAACCATTACTGCCCACTCTTATTCTTGCCTTCGAGGAAGTGGATGCTCTTGTCCAAAGTTGAGTGAAATAAATACAATTAAATATTTGGGTATTCTCTTGGATAACAAGTTAAGCTTTGCTAATCACACTGACGATTTAACTAAAAGATTACGGAAACTTATGTATGTATTTAAAAACTTGCGTCATGTGGCAGAAGCAAAATTACTTAGGACTGTGTACTTAGCTCTTTGCCAGTCGTTGGTGGGATATTGCATCACGTCTTGGGGTGGTGCACCCAAACATAGCATCTAAAAATTGGAAAGAGCCCAGAGAGCTGTACTAAAGGTTTGTTTTTCACTCCCGTACCGTTTTCCAACAGCTGAACTATATAAAAGATCTGAAGTTCTTACCGTCCGTCAGCTATTCATATTAACTACAGTTCTTAGACAGCATTCTGAGCTATCATATACTCAACTCGCTTTAAGGAGACGTAAATATGTAGTATGTTTCACAATACAGCCGCATAAATTAGCCCATTCAAAAAGGTTCTTCTTCTTTTTAGGGATATTTTTATACAACAAGATTAACAAAGAGATTAATATCTATCATCTAACTAAAGTAGCGTGTAAAAAAGCAGTAACGCAGTGGCTGGAAACTTTAAATTATGATCAAACAGAAGCCCTAATCAATGTCATTGGCTAGGGTTATGCACTTATTACGACTTATATATTTATTTATTTTTGTATTTACATAGCACAAGTACGAATTACGCAGATATAGAATCATAATAATAATATCATATAACATAATGACTTTTGTTAGTTAATTTTGAGACTTTAAGTTTGTATTTCATGTCCTTTATTCTGTTTTCTGATCCATTTATTTGTTCTTGTCTCTTTTGTTCTTTGGGTACAGCCTATGCTTAGGCTAGAAAAAAAAATGTGACTTATGAGTTCTGTGGGGCGGAGACCTGGTGACCTGAAGTACTATACAGGTTCTTCCTAGTTTAGGCATCAGGCTCCTACTACAGCTTTTAAGATTGTAGCATTATTTTTGTTATACTGTACTTTTTCCTAAGCTTGTGGAAGTAATAAACATATTTTATTATTGGGAAACTTCTTCAGTTCACCTTTAAGGGGAATTTGACTATTTTGAATAATTAAAACGGTTTATAACAGCGGTAGTGCCTAGGTACCTCTATATTCTCTGTTTGTTTCCGCTGTCCACGAAAATCAGTTTTTAAAACTAAAACTACACGAGGCACATGGTGTGTTGGGTGTTTTGGTCAGTTTTATTTTCATCACGATCACATCTCCTTTTGATAATATGCATCAGGGTATTTTTATGTGTTAACAGTCAACATACATGTTTTGTCGTCCTTTTGGGTATAAGTAAACAATGTTGGTGAATTAAATACTTTATGTAATTATCTAGAGCTAAAGTTGTTGTTTACATGATTAAATTTCGAAAACAAAATGTGTAATTAAATACTCCTTTCAATTTGTTCGTTTCTATCCATCGTCAATTTAATTTCCTTCATACCGATCTATGTCAAGGATGTTTGACAAAGGAAAACAAACATCTGCCGGGAGGAATTAAAATTGGAGTTAAATGTTGAGAGCAGATAGTACGTTTATTTAAAAAATAAATGAAAATATTATAACGAAGAGGAGAAATGCTGAAGGTAATAAATTTAAAAGAAGACATACACTTAAACACACACACAGACACACCCCTCTCCTTACACGCACACATTCATACATACATACAAACACACGCCCACACACACACACACACACACACACACACACACACACACACAATCCACACACACACACACATAATATTTGTAGTATTTCTAATGAAACACGCAAAATAAAGACAATAACTGGTTCGAACCAAACAAACCAAAACATATTAATTAAACCAAAAACAAAATACAAACCCAAGATTAGAGACTTTTCTACTCCGACGCGTTTTTCACCCTGGCAACGTTCTGGGCCGAGGTCGGAGCCCATCTGAGGGCGCCCCCAGATACGATGTCAGAAATTTCTAAAGGGTACGAGCCTTCCGCTCCCCCGCAAGTCCGCGCCCGCTATATTAACACTCTGGTAGAAATAGCGATTAGTCCGTTAAAAAAAAAGATTAGAGACTTTTTCTATGATAAAATACCTAATTTATATTGTTATACGTTCGTCTGCTAAAACTGTCTTCGATTACGTTTCCACGAAGAGAGCCAACAGACTAGAGTTATTCTAAACAAAGGGTCGTTTGACCCTACCCTAACTCAGAAAAAAATTGCAATAATAAATGCATTTATATATCTCTTTGTGTCCTATTCCAATGTAAAGGAAATCGATGGCTTGAGGCTATTGTCAAGATTATAAGCTAGGGCTCCGGTACCCCGAGATTTTAATAAATGAATCGCCGGGAGCTCTAGTTATTCGATATTGCAGGGTTGTTTGTCACGAATAGGAAATTGATATCTTTGTACTGGTTCGTGGTGAAGTGTGAAGTAATAATGAGGAGAAAAATGCAGTTTTAACACCTTTAAAAACTTGATACTGTTTTGCGTCAGACTTTTTACTTTCCGGGAAGTAAAACTTTCCGCCTATGTAAAACATACAAGTTACTGAATTTTTTTTTAATGGTGATTCCTTTTGCCGCACGCTTATTATTTTAAATCACAATATTATCAACACAATTGATAACTTATCAGTTAGAACGTAATACAAATTTTGTCAAGAGTGGTTAAGTAAGGTAATGTAAATAATCTGACATCTTATGCACTTTAAACATTATTTTAAATTTCTGTTACATAGTATAACGCTTTTTCTCAATATCAATTCACAGAAAAATCAAAGTAAATAAACGTAGTATTTATATAAAAACATCTGGAATGAATTTTTAACGCTTAAGCGCACTTGTTGAACCAGGAGAGTCCCGAAGGAGCCGAGGGAGATTCGAAAACCAGTAATACTCCGCTTACTCTTCTATGAAATGGAAATGTACACAAACAATTTGAACTTGAACAAGAAACAAAAACAATTGAAGCGTCCACGCACCCACTTATGTATTTCATATAACATTACACGTTTTGTAATATTATAAATGTGAGAATATATTTGGATGTTTGTTCCGCTTTCACGCCTTAACTAGGTACTGAACGGACTTGGATTAAATTTAGAATAGAGATAGTTTGTACCCTGGATTAACACATAGGATACTTTTTACGGGAAAAAGTCTCATGCCCACGGGAAAGTATTACATAACGCGAGCGTAGTCGTGGGCGGACAGCTAGCTTATTTGAATTGGTTGCTCAAGTTTGAACATATTTGTTCCGTTGCTTGTTCTACAAAATTTAATAAAGGTTTTAATAAATTAAGAAAAAAATAGAAATATTTTATGGTTATCATGATCGTAGAATACATTTGTCACCAACCCCTACTCTTCCCGTGGGTGTCGCAAGAGGCGACTTAGGGACTACACATTGAACAGGGAACGGGCAGCAGCGCTCTCTGATACAGTAACCTTTTAATCTGCGATCTCCAACCCGCCTGCCAAGCGTGGAGATTATGGCAAAACCCTCCACTTAAGTGGAGGAGGCTCATAGTCCAGCAGTGGACTGTAACGGGCCGTTGATGTTATCATGATCGATCATTGTAAATCCTCTAGAAGGCATTTCATTTTTATTATGCAAGTTCAAAGTTTATGTGTTGGTCCAGTAAACGCAATTTTATTATGCGGTCTCTTTTTAACGCAATATCGAGTACTCCAAGTTGATTCTCTTTAAATTTTTTCGAGTGTGAAATTCGCATTTATTCCATTTTTTTCTGCTTAATGAAATTTTTGATACTGTTCGAGGGTTCCTGAATAAATTATATTGAATTGCAATAAAAAAATGCTAATACTGTTAATTTATGCAATAAATACAGTGAATGCTTTTGGATTATGAAGATTCGGGTCTCTGAGAACTAAGTACGAGTAGATATCTACAATATTATTAAAGTATTGAGAAATCTATCACATTATTATTATTATTTTTTTTTTTCATTTATTGAACTATGGTTTTATATTAAGAAAAAACATCTCAAAAAAACGTACGAGTTGAAAAGTAACACTGCTGTTAGCCTAGCGGAATGCCTGTTAGTTCTTGAATATCAATCCTACTAATATTACAAATGCGAAAGATTGGATGTTTGGA